>JAJFDJ010000051.1:0-215012 GCA_028637755.1 Xylariaceae sp. X170 | reverse complement strand
TTTCCCAATCCAAATTCCATATCTGGTTGGCTGGCTCAAAAGATTCAGCTGAAGTAAAGTTGATCCCAGGGACCAAACTTCCTCTGATGGCCACTGTACTATGTATACAGCCAGGGGGGAGGTAGATAGCCTCATCAGGAGTCTGAATGAAGATGTCACCTCCAGATAACTGCCCACAAACCTCCACAAACATCTTGTCTGACTTGTAATGATGTGAGAGAACAGCTAAGTTTTCAAGAGTTAAGGGGTAAATTGCCCAGAGTTTTACACAACCCAAGGCCAACAGTGTGAGCCCATGGCTGCCGTGATCTGTAATTTTCATGTTAGAAGTGCAGAAAACATGAAAATGAAAAGGAAACTTACCAACGTGAAGGTCCACATTGGTGAACTTGGGAGTAATGTTTGTAAATACCTCCAATCTCTGCTCCCAAATCTTGATATTCTGGAGGTTGCCTGGCAGTTTGATAGCCACATTCCTCGCAGAAGCCTTCAGATTCACGGCATATAGCCCAGAATCCTTGCTGGGCAGAGTGAGCTGTGGAGTAACTTGTTGAATCCTAACAGATAATGGCTGGTGTGGCTTCTCCTGTTGATAAATTGAGCTGATTCCTCCCTTGGATCTTCTCAAAATATCAGCCAGAAACAGCTCATCATCTGGTTTAACCAGCCAACAATCCACAGCAGGAATCAAACCAGTTGCTTGTAGATTCATGGAATCATACAGCTGCCGGTGTTGGGAGTCCATGTTCTGAATGCCACCCCATCTCTGAATCTCAGAAATGTAAGCAGGCAACAGACCAGTGGAATCTCCTTCAAACATGTTGATGAACTCCTGATGGTATTGTTGAACACGCGGTGGGATGATGACGGAGGTGTAACGGGGCTGCGAGATAACAGGCTGACGGCTGCGTGCGAGTGCTTGTCTTCTGAGATTTTGTCTGCGAATTTTGGTGTCCAAATGATCTCCAAACACACTCTCAGAAATCCAAACACCACACAACGTACACTCCCTTTTGTTGGTTCCCAGGTGTTGTCTTTCGTGTCTCGTTTGATTCTCGGATAGGACTTTGCCGCAGGCCTCGCATTTCCAAAGGTTGGTGCCATTGTGTCGTTTCATGTGCTGGTACATGTCAACAATCCATTTGTTGCAATGAGTACACTTGGTGGATCCAGGTCTTTTGTTGCGTGAACGGCCCATGGTGAGTGCTGACAGGCTGGAAGGTAGCTCAAAATGATGAGCATCCAAAGCTGAATCCAATGATATATGAGATGTTGTGGTGGCCTAAATACTCATGGAGTAATAGGGCTTTGGTTGAGCTTGATACTGTTTTGACTTGAGATGTGAGGTTGGAAAAATGAGGCTGAAGTGGAGTCTGGGGTAGATCCACGTGGTCCGGCAATTTTAGTACATTTTTCCGGCGCTACGGCCGTCAGACAGTACATAGGTACACAAATACGGTATCAATTGATTAGATACGGCAGATAGCCACCTTATCGGCAGAACAACTGTATGGTGGTACCCACCGATAGCCCCGGTACGTACAGACTGTATGGCAGATAGCCCCGGCGATACGTACTTGTATGGTAGATAGCCTGGGTACGTACAGACTGTATGGCAGATTATGTAGGTAGGTACATGGCAGTAGGCGCCCCGGCGACCGGCGGCCAGGGCAGCACAAGGTACGTACCGGTACGTACCAAAGTGTATGGTCGTTAGCCGACTCGAACAACTCTCGCGCCTCTGTACATGTACAATCTACCGATCCAACGCTCTCATCTCCGAACAACCCGCTCGCCTCCATTCACATGCGATCTCCTCACCTGATACACCCGTTGTCGAACAGATTACATGCCACCGTATACGTACAGTCATGACGCTTCTGAGTTCAAAATCGTTTTACCCTCATATACAACAGGTTCATCGTATAGCTGTATTTGTAACAACTATCTACAATAATGCGTCGTTTTCAACGAACATAGCTTGCTGTATTTCAGCCTCGATATCATCGCTGTTTTCATCCTGTATCTGTACAATTTCCGTCTCCTGGATGATCGAACCAAGCATTGCTTCCAGCATGTTATCATAAAACACAGACGCGCCTCCGTTTGCATCAACTTGTTCAGCAGCATTTATGGGTGCTAAATGTTCCTGTTGTGCGCGAGCATATGCGCGCGGTGGAATTGTCACTGTCTGAACGACCTCTGCTGACGGCTGCCTAGCGTGTAAAATACCAACATCAGTTGTCGTCGAAACATCGCGTGAGACGTTAACCTGTATGGGCGCAGAGGACGATGGTCGCGAGGAAGATGCCGTACTATTCAACCTTGCTTCCTCCTGACGATGTACATGCTCGAACAATGAGGGCTCTCGGCGGGTGCTATTGATACCATATCCCCGTCGATGAGGCTGTGAACTGGAGTCTCTCAAAGCAGGCGTCGTCGCAATGCTTCCACGTGGTCTGCCACGTCCTCGGATTGTCAGTGGTTCCAAAGGTGTATCAGAATTGATACCATTATCGGAAGCGTTGGGAACGCCATTGCGATCCCACCACCAATGCCGGTCGATCTGGTTCAACTCAACAGGGCGCGAGCTTTGAATATGGGTATTCAACATATGCTTGCACGGAATTCCGTGAGATGTCATGATGGTACATGTACACGTGGCGGACAATCGACCATACCCATCGCGAGTGATATATCTCATCTGCTCATTGAGAAGATCAATGGCGGTGGGTGCGACTTGATATCGCAGAAGCTGAAATATTGCGTGAGAAGATGTAAACGTCTTGTTCCGACGCTGCGCAACTTCCAACTCTGCCTCGCGCTGTTGATGACGCCAATAAAGCAATAATCGCTCGAACACTGATTTCAGATCCCCTTTGGAGCGATGCAATAAAAATCGCTTCAAACTGGCGTGCGATGACTCCACGATAGAGGTTGTGATCGTACCAAAATTTGGATGCCTGTTGATATAACAGTACACAATTTTCTCTCTCCAAGGTGTGATCCACGTGTTCATCACGTATTGCACCGCTGCTTGTGGGAACACATTGAGCTCTGTGAATCTCCGGAGCCGTGTTTGAAATACGTCGACTGTATGACTTCTCACCAGAGCTGACCACTCTGCAATGAAGGCATCATATGTTTCGTGCGTAACAATTGAGCTATCTTGATTGCGAGTTGGCCTAGGAAAGTGCCTTTTGATGTTGGATACCACATTCATATGTACATGCCATTGACACAAGATGTGAGGTATGGTTCGAAACGTAGCTTGAGGATTCAGTGCATTCATCAGTGCAAGCTCTCTGTCAGTGACAATGCAGCGAGGAGGGCTTGCTCTAGCGAAGGCAAAATATTCATCGAGAGCCTGCAAAGCCCAACTGTAGTCTGCTTCCTTCTCAGCAGATAGAAATGCAACTGCTAGTTGAAAACTTTTCCTGGTTGATGTCGTTCCACATATACTGAGAAGCGGCATATTGAACTTGTTCGTTTTATATGTACAGTCGAAAAGTAGCAAATCGGGATACGCTCGTAGTAATGTCATACCTGTATCAGGGCCGATGAACATGTGTGTGAGGCGACGAGTTAATGGATCGAACTTGTCGCGGAAGAAAAAACTGTTTTCAGATTGGAGTTGCCGATATAACCACTCCACGGGAGACAAGCCGCCAAGTTGAGTGCGTCGATGGCGTGCAATCACGTTTACTATGTCTTTGCGCGTGATATTTCGAGCATCCGGATCCTCACTACACCGCAGCTTTGTGAGAATATCAGTCGGAGTGATTCCCGACTCAACCATGACAATTATGTCTTCAAAGAAGGTGCGTACTGCCTCTTGACGGTATCGGGAATGTGATGAGAGCGGCATTGTACCGTGATTATATTGGTGGGATTCAGGAGCGTTCACGGATTCGACTTTCCATATGTGATCCGTCAAACACTTAGCAGTGATGCGGTATTTGCAGCCTGTTGCTTGCGTACTAGATCGTCGGCGCTTCGAGACATCAGTCGCGACGTTTGTTTGACAGTATTCTGTTCCTAGACAAGTTTAGTACAGACGAACACTCATACGTCTATACGTGACTTCTCATACCTTTGTTGCATCGCCAAATTACACGCTTAAACGATGGACCCGTAGGTCGTCGAGAATGGACAACAATTGTCACGGAATCAGCTTTGGCAGCAGAATGAAGAGCGGTTTCGCACTCCGAGAACGTGGAAAACCGCTCTCCAATGAGAGCACTAAGTACCGGGGATGTGGAAGCTGTCGTCATTATGATGTAGTTGTACGGTACCTGATTAACAACAAGTGGAAGTAACGAGGTCAGTTTGTGAGCGTTGATTTCTGTGCTGTTGAGGGCAGAAATGCGACATTATGGATTAGTTGAATAAGTATGAATACATCTGCCGTTCAGGTTGTGCGCGGAACGCCACAGCGGATCCACTATTGGTACATTGAGTAGCAGAATCGGTACACTGGATAGTCTTTCCCTTTAGGATATTCTTGTAACTGTCACCTATTATCGATATAATCATTCATTCAGCACCAAACTGTTTCAATTAGTTTTAAGTTAGGACAATAAGAAGGCCACATTATAACTGTAATCTGACGTCGATCGAGGTTCGTTATCGTATTTCGCGCAGCGTGTTCAGGTGCTGAGTCTTGCACGAAAACTAGCACTCGACCTTTATTTTTGTATTGTTCGTCCATATATTAGTGAATCACATGTATCATATGTTCACAATATATATTGCCGACTCTCGTATTCTTTTTTATAAAAGAACACTGAACCCTTGACTGATCTATGAAAACAACCCCAAAACATCCAACCAACATTTTTTCTTCTCTTTGCAACAACACACGTATTATTCTGCTCTTTACCAGAGTGACGCATGACCAACTGCCGTCTGTGACATCCTCATGTCACCCACATCTCGTCCGTCTCAAGTATTCTACTCCACTCATCGATCGTTCAATGAACATGCTCTAACGCCCATTGTAGCCTCTTTGATATATTTGCCTGAGAGATAAGTAGTTTTGCCTGTGTAATACAATTCAAAAAGCACATTCGTCTCATGGTTTCTCGTATAATGTATGGTCCAAAGATGTTTTGAAACAACACCAATGATAGCTTCAAAAACGGCATTCTCCGATTCCTCTTCGATGCAGTGGCAAATGCAATGAGTTTTTTTTCTTAATTGAGGTTCATTTCACGAGGTCAGCTGGATTTTGGCTGATGACTTTGAGCATCTGTCAGGGTAACGCATTTAATCTGCCCTCGTGTGTACGGCGTTATGTTCACAGTTTATTTCTGTGTCATTTTTCCGTCGTGATATAGTGTTAAAATGCGTGTATAGTCTCCTTGCAGCAGATGCTTCGTTCTTCTGACGTGTTGCCGCCCATAGTGAAACATACAATTATGAACAACCGTTGTTAGATATTGCAGTGTTCGTTCAGTTTTCTCGTCAGAGCGACGTCTGCTTTCATGATTCTTATCTATACTCATATCTCACTGATATCCCCTACCTATCAGTACAATACCCTCCTACTTTGTATTTTCTTCACCGCATTTCTCTAAATGTGATATATTGGAGGTCGTGAAGTTCGGTACACCAAAGCAATACCTGAACATGGTCATATTCATTCTCCTGATACCTCGTATGAGTTGTAAACCCTGAGCAAGCCTCATGTCTGCTTGGCATTCACAGGGCATGCCGGTCAAGTCACGTCGATATCACAATTGTCCATGCCGTATGATTTCCACTAAAGTTGTCATCAAGTCTCATACGAGGTGTTAGGGGTATGTTTACGTTAAACGGGCGTACTAGCGCTATTTTCCACTACCCTGCCACCAAGCTGAATATTGTGCTACACGAAAACGTTACATACGATGAACGTACCCTACTGGTAGGTAGGTGTACAATACCCGTGGCGACAACGAGGATGAATACGAATCTATCTAGTATTTCATGTGCAAACCGTTAGCTGCAATTACATCTCGGCACTGTTGAGGCATAGTTTCAATCAACTCTCGTAAAACCTCCTCTGGTACGGCATTCCACGCCTCGTCGATGTATTGTCGAAGATCCTCGTACTTCGGAGTCTTCTCCAACCCCCATCTATCATCGATATAATCCTTCATCCAACACCACACCGTCTGTATTGGATTCAAATCTGGGGAGTAAAGAGACCACGCCATCACCGATATCCCTCGACGTTCTAAATCTATCTTTGTATCCGTGCCGTGTGCTCCGAAGCCGAGTATCGCATCAGAACGAGCTAACGACCATGATCTTCACGTTGTTCATCAATATACTGATGAATAACAGGAACCGTATGCTCACAATATGTCACGCCACCGATGCTTCCCCAATCCTTCTCCCAAAAGAAGCCAGGCCCGTTCACCGATCCGTGAAAGCACCCACAAAACATCTAATCGCCATTTTTCCTCTGATTCTCAACAACAAATGTATCGTCTCAATCCTCGCCACGCCGACGAGTCACCCACTGCCTCCGATGATGCCCTCCCGTCACCCACGTTTCGTCTGACCACAATATCTTACTCCAATCCTCGACCGTCCACTCAACGTGCGCCTCCGCCCAAAGTAAACGTTGCCCTCCATTCGTCTCTGAGATAGGGGGCTTCCCTCGTGCCACACAACGCGCGAATCCTAATCGTCGAAGTGCATTCTAAATAGTGTATGCTCCGAATATCTGATTGAACAACACTATAGAGAGTTGAAGAAACGTCATCCGCCGATTCTTTTTCGAAGCCGTCACGAAGTCGACAACCTCTCGTTCTTGCTCGTTGCTTATTTCACGCGGCCGACCTGATCGAGACTTAGATCCGGTGGCATTCATAGAGATTATACGTTTTATTTGCCGTTTTGTGTATTGAGTAGTTTCGTGTATTTGTTTTGGTGATAGCTTCGCATCGTGATATAGAGTCAAAATACGTGTATAATCCTCCTGTCGGAGGTGCTTCGTTTTAGCAGTGTTTCCCATCGTTTTCGTCGTTTGCAGCACGTCGTTACGATTGACAGGCACGGAAATCCGACACCTACCTACCTACTCACCTCATATACCTATTCTACGTGTAGATCTCCTTAAGGGCGGCTTTGGACCCCAGGTCTGAGCTTCTCAAGTTGGCGAATCGAGAGACTGAAAAAACGCCACCAGATGTACCGTACATGAAATTGGACGGCGGTAAGTACCCCTTTAGAATTGAAGTGTTCCCGTGCCTATTTTGAGTGCTGTGTTCGCAACCTACGTACTGACTTCTTTGACGCTGTCTGCAACTCGTCTGAATACTGCTGTATAATCCACGAACTTGCTTGTTTTACACGATGTCGTCTGAATCGAACCTTTCCTGCATGAATATCGCATTTCTACTTAATTCTGATGATCCCGTGACAATAGAACAAGATTCGGACGTTCCCGATGCTCAAATAGGGGTATTTGTACGAAACGAGGCAACTCGTGACACGCTTTGCGACGTGACTCCAGGTTAGCGAATGAGTAGTAGAAATAACGTGGTGTTTTTATTCAACTAATAGAGTAGAAATACAAGAAAACAGTGAATCTACAAGCGAGGATGAAAGCGAAGAAGACTGCGACGACACCGACGACCTGTACTTACCCCGATTCTCTGCATGCGAGTCGATTCATTCTACCGTACACAACGATGTATCCTGGGAACCAAAATGGTATCCTGGGATACAACAAGTAAATCTCGCCGCCCCGTCGATTACAGCCTTGCCATCCCATGTATTAGCGGCCCAGTACTCGCACGTAAACAAAGAAACCGTGTGGTCCCCTCATTTTGACCAAATTACGGTGTCGCGACCGTGTGTAGAAGCCTCCCATCGACATGAACTTCGCGACGAATGGCCGATTGACCCTCTTACTTTATTCCTCGAATTTTTCCCTGTATATCTTGTGAATCAGTGGGCTGTTTACACGTTTCAACGATGGGAACAACGACAAGCGAAGAGCGATCACAGATATCGACGTCGTAAACTTCACCACGCGCCGACGTACGCCGAGATTATGATCTTTCTAGCAACCCTTCTCTATCTCAGCATTCATCGCGAACACGAAATTAAAACGTACTGGACTCGTCGTTCTGATCTACCGGCCCATCCAATTACTCGTTGGATATCTCGTGATCGATTCAGATGGCTCTACCGGAACTTTTGTGTCTGGGATCCCGTGAATCCTCCTTTGAGCATCTGGGATCGTACAAAGGAATGGAGTGATCATATCATGCACAAAAGTCGGAATCTATGGAAACCTGGCTTCTATGTTGCCGTTGATGAATCTATGATTCGCTTTCAAGGACGTTGCTTTGATAAGACATTGATGAAAAGTAAACCTATCCCAGTTGGTTTGAAAGTTTTCATGATAGCTGAAAGAGGGTTTGTGTTTGGGTTTGCTCCCTACACCAGAACTGGAATCAGGATGACACCTTTACAGTACACTACAGATGAACCAGTCCTGTCTGAAACAAGGGCTGTTGTAGCACACCTAGCCCTTTCTCTTGTTCCTGATCTGCCTTCTTCTTCATTGTTAAACCGGTTCTATCTTCACGTTTTCTGTGACAACTTATTTACCAGTGTTGAGTTGGTTCAATATCTGTTTTCTCGAAACATTCTTTACACTGGAACTGTAAGAACAGGTGGTTATGGTGGTCTTGATCAATATTTCAGCCATCTGAAGACATATGACGATTCTAAAAAGGAGTTTCCTTGGGGCACTCTGTTTACAGCACAGGCATCCAGGAAGATCACAGTTAACAACAGACCATTACTTAATGCAGCCAGAAAACCTCTTCTTCAACCAGCAGACTGTAATCAGATTGCTTGGAAAGACAGCCAGACAGTGATGTTTCTTTCTTCTGCTTATACAGGTATTGAAGAACTCATTGTTACGAAAAGAAAACGACCGGCAGCAGGTGCGACACATGCTCGAACTTCACGTGTTCCTTTTGGAGACGTCGGCGAGACAGACCTTCCCATACCTGTGGTTGCGGCGGCATACAACAAAAAAATGAATGGAGTTGACATCGCCGATCAGTTTCGAGCCGACGCAGCGCACAATCGAAGAATACGTCGCGGAGCTACACAAGCAATAATGTTCGACTTCAATCTGGGAACAATAATCACAAATGCATTCCTTGTTTTTCGAGAAGCTGCACGGAAAGGGAATGCGGAGGTAAATTCATCGCAGCATCACTTCCGGCAAACATTGTATCGCAGAATTACGGAGACATTCGGACAAAGTTCAGTACCAAAGTGGCGGGTCAACGATGACGTACATTCGGACCACACTTTGATTAGGACTAACGGGCGTCGTTATTGCATCGTGTGCTCGAAGCCATTTCAAGAGCGAATACTTGGCCGAACAACGAGAGGTAGTAAAAGAGTTCGAAACAAGACACGGTTTGAGTGTCGGGGTTGTATGAGGCCTTTCTGTAGCAAGGAACATAGTGGCAGGGACTGTTTTGAAATCGGTCACAAATCGCACTTTCGCGAGGGATCATTGAATCTAGGTAGTAATTAGGTAGTACGTGACAGAAGGCAACCATTGGTACTGTACCGCCAAGTGAAAAAAACGGGCCTGCACGGACCTGGGGTCCAAAGCCGCCCTTAAGGAGATAGGCCTTACCGAGTATTCAGAATGTGATATATCACTGAAGTCGTTGTTTGGTACGCTAAAACGATACTCGGACATGGACATAAACAAAAGCCTGGTACCACGTACATCAATTCACTTCAGTAATTCATGTAACCTGGGCAACCCCCGACTGCCCAAGCATAAATAACAATAAGCACACACAGTTCCAACCAACGCTCGCTCAACCCGACTCAACCAAATCACAACGTCCCCGGCGCTCTAGGCGTCAACGGAGCCATGCGGCCCATGCCACACCAGCAAGTACCATCACCCTCGCGTTCCATCTGAATAGTCACATCGATTCCCTGTTTGAAAAGATACCCCCTAAGTCTCTCACCCACCTCCTCAAGATCTGCGCCTCGCACCGCCGCCACATGCATAGCACCCAGGAGTTTGCCTCCCGAGTCACTGCCCGCCCGATCATCGATCCAGAACTTGGGGACCGAGTAAGACGCGACACCCCGTTGGTTACTTATCTCCGACAGGGTATCGCGAAGGTTGTACTCCGTATCAGCGGTGTTGGTCAGCAACAGGCGTTGCGCCGAAGACTTGACGAGCGGTATCGCCGTGATGAGAATAAGGTAGGCGATGAGGAAAGAAGCCACAGGGTCCCAACCGGACCAAGGCATCAAGTAGGTCAATATCGTAGACACAATCACCGATGCGCTTCCCAGGGTGTCGGCCAAGATGTGTAGGTAAATGCCATGCATGTTTTCGTTGTCGTGACCGTGACCATGTCCGTGGTGGGAATGACCGTGGTCGTGGTCGTGGCCGTGATGGGAATGGTCATGACCATGACCATGGTGGCCGTGCGAGCCAAAAGCGAAGATGCCCAACAAGTTGACAACAAGCCCCATGGTACTTACGACGAAGAGCTCGCCGAGACGCTTCGTTTCCCTCCCATCAAGCAGTCTCTCAAAGGCTTCAAACATGATCTCGAGGCTGATTAAGCTGTATCGAGTTGTACTGTCAGCATATGGTATCAATACGAGGTCGCCAGTGATCTTACATCAGGAAGACTCCATTGGCAAAGCCACTCAACGTTTCGACTTTGCCAAATCCGTAAGGAAACCGTTGGCTAGGTGACCATTTGCCCATGACAGAAGCGAACAGTCCTACTGCTAGCGCGACACAATCGAAGAACATGTGTATGCTATCGCTGAGAAGCCCCAAGGAATCTGTGAGGTAGCCGTAGATAGCCTGTACGGCCATGAAGCTGAAATTGACTCTATCCACGCAGAACATTAGCATTGTATTGGCGCAGACTGGGGAAGGAGACAGGTGAGACGCACCCCATGAAGTAGAAGATACGCCTGGAGTCTTTGTCCGTCATAATAGCATGAACAAGCGGCCACCGAGACGTGTAGGGAAGCAAAAGACCGGTGAACCTCGAGAAGCTATGGGAGTGGTCATGAGCCCGCGCATGGTGATGGTGATGGTCGTGGTCATGGTCGTGGTCGTGGTCGTGGTCGTGGTCATGAGTGTGGCCATGAGCGTGGCCATGGTGGTTATGCTCATCGTGATGGTGGTCATGATCATGGCTATGGTTATGGGTATGGGCATGGTCGTGATCATGCTCGCTATTGCAAGAATGGGTACGCTTATGAGAGGACACATCGATCGCGTTGCCTGACAGCCCCTCTGTTTCTTCTACATCTTGTCGGAGAGGAGAAGGTCGGCTCTCCCGCCGCTGCATGGTGACAAGGGAATTGGTACTGTATTGGATCATGTTGTGCTGGGCGTGGGCGTGGGCGTGGGAGAGGGCAGTGTCGCCCGGGTTTGGGTGGGCGTGGCTGTCATTGTGAGCATGGCTATGGTCGTGAGAGCGGAGTGCGGCGGCTTTGGATAGGCTCGATCGTGACCTAGAATGGCCGAAGGACGGTGCAGAGCGGCTATGGCTATGGAGATGATCGACAGAGCCGTGGTGACTATGGCGATGGGGCGACAAGGGGGCCTGTGGGAGAGCATAGGAAGAGGCCATCGCGATAGAGACTTGCGCGCGCCCGTCGGACTGAGGGGCAGGTTCACAATTCGTCGGCCAACTGCAACTCGTATCGCGATGCGAATCTCTCTTTCAATTCAGCTCGGTAGCAGCAGTGTTTGACTAGGCGTGACTGGTCGCGACTTGTCGCATGAAGCCCGAGTCCGCCTGTTTTGAATCTGTAAGTCGCGCTGGAGATGCACGGATTTGCGGTCAGCGGATCCGATCCCTCGTCGTTTCTTTCGTACAGGATTTCTAGCAATCAGATCATGAGACGATCGCGCGACGTGGTTCAACCGATTGCTTCGTCGGATGGAGACGTTCGCGATCGGCAGGACGAAGAGACTTGTCAGGGTCAGCTGGCTGGCCGGATAGAGGATGATGGATAAGGTGGGCAGTAGAATTCCGTAATCGTGCACTTCTTTATGTACATGAGAACAAGCGACGCATGAGAGAGGAAAAAGCAAAAGCAGAGCTGAAGAAGCTGAAGCTGAAACTGAAGCAGGAGCAAATTGAAGGCTAAGGCGAAGGCGAAGGCGAAGCAGCAGTCCCAACTACTCGTAACATCGATGCGCACAAAAGAAACGAACGACGAGAACAAAGCACAAAGAGGCGGAGGCGGAGGCCTGGTCTGCCTCTCGAAGCGTCCAACACGCGTCGGATAGATAGTAGAGAGGTCGGTAGTTTCAGATCTTTCCAGGTGACGGGAGACTGAAGAGATCCAGGCAGGCAAACCGTAATAACCAGTACGTAAAGCGAATGTGTAAAGTAATTCGCAGGTACGGATTAGCACTGCGTTCTTGTGTTCCGTGGGTGTGCGGAATTACGTATAAATAGGCCTGATATACCGTATATCATGCCCCTTTATGGATGCAAACCCACCGTCCGCAGTACGTAATGCACGACGTGCTCCGTAAGCACATGTCTGCAGAATCCACCGCCATTGCAGGCGCACGTCGGAAGATGCCCGGCACGTGAAAACCGCATGCAGTGACCCGTACCGTCCCTCCGTGTGTAAATCCTTCACCGCATGCTGCACCATCCACATCATGTACGAGTAGGCTGGCTGTTGCACATTCGGATCGCCAATGCCTGCCTGGTAACCTCATATCGTCTCGCAGTGTACCGATTGGTTTCCATGCCATTGTATGTTTCTGTTTGTTCGTTCCGAATTTACCTTTGTGAGGTGCTCATCACCTATTAGTCCAGTAACGGGGTTTCCCTACCAATGTCTTTACGGATTAGTGCATAGCGGATTAGAATGATGCAGATATTACCTAATAGCAGTGGTACAAGCCGGGTACGAACTGTACGAGTCCAGTCTCAGCTCGCGGCTGTTTATTCCGACATGCGCAATGTACCTCCCGAGGTACCTGGGAGATCCGGGCGCCCTCCGGGTACTTTTGCAGCGGGTTAGCACCTGTAAAGAGCGTAGGTACAGAGCCGACGGTCCAGTGCGTTTACTGCACCGCAAGTGCCTAATTCAGTGCCCGAGCAGCCCGAACGTGCCCGCCAGGTTTAGGCAGGTACAGTGCCCGCAGACGCGAGAAAAGTCGATCGAAGGGACGTCAAAAAAAGTTTGCAGCTTCTGCCTTGCATCTCAGCGCTCGTGAAAATATTTCCCCCCATCGTCGATTCTGCCTACTTGCCTACCTCTCACTCACTGCCTCCTCTCCCCCTCAACTCTGCCCACTCCCCATCATCTCGAGGTCAACCACTCACTTCCCCTCAAGACCCGGTTTCCACCAGCCATACGAATTACGTCAATAGCAGCATCGGACCAGTCATCACTGCCTTCCACGATGCATTATATTCTCGTGTCCGGTGGTGTCATCTCAGGTATATATCCCCATCCATTGCGTCCCCCCTCGATGCACTTGAGCTCCTGGCTATCGATGCTAATACCCCGCCAGGTGTTGGAAAGGGCATTATCGCCTCCTCCACGGGACTTGTATGTCGACGTCTACCTAACGAAATAGCCCCTCCACTGTCTTTTGCACTCGTCCTGTCATATCTCTGGGAGCCTTAGTCTCTCCCTCTCTCTCTATTCTCATTTTTCTAGATATGACCTTGTTCTGCGGGTTCCTCTCAACTAACTTCTGCTTCCTCTCCAGCTGCTTCAATCTCTCGGATTCCGCGTCACCTGCATCAAGGTATTTGCTCCGCCATCCCCGTGATCATCCCCGTCAGGGTGTAATATCACGGAATACGTAGACACGGGTGGTTGCTGATGCGGGTGACTAGATCGATCCGTATGTGTCTGTAGATGCGGGCCTGATGGCCCCCGCCGAGCACGGCGAATGCTTCGTCCTAGGTTCCGGCTCAGGTTAGTACTTCACCATAGCCCCCCGGCCCCGTTATCCTCTACGGCCGGGTGCCAGCTCCCTTGCATAGCCCATCTGTACTTGGAGCCGGTTCTTACAATTGTGACAGAGGTCGACTTGGATCTGGGCAACTACGAGAGATACCTGTCTCTCAGTCTGACCGGAGACAACAACATCACAACCGGCAAAGTGTACCTCCATGTCATCTCCCAGGAAAGACAAGGAGCCTACCTTGGCCGTACCGTCCAGATTGTTCCTCATGTCGTCGATGCCATCAAGGACTGGATAAAGCGTGTAGCTCATACCCCTGTCGATGGCTCCGGTGAAGTGCCCGATGTTTGTATCATTGAAATGGGGTATGTTGATCTCTTTACATCTTGCCATCACCAACCCCTCGTCTGCTCCAGGGCGGGCCTCACGCCGTGCAGTAGTCGTATGTCGATACAAAAGGGGCCATTGCTGACCTAACACCCTTTGCTCTATAGTGGAACCGTCGGAGATATCGAGAACGTGCGTATCAACCTTGCCCATCATCCGCTCCGGCGCACTTGCTGTAGGCTTGCGAGGTTTGTCTCTGTAGTTGATACTGATTCGAAAAACAGATGCCCTTCCTTGAGGCCCTCACACAACGTAAGTCTCTCCTTTGATCTATATGTTTATCTGATAGCAAGGGACTCAAGCTACGGATGAAACCCTGCTGTACACCAACTGATCATCTTTGTAGTGAGACATGAGGCTGGCAGCAGCAACTTTGCCACCATCATGGTCAGTTACGTCCCTGTGATCCACGGAGAGCAGAAGACGAAGCCGACACAACATGCCGTCAAATCCATTCGTAGTCACGGCCTGGTTCCCGATGTGGTATGATCTATTGATTTCACCCCCGTGAAGTCGTCTTTCTTCTAACCGTCCATTAGATTGCCTGTCGTTGTGAGAAGCCCCTGGCAGAGGGAACTGTCCGGAAGATTTCTCTTCACTGCCAAGTTGAGATGGACCAAGTTGTTGTTGTCCGCGACATGCCAACCATCTACCAAGTGCCGCTACTTCTTCGTGAGCAGAAGCTGCTCCCCCTATTGCTGTCAAAGATGAGTCTCTCCACAGAGTCTGTCCCTAAGGCTCTCGTTGCGAAGGGAGCCGAGCTGTGGGATGCGTGGACGGCCGTGGCTACCGCCGATTACACGGCTACCGTCAACATTGTCCTTGTTGGCAAGTACGTGAGCTCACCCGACGCCTACATGAGTCTTACGAAGTCTCTCGAACACGCTTGCATGCATCTACGCCTCAGCCTCAACCTGCAGTGGATCGACGCTGAGCTTCTCGAACCTCATATGCAAACTTCAGAGCCCGAGAAGTACCAGAACGCCTGGAACACGCTCCATTCCGCCTCCGGTCTCATTGTCCCCGGTGGCTTTGGCAAGCGAGGTGTTCTGGGTATGATGTTGGCCGCCAAGTGGGCTAGAGAGCAGAAGGTCCCCTTCCTCGGTGTAAGCTTCCTCATGTCACCTCGAAATTCCATAGCTGACTTTTCATCTAGGTATGCCTAGGATTCCAAGCTGCCATCATGCAGTTCGCTCGGGATGCCTGCTCGCTGCCCCGTGCTGACTCGGAGGAGTTCAATGCCGAAACTGACCAGCCGGTTATCATCTACATGCCCGAGCTCGACCGTGAGAAGTTGGGCGGTACCATGCGCCTTGGTCTCCACGAGACTATCTTCCAGAAGGGCAGTGAGTGGTCCAAGCTTCGCGCCCTTTACGGCGGCGTTGAATCTGTCAAGGAGAGACATAGACACAGATACGAGGTCAACCCCTTGTATGTCGATCAGTTAGAAGCGGCGGGTATTCACTTCATCGGCAAGGATGAGAAGGGCGAGCGTATGGAGATCTTCGAAATCAAGGATCATCCGTACTATGTTGGTAAGTTTCAGCAAGATGCCAATAATGATGCTGTGCTCGAGGGCTGACCGTGACCGCAGGAACACAATTCCACGCCGAGTACGAATCTCGCGTTCTTGCTCCCAGCGTACGTATCAAGTCGACTGCCTAGAATGGATACCGTTACCAGTAACGATGACTGACAATCAAAACAGAAACCCTTCCTCGGCTTCGTGGCCGCTAGCGCGGGCCGCCTAGATGAGGTTCTACAGGAGCAGGTTGTCAATGGCTCGAAATGAGGAGCATGATAATCTTTAACACGGTGAACTCTGATCCTGGGACCTGAACAGCCGACATTGCGAGTCGTTCTCCTTGCAATATCTACAGTGTGACCGACGTGGTAAGGCATCGTGCCGTCGTTTCAGACGTCGACCGTTCATGAACTCCCCTGCGTGCTCCTGTTATAGCCGCACGGTGGTTTCTTGTAAGTGACTCTTTCCCCTGAACACGAACATACCTTTTGTGTTCAATCTGCCGCAACCCACGAAGCGAGGGCTGACACATGTGCGCAGGGTTCATAGTCGTGGTCCTCACGATGCCTCATCACACCTTCCAGCCGTCACCTAGTGTACCTACTTACGAAGAGGTAAGTGTTCACCGGACAGGTCTGCGCTCGAGGGCCTGCCCGATGTATAGTAGCAAGGCAAGTCTCAGCATTCTTGTGTCGCAGTAGGACAGGCAGCAATACCCGCCGCACAGCACAGGTATAGA
Source organism: Xylariaceae sp. X170 (assembly GCA_028637755.1). NCBI lineage: Eukaryota > Fungi > Ascomycota > Sordariomycetes > Xylariales > Xylariaceae > Xylariaceae sp. X170. Next base: position 198,389 of record JAJFDJ010000051.1, on the reverse strand, counting down.
GTATCTGCAACTACGGAATAGTCAGACACATAGACACAACTAGAGCAAGAACAAGAAAATAGTCGTATCTTCTCTTGCCAGTGCTGCTCTCTGTTGTTGTAATGAGCCCTTTTTGCACCTGAGCTATCTGGTTGGCGCCATCTGTGGTGAAAGAATGTCATCTTGTCATGAAACAAGATGGTGTTTTACCCGAGGCTTCTAGTCTGAGAGACTCTATTATTCGTTGTATATTCGATAAGGAGTACGCAGCATTCCCTCCGTGTTGTGTGGACGACTACAAGTGTCCGGGGCAACTGGCATTTCAAAGACTACCTACATAATCCGTACTTAGTCGCTGAGACAGCAATCTAATTATATGCTCGAACATTTCCAGAATAAGGTCCCGAGACTTGTCCAAGTCCCGGACGCACACTTTCTTGTTGTAGATATCGTGACTGAGGTCAAACCGCCCCCTGTTGTCATTCACCAGCACTGACATGATTACCTAATACGACGGTGACCCCCGGGCCCACTTAATACTGCCTATCCCGACGTCGCCTGTCACCACCAATACGTATTCGTAAACTCACCCTCTTTACTCACTTTCCTTCACTTCACTTCACTTCACTCTTCTTCTCTCACTCACTTCACTCCGTTCACGTTCAAAAAACAGGTTTCATCATCTCACTTCATTCATTCCATCAGAATACATCATCGTCAACCAGCATTCTGACCAAGGACCAATGATTTCAGTCCGTACAAATGTACGCCGATAGCAAGGATAACAAGCCACCTCATCACTCACTCGCCAATTGATCCCCGTTGTTGCTGGCGGATTCAGTGAGGTGAGTCGGTACGTGAAATTCTCGGTGCCAGCGAAAGAGGAAGAAGAAAAAGGCCACAAGAATCGGACAAAGACAAAACCAAGATGTCACTCCTCGCGGTATTACTTTGGTCGACCCTGATTGGCATCGTCGGCGCCGCGGCGATTCTTTTCACTTTCCTTCCCACTCGACATGAGAAACTCGCCACAGCCACGCCAGTCTATGTGCAGATCCTGGTTCTCGGCGACATTGGTCGAAGTCCGCGCATGCAGTATCATGCGCTCAGTATCGCCAGACACGGGGGAAGAGTTCATCTTGTTGGTTATCTCGGTATGTCATCCAATCCCTCCCCATCTCCATCTCTGTCCCTCTTGGGTAGATGAACTTCCTTGACGATTGACGACAACTTATAGAATCACCGCCTCACCCGGATCTACTCGCAAGTCCGAATGTGACAATCTATCCCCTGCCAAGCCCTCCGCGTATCCTCAGATCTGCTTCTATTCCTTTCCTCATTACCGGCCCTCTGAAGGTGCTATGGCAGATGTTCTCAGTGCTTCGTGTCCTCTGCTACTCGACGCCATCTTGCGCATGGCTGCTCGTCCAGGTAAATAAGGCAACCCCATAAGGATCAGCCAGATTCTTCCCTTCCAGTCGAGTCAATTAGTATGTTAACATGAGTCCAGAATCCCCCTGCGATCCCAACACTACTCATAGCGCTCATCGTTTCCATGTTGCGCAACACGCGCCTGCTGATCGACTGGCACAACTACGGTTGGACGATTCTAGCTGGGACAAAGGGGCACGACCACCCCTTCGTTGACATGACCAAGTCCTTTGAAATTACTATGGGTCAAGTGGCACCCGCGACGCACATCACCGTGACTCGCGCTATGAGACGAGAGCTCCAAGCAGAGCCCTACGATATCGGCTCCCCTATTCTCACTCTACACGACCGCCCCGCAGCTATTTTCCAGCCTCTCGGCTCTGCTACCGAGAGGGCAACCTTTCTATCCACGCTGCCTGAGACCAGGGACTTCGCGGCGAACATTCTAGCCGGCGAAACGAAGTTGATCGTAAGCAGTACCTCCTGGACACCAGACGAGGACTTCTCTCTCCTCCTCGATGCCCTCGTCCGTTATGCCGAGACGGACTCAGCCCAGTCACCCATCGTTGCCATCATCACCGGCAAGGGCCCGGAAAAAGCGTATTACGAGCAGGAGGTGCAGAATCTGCAAAAGGCAGGTCGGCTGCCCAACATCCAGATTCTCACAGCCTGGCTCTCCATGGAGGATTACGCGCGCCTGCTCCGCTGCGCCGATCTCGGTGTGTGTCTTCACATGTCCAGCTCTGGCGTCGATCTCCCGATGAAGGTGGTGGATATGTTTGGCTCTGGCCTACCGGTGGCAGCCTACTCTGACTACGAGAGTTTCGGCGAGCTCGTCAAGGAGGGCGTAAACGGTCGCGGCTTCGAGACGGCGGACGAGCTAGCCGCTATTCTCATGCGACTGTTCAGCGCCGCCGGTGAAACCGAGCTTGGAATTCTGCGTGAGGGCGCGAGGAAGGAGAGTGAGCTCCGTTGGGACGAGGAATGGGATCGCGTACTCGGTGACCTCTTTGGCTTCACTCAGCAGTGACCCAGCATGTACAAATAAATAAACCAATCAGTCTATCAAGAGTTCATGCTGGTAGGTAGAAGCAATTTAATAAAAAGAAAAACAAACAGACGCTCTGCTATGCACTTAATAAAGACGCAACCTCCATACAAGAGAACGAAGAAAAAAAGGGATAGCCATCGCTCATTCGGCATATCGATGATGGGAAAAAACCGTTTTTGGGGTATACCATTCCATGCACCAACACACGCGTTTCCTCTCCATGCATTCTTTCTTTATTGACCTAATCCTAGCCCTGCCCAGAACCGAGGCAGAAAAAAAGGAACCGAGGGCAGAAAAAGAAAAAAAGCCTAGACCTCCCCCGATAGTAACCACAGATCACGACATAGGTAGAGAGACATTTAGTCGAATTCGCCCAGGCTCTCCTTGACACACTGGCGGACCTTCTTCTTAAACTCCCTAGACTTTCCCTCGCGCTCCGCGCGCAAAAGCTTCGCGGCATCAAGATTGGCGGGACTATCTTCATTCGGCTCATTAAAGAGGCTAATGACGCTAAGGAGGATCGTCTCGGGGGTCTGGACGGGAGACCAGCGCTCGGCGGCGGATTCGTATCCGTACGTGTCTTCTCCGGGGGGGTGAAGGATCGAGATGCAGAGCTCGCCGTTCGGGTAGACGTTTGGGTGGAAGGGGACGGGGCTCTGGAAGACGAGCTTGGGGGGCATGAGGGGGTAGTCCGGTGGGAAGGTCAGGTGGGCGCGGAAGATGGCGCCTGTGGATGTCCGTTAGTTAGCCGTACGGCCCTCTCCATGAGGGAGGAGAGAAGAGCAGAAGATAGTGGGGAGACATACCGCCGTAGTACTTGCAATCATCGTTGATCATGAGGGAGACCTCCCACTCGAAAACATTGCTGTTGGCCAGCAGGCCGACCGAAATACCCGACAGGTCGTTGGCCGTGTTGATCTCCTTGAGCTGGCGCTGCAGCAGGGTGCCTGCAGGGGTCGTAGATCGTGACGCCATGGTGTGCGCTCTGGATCGGCTGTGGATAGGTATGATTGATGGGAGCCGGGCTGTTCTCCGGCGACAGGACGTAGATAAGCAGAGACTGAGGGAGCTCCGCAAAGAGGAGGGATAGCTCTGTAGGTCGCTCAACAGGGAGGTGAGCGACGTAGACGATGCTACGAAGGAAGAGAATAAAAAGCAGCAGTAGTAAGAGTGCTGGTGGTGAAGAAGATGTTCAGGTAGGTAGAAAGGTAAGAAGAAAGGTCGGACACGGAATCGGAGGAGAGCAAGGAAAGATGGGTGACAGTGGGGCCGGCAGGATAAGAAAGTTGGGGTCAAAGCAAGAGCGCCCATTGGCGAACGCGGCCGTCGTGCCGGATCTACGAGCTACGAACGAGTTCCTTCTGCCGAAATGGACAGACAGAAAAGTACCTAGGTACGTACCTAGGCAGGCCTCGGCAGGTAACAGTGGGAAGGTGGGATGTTCGTGGAAGGAGCGGGAGTGCTTGCATTAGCGTCGGTTAACGTCATTTTTAGCTTCGACGGAATACTTCCGAGGTTCTCTTCTCGGTGATCCTGCCAAGTACGAACGTCCATTAGGCAGGCACGTTGAAAATTTGGGTGTAACGCCAACTTGTGCAACTCCAGGCCGACGCCCAGTTGATCGATCGAAGAGGCAGTCACTGAGGCTTTCACGGACCACAAACTTCCTGGTACTACTACATTAGGTAGGTGCTAGGAGGTTCAATCGTGAGAACGCACAGATTACATAAACATGCTGCATCACATGCTCGTAGACCGTTGATGTCTTAGATGTTTACTATTCAGATCATCACGTGCTTAGAACCTTGGTATTTAGACATCAAGATCCAGTGACACCACTTTAAAAGGACCTCAGTTCAAAGGCAAAGACAGGGAAAGACGTAGGAGAATGGCCAAGAAGAGGTATCGCGCACACCAAACGCCTAACGCCGTTCCTCATGCTTTTTCTTCACGACCACATCGTGACATGCCAACAATGTAATCCTCTGCCTCACCCGTAGTTCGATTGTATCTCTCGATGGCATCTCACTTCCTCTTCGACGTCCCAAATCCCGTGATGCCCATAGCAGCCATCATATCATCCTCATCATGCTCGCCCTCAATCCTCACATCATCACCATACTCAACCTTAACCTTCTCGGCAGCCTCCTTCTCAGCCCTCTTCTTCTGCAAATCCGCCTGCCTCTTCACCCTCCTCGCCTCCCTCTCCCTCGCCTCCTCCTCCCCCCTAATCTCCAGCCTTTCCTTAAGCGTAGTCGTAGCCGCCCGTTTCTCCTCCAACAACCTCTCCCAAACCTCATCCACCCGCCTCCTAACCTCCTCAGGCCCCGCCCTCTTAACCTCGCCCGTCTCCCCAATATTCCTCAAATGCTGCATACTATTAATATGCTCAACCCACTGAATATTATCCTTAAACGTCAAATCGCACGCCGCACAATAAAACCCAGCCCCACGTCCGCGTTTCCCCTGTCCCGCGCCCGCAGGCACGAGCATCGTCTTGCCCACATTCGCCTCGAGGTCCAGGACATCGCGTCGCGCGTGCGTGTGCGTCTCCTCGCCCGTCATCGGCTTGTAGTATTTCTTGCCCGCGAGCTTCGCCTCGTAGCGCGCCTTGGCCTCCTCGCGCTCGGCGCCCTCGCGCACGCGCGCTTTTTCGGCATATTCGTCTAGGTCGTATTTGCGACGGAAGGAGGTGTCGTTCGCTGGTGTGCCGTAGGCGGAGCCTTTGCCGGACATATTGGCGGCGGTGGGTCGGATGGTGGGAAAGACGATGTATGTATGATAGGGGCGCGACTGTAATCACGTTGAGAAACGTTTGCCGTAGTATGAACTCTAGTCGATAGATGGATGTACGCGACAGAAGCGGTGGGATTGACTAGTTGGATTTGTCGGTCGCGCAATCGGCGAGATCGTGAAAATCTCCGCAGAAGTCGCAATCAAGTAGGGGGCGATGAAGCGATTGCGAATGATGCTCGACTAATACCTGGGATGAGATGCCAGATCTGGGAGTATCCAATAATCAGTTATCGTACGGAGGTACTGTAGTAGTTTGTGGTTTCCTCGTTGGTGTTCAATATTTTCTCGGTGGGAATGGGATGGATGGATCTTTGGTACGTCGTTAAACTGACGCGGAGCTCGAAGGCAGGACGTGATCGGCGCTATCACAGTGTTGATTCCAAAGACACTGTGCAAAGTACCTTTTTCGAAGAAAAGTACCCCTCAGTACCTGCAATGTACGGATTCTAACCTTAATCTGCCCCGCGATCTATGCATTTGGTAGCATCTATGCATGTACTGTAGTATACAAAGCTTAACCCCTCTGCGTCCGAAATTTCTTTTGCTTTGCGACAAGACGAATCCCGCTGACCAGATACAGGAACCATACTCTCTGCTTCATCTCCTCGGTCCAGTCATATATTACTTCAAGATGCTCTATCTAGTAGGCCTGGGTCTCTCGGACGAGACCGACATCACCGTCCGGGGTCTCGAAGTCGTGAAAAAGGCATCCAGAGTCTACCTCGAAGCCTACACGAGCATCCTATTAGTCGACCAGGCCGTTCTGGTGAGCACATACCATCATTATTTTCATTGTCAGTCTCATGCCTACGGCTAACGCTAATGGCACAGTAGGAGTCTTACTATGGCCGATCCATCGTGATTGCCGACCGCGAAATGGTCGAGTCGAACAGCGACGAGATCCTTCGCGATGCCGAGACCGAGGATGTCGCATTCCTCGTAGTCGGCGACCCGTTCGGGTACGCATCGTCACATCTCACATACGCCGATCTAGAAGACTAACCAGCCATCCAGTGCAACAACACACACCGACCTAGTCCTGCGCGCGCGTGAGCTTTCCATCCCCATCCAGACAATCCCCAACGCCTCCATCATGTCCGCCATTGGCGGATGCGGACTGCAGCTGTACAACTTCGGCCAGACGGTCTCTATGGTATTCTTCCTGGACAACTGGCGGCCCGCATCCTTCTACGACCGGATTCGGGAGAATCGCAGCATCGGCCTCCACACCCTCGTGCTGCTGGACATCAAGGTGAAAGAGCAGAGCCTCGAGAACATGGCGCGGGGCAGACTCATCTACGAGCCGCCCCGGTACATGACCGTGGGTCAATGTGCGCAACAGATGCTGGAGGTCGAGGAGGACAAGAAGGAGGGCGTCTACGGGCCTGACAGCTTGGCCATTGGTGCTGCACGTGTGGGCGGCAAGACGGAGAAGTTCGTCGCTGGAACCCTGAAACAGCTCTGCGATGCCGACGAGCTGCTCGGTAAGCCGCTGCACAGTCTCGTCTTGCTGGGCTCGCGAGCCCATGAATTGGAGAGGGATTATGCGCGCGAGTTCGCCATCGACAAAGAAGTATGGGATAAGGTTTGGGCCGAGCAGTATGGTCAGCATTAAAAATGTTTGCTCCTTTTACCTATCTGCGATGAAATCCCGTTTGACCTGTTACATTCTCCGTCCGAAAATTCCAATATACCCGTTCGCGCTTACCACCCATCTACTGAGACGATCTCCGCGACTTCACTTCGGCATCAGTGATCTCCCGGATTTTGTTCACATTCGCCTGCTCTCCCGTCACCATTCCTTTGGCGATCTCCATCATGCGACCGATAATGGTGCGATCGGTCACGGCATATGTAGCCGTTGCCATCTTGACCCGGATGATGCCGATCCTAGGGTCATTCTTGGACCCGTCATGCTTACCATCGCGTAGATCACCCATCCAAGCCTTGAGCGTGGGATTATAGTATTTTGCGATTATACCGCGGTCCGTCTCAATGCTCGTGGTTCCGGCAATCGAAGCCCACTGACCGGAGCTGTCAAGGAAGGCAATGTTTACGTGGGGATCGCTCTTCAACTCGTCTGTCTTGTGCGATTCGGTGTTGGTAAAGAAGAGATAATCCACACTTCCTTTCTCCTGACGTGGTCCATGTTAGATGCGTCTGCGACGAACTTGCGCTGTAATGAATGATAGAGAAAACCTGATATTTACCTTTGCCGCGACAGCCATGCAACGCGAGACCAGTCTTCCCGAGGCCCGGTCGCGCGTCGTCATCATGCCAAACTTGCAGGTGCTGACGAACTTGTCGAGCGCTTCAATCTTTTGCTCTGTCGAGATTTCATTGTCCTTATTGGCGTGAGTGTACGGGTCGGCGGGCTTGCCGCCCGTGTCCGTGTTGGAAAAGGAGGATGACATGGCGAATTTTTTGGCACGACGTCGGTTTTGGTCTGAATTATGAGCAAGGTCGTCGTCGATTGCGATGATACTCGGTATAGATGCAATGCAAATCAAGAGAGAGTAGTGGCAACGTGGAATCTCTTATACCCCTATCATCTCTCCATTTTATATGTCCCGTCAACTCCCTAGCCATGCGTAATAACGCACTCTCTGTGACTTCATACCGGAACCCACAGCAGTAACCAAAGAACTCATGTCTGTATTCACAGGCTCGATGACGAGGGGACTAGGTGCTAGTGTAGGCATGGGCAAGCGAACCCTGAGACAGATGGGCTTGATTTCATCATATTGACTCGTCATGTGAGTCTCAGCGCATTGTTGCCGTGTAAGTCGAGGCGAGGTGCTCATGTCGTGACGTCAACCAGGAGAGGGAGAAAGGGACTCCTTGATCAGCTGCTTGGGGCTGGTGTGCTGCGTTATGTAGCTCACCTTCGAGTGCATTAGCGACCATGGGAGGTAATTTTGTCAACCTTATTCCAAGTGGGATTCCCGGGAGGGATCCATGATGGGAGATAGTAAAGTAGTTGCAGAAGAGGAGTTGACATCTACTGTAGAAGCATTCACGTGATAGAAGTTGAAACCTTACCTGACACATACCTCCTACCGTATATCGTATCCTTCTGGTATGCGTTCCGTTTTGTACGGATTCAATTCCGTATTCTTGAGTCAGGGAGTCGCCTTGAACCTACCAGCCAATTTCACGGACCGAAACAGGCTGGACAATGCCGCGATAGGTCAAATCCAAAGCGTGAATCCGTAATCCATGACTGTGCCTACTTCGCACCTACCCTGACTTACCATCGAGTAGATTCCCTAGGTAACTGCGATCTGCCTACAAGGGGCGGTTGTAAGATTGCTTACCTGGAGTAGGCAGGCACGTAGGTTTCACAGATACGTAGGCATTTCCGTAGGTTAGTAAGGAGCAGTTGAGAAGTCGACGTTGAATGCGGAATGAACGGATTACTCCGTACTCGAGCATCGCAGTTCCCGTATCGTCGGGCATTTCGACTGCACACAAAGTACCATCCGTATCCCGTGTGTACCACATTTAGGTACCTGCATTACTGAAGCAGACTCCTAAATTGGCTACTACGGAGTACATACCCGTGCTAAGATGCACACTAACGGGCGTTACCTTTAGGTACATCCCGTCTGGTGAACCCGGCCATTGACGTCGAGGGTCCCATGCAAACTTGCATGTCAAAACACCACAAATTCTGAGAGAAGTGCTACGACTCCAACAATTCCCTCCTCGAACAGTTACCCGTCTGGGACGTACAGCACCGTCGCCGGTGACAGAAGGGGGCAGGTACATCCACGGGCCGCCGCCACTGCTAAAATCCACGGGTCCCGTTTAAATGAATATATGCAGTCAATTTAGCGCTACGTGCACGCCTGCAATCGCAATAACCAGCATTTACAGTGCACATCACACTATTCAGCTACCGACTTGCTTACAAACCTTGAAGGTACAGATGGGTATCTAGATTCGACCTACGTCGAAATCTGTGTAGTCCCAACATTAATTGAGTGCCAGGCTACTCTACTAACGACATTGAGCCATGATCAGTACTTATAATGCGAAAGCGCTGCTGATTGACTCAAATTCGTATAAGTATCGTACAGTGCAGTCGAAAACGGTGTGCAAAGGGGTGGAGATAGTTCAATCTGGCTGAAATATTCACTTAAACGGGACCCGTGGATTTTAGCAGTGGCTGCGACCCGTGGACGTACCGGTTCCCCTGACAGAAAGTGGCATTACATAAGCGTGGCGACAGGGTCCGGGGCGCTTGGTTGGGTACCTGGGCTCCCCATACTGCTTAGTGTCACACACAGGTACCGTCAAGAGGCCCATGCACATCCAGGGGTGCACAACATCAGTGCTAGCAGTGCTAGCGCCTGCTCCACGAGGTACCTCCACGCCCTGCCTACCAATACGGCAAGTACCTGCTCCTCCCCCAAGTCACCTCATCCACTCTCTCTTCCTCCGGACTCCAGATCCAGACTCCAGACCGGCTCTCATCCCGCAAACACACGCAATCTTTTTGCACGACCAGATCTCAACCTCACTCTCACCATCAGCATCACCCTCAACCGCCACCACGACAACGATCTCAGCGACTTCATCCTCGTCTGCTGTGACTCGTCTACCTCGGCTGCTGTGCCAGCGACACTTTCGCCCCGGACCAGGTAAACAGTGCCGTCCTCTCTTCCATTGGCCTCCAATCTGCTCCCTCTCACTCTCTCACCTCTGCCTCTCGCTCTCACCCTCTCACGCTTGCTTCACGGTCAATCGTCTCGCAATACCCTGCCTGGCCATTCCGCACTTCACAATCCATCCCCGGCTCACTCTCTCTCCACCCCATTTCCATCTAACCGCATCCCGGCAAGTCCAGCTAGCCCAACGCCTAGTGTTTGTACCGTCTCCGCTGTGTCTACGCCTGACGCTTTGCCATCTTCATGTTTCCCGCCCGCCTAAGTCTCATCATTGCTACTGCCTGCTACCTACCTACGCATCACTACCTGCTAGGTAACCGGCTTTCGTCTGTCTAGGCCTCTCTACGCAATACACGCCGTGATCACGCAGCACGTCCGATCACAGTCTCAATCCTACCCTGTCCTGTATATTCACATATCAGCTTCGCTTGAGACATCAGACTCTCGAGTCCCTCGCTTATCTCTATCGCTGTCGCCATCTCTGTCTTCTTGCTCTCACTAGTCCCTCTCTTTGTCTGAGAGCTGCCCATCATCTGCCAATTGCCAATCTCATTCTTGACTTGACGTATTCGCTTTTCTAACTCCAGCATAGGGATCAGATCGAGGCGCGTGCGTTGGAAGGAGCATTGACTCTGATTGACTGCTTTACACGTGGTCTGGTCTTCTGTTTGGTTTCATCCACCTATTGATTCCCGCCAGAGACCAATCGGCCTAATTCCGACCTCTGCTTCAACCTCTTCGCAGGACATCTTTCGTTCTTACTTGCTTTCTTATCTTGCTGTCCTCACCGAATACTTACCTATTATTTTCCTGTTGAGTTGCGCAAACCGCGGTTGGCCCTCATATCATCGAGTGACTCTCGTGCCGCAGTCAAAATGGTAAGGATGATCTTATCCGTATAAGTCCGCAATGCATCCTCGTTTATTCCCATCTTCTTCCCTTTTCTTTTCGTTCCATGCATGGCTGTCTTCGTCCGTTCGCGCCTCTCGTCAGTAAATGCACGGTCTCTTACTTTTCTACGTAGAATCCGGCATGGCCGGCCTGGGAGTGCCGTGATCAGGCAGACCAAGCCGAGCAGTACTACAACCAGCCTCTGCGCACTAAGAATCGCCGCTTGGAGGCGGAGAACATGGTGCTTAAACGCCTGCTGCGTGAGAACGGCATCGAGTGGCCGACCAAGCCTCGACATGCAAGTCCAACTCGGGTGACCCGTTCTGGGAGAAATCAACCGTCGAGTCTCCCCCGTTTGCCCGTGGAGGTCCTGCTCAGAATACTCTCCTATGCTATGACAAGTCCGCATCCAATTACCGATCCTCTCTGCAAGACCAAGCCCGAGCGGATGCTTGCACGCGAGAAAACTAAGAACAACATCGCCATCCACTTCCTGGCTACGTGTCGCGCCTACCATTTCGAGGGCACCAAATACCTATGGTCCAACAACTCGTTCGTTTTCACGAGCCCAGCCAACCTGGCCCATTTTTCAGAGCTTGACCTCGCATTCCGTCGGCAGATCAAGCACGTTACATTCCGCCTAATCGCGAAGTTCTATGATGACGAAGATCGCGTGCACCGCCTCCCGCGAACCTATCATCCCGATCTGAAGTGTTCGGTTAAGCTGGTCGTTCAGCGTCGCCCTAAGGAGAGAACGTTGGCGCGAGGTGGCTTTCGTGCCTATGCTTGGTATCAATTGGTCGATTTCCTTGAAGCCTTGTTACCACCTCACGAGCCCCGTACGCTTGCAGGCCTCAGCTCCTTCCCGGCTCATTCGCGACCCAGACTGCTACCTTCTCTTCAGACCCTTCGAATCGACTTCGTCAACTTTACCGACGATCTCCTTCAGTTCCCACCGGCACAGCTACATGATTTAGCCTCACATCAACTGGGCTGCATGTTGAATGAAATCATACTAACGGGCATTCCCACTGACGAGTGCGGACTGCGTGTGAGCACGGAACTCTCTGGGCTTCTGAAGGATGAAGGCCTTGTGATTGATCATGCGCCGGTCATGATAGCCTCTAAGTCGGGTGTTCGCCAGCTGCAGTGCGGTGACCGTGCATGTCACTATTCCTCCAAGGTGGTGCGAGCCATGCGTAATGCCGACAACAGCATCATCAACACCGGGCATCACGACTATGTTGCCAACCTCTTCCCACCGGCACCTCCTGATGAGGGCAAGCCTCCTCATTCCATTTTCCATTCATGCCGCACGATTTGGAAGAAAGTACCCATCACACTCGATGGACCGCAAAAGCGTAAATGGGTACTGTTCGATCGTATTAGCGGCATGCCCTGGGATGAGATAGAAGAAGAAGCCACCTTATTTGATGTGATGGACGAGGAAGATGAGCCCTCAGTATGCGTGAACTGTGGCAGCGCTCACCCTGGGGCGCTTCTTTCTGATGAGCTAATGGACCTTTATGACGATGATTTTTGAGAGACATATTCTGTCCGAGAGGACGCGAGATGCTTCGACTCTCTCCTGATTGCTATATGCAGGCTTGATCGCATGCATATCAAGCTTATCATGTATGTATGTGATACCTCGTTGGTAGCTGCTACGCCTATTTGACGAAAACAATAGGCAATGGACGGAAGGAAAGGAAATGGCTAATACCAAGGTAAAAGTCCTTTACGCTGCCACAGCAGCTGTATGTATTGCATGATAAATACCTCCTACCTATCTACCTACTTGACCGGCGGTCTCACATACATCTGTGAGCTCGGCTAGTGGCTACCTACTTCTCTCTGTCTGTAGTACGAATAATGTTACCTGCTTATACGGATTAATAGCCATGTACTGTGGTCTTTAGATTTTTAGTACTGTTTCTTCCGTTCGCTCTTCTTGCCAGACACAGTCATGGCCAATATGACTGACTGCAATTTCACACATGGTCAGAAAGGGGTATGTAGCATGGGAAATTTTCCCTTTTTATACTACCAGTAGGAGATCTTGATAGGTTATGAAGGTAGAGGGTTCCTAGGCTTTGCCCCTTTTGAAGCCGTGCTTCTAACAGTCAGATAGAAACTGAGTGATACATGTTGAATTTGGGACGGAGCAAAGTCACGTATTCTCCCATCTGCCAACATGGGATGATCGAGCCGAATGTATCTATTACAAGACAACCCAGTGAGTCAAACTACTCATCCACTACAACAATTCACAGACAGGTCATACACGTGTAATATGTCTCAATGCTATCAATTATCGTTGATCAATATCGACGCGACGTATCTTTTCTAATACACAGCATCGCAGATTTTTGCTTGCTCGCATCTTCTTGAATCCCTAGCACCAAAGAAGAGGCAGGGACAAGACCAAGAGGCGGGGATACGAACATATGAGGGGGAACACGAACAAAACATTCTAGAGCCGTCCAACTACCTATTCGTCGAGACGAACAATGCAGAAACTAGACAGGTAGGAATGTGCTCCTCTCATTCCTCCTCATCCTCATGCGCACTCTCATACGTCTCCTCCTCCCCTCCAGCAGTCGGCACCTCCTTCCCATTCGCATCCCCCTCAACAATAGTGACGCCCTCACCCTCCAACCTCAACCACTCCTCCCACTCAGGGAAGAGATCCCCATCTTCAATCGGGACACCAATAACCTTCGCAACACGTCCCTTCTTCGCTTTCTCCAGGCTTTCCTTCCAGCCCTTAACAGCATCAACCGTCGCGCTAGGTTTATACGTCTGCGAGAACATGACGGCTTCAGCGAGACGATTCGTTTTCATGAGGATGTCGACACAGCTGCCCGTGTCGCCGAGTAGCCATTTGCAGGTGAATGCGACGTTTTGGGCGCCTGATTCCTCGGCTTGTTGGGCCAATGCCTTCAAGCCTTCCTGGTCTGATGTGCTCGAGTAGATGAGGAGTAGAGAGCCGAGATCGCGTGCGTGCGTGAAACATTCCGTGGCGAGGGACACGTCCCAGCCAGCAAGGGCGGCATCACCCACTGTCTTCCACTTGTGCTCGACGTTCGCTTGACGTGCCAAATCCAGCGCAATCTGGAGTTGATTGAGAGAGAGTGCGAGATCGAACTTGTGTTCCGGGTCCGTTGCGACTTCGAGTGCCAACTCCTTAAGACCCTGTCCTTCGAGGAATCGAGCGATCTTGTTGAGCTGGTCCGCCGGAATGCTAGGGAGTAGTTCAGTAGCGGTTTCCATATCACCTCTTAATACGAGAGTCTGGTATTCGAGGACAGGCAGGGACAAGGCGAAAGACGTGACGTTGACATCCTTGTCGGCGAGGTAAATCCTTGAGTCTCTCTGAATGAAGCCGAGAGAGTACATGGGCTGGTCGAAGTGAGTGATCGTGTAGGTCTGGTCGCCGACCAAGCTGTTCAACCGGTTGGTGCTGTTCGTGTAGATGAATGAGTCGCCCACCCATACACCGGTTCGCACCCTGTTCTCATCTTAGCAATGCACTCGCCTCAAAGTCAAGAATATAACCTACGTTTCTGCGATGTCTGTTATGACTTCAAACGCAGCTTCCACGCCATCCTCGTCAACCAATCCAGCTCGGACAGCTTCAACGTAGTTTTCACGAGAAAACCGCAGGACGTAGAAGGTGTCGTCGCAGGCCAAAGCGACGAGTTCACCACTGTCGGACCAGTAGACCTGTCTCGGCTCCACTTCGATACGACGGACAAGGCCGCCAGTAGCCCAGTCGTAGAATGAAATGCCACCTTGGCCCTTCACACCAAGGAGGACACCGCCGGTTAAACCGTCGGCTTGGAAGGGAATATCCAAGCCGCCAGGCTTTTCGACGAAGTTCTTGTATACCTTGACCACTGATATGAACCAAGTCAGTACACACGACCGTTACATCGCAAATAGCGAACACGTATGAAACGTCAAGGACAACGAATAGGGGGTGATGCTCACCGGTGCTAGACTCTCTTATCGCATAATCGTTGCTGTTCTCCTTAGAAGCCCATACGAAGTCGAGAGCTGAACCAAAAGCCTTGTTACGCCAGGCCAATGCGGTATAGATAATATCTGGTTACGTTTGTCAGAACATGCATATGAGATAAACCCCGAGTTCAGGAGAGCTTAGGATAGTCACTTACATTCACCATCTCCGCAAACTGCAACAAAACGTCCATTGGGAGAGTGAATCAAGGTTTGAGGATAGATCTCGCAAGTTCCCAGATCCTTGGTCGGGAGTGTAATGGGCATGTTGTCTTTGATGGATGCATCTACAGTTGCGATGTTAGCCGAGTTACCTGTATGAAATCGCCTGGTATCACACTTACCACCACCTTTGACAATCGACGAGACAATTTCGTTGTGCCGCGCCCAGATGAGCTTTCCGGAGCCATCCATGGATACGGCAGGTTCTTCGCGACCAAGCTTGACGACTACGGCACCGTCATCGAAACCGACGGCGATGCCTTGCTTGCCACGTTGATAAGCGACACACCAACATCTCTCCAATCCGTAGTTAAGGGACTGTTCAAATCTGTAGGCTGCGAGGATATGAGTTAGTACATACATACAACCGTGCTTCACAACGTCTCAATGTTGACTACTCACTGTTGGCATGCCACATGCGAATGGTTCCATCCTCTGAACCAGAGATAATAATGGGTAACTCTGGGTGATAAACGGCGAATGATACATTGCTGGTGTGTCCTTCAAGGCTCGCTATGAGCGACTTGGTTGTGTAATCCCACACCCTATGAATAACAGTGAGTATAAGACATTGACCCAAGTCAAGCAGGATAAACGTACTTGACGGTGCGGTCGTCTGATGTGGTCAACAAGTAAGGCTTGTCGCTGTGAGGATAGTACTAGGATATGGTTAGAACTTCATGAGAGCCGACCTGTTCTTAAGGGGGAACCTACATCGACGTGGTTGACACCCTTGGTCTCATGCGCCTCCAGGGTGAAATTTGGCGAAGGGGAGCCTAGACTCCAGATCTTGACAGTCCTACGTGACGACATGTTAGCAATGCAGAGCAAGAAGAAGGTCGACGCGGAGAACATACCGATCTAAGCAGGCTGAGGCAAAGGTGTTGGTGTCCTTGGGGTTAATGGCCAGACTCATTACGTAGTGGCTATGGCCCTCAAAGACCTGCACACACTTCCCTGTAATCGGTCGTTTAGCACTTCTTGAAAGCCAAGCCAAGCTGTAGGGTAGAATCCATGCGAGACGTACATTGGCGGTCCCAATCCCACTGATCGGAGTTTAGCAAGTAAGCACAGACAGGGAGCGAGGAGACGGGAAAGGATGCTGTGTAGGTGTTTGCGACATACAAGTTTGATGGTCATCTGCGGCAACATTAGCGACTGTCAAGGCGCGAGGAAGAACACGGAGTGTGTACTCACGTCATCACTGGCAGTGAGAACAAATGGTTGCGTGGGGTGAACGACGATGGCTCGGATATAGTCTGGGTGTGCCTCGAAGGAGGTGACCTTCTCCGAGGTGTTGTAGTTGTAAACTCGGAGCTGGAAGTCATCGGAGCCGCAGACAATCCAGTTCTTCCTGGCCACGAAACGGCCGGCACGGACGGGGACGTCGGTCAACTACAGACGTTAGCGACGCCTGCATACTCTAATAACCAGTCTTCAAGCGTCTCACCTCGAAGGTCTTGACGACCTGTTGTGTCTCGTACGACCATATGTAGACATGGCCTACACGCGGTTAGCAATTTGTCGAGTCGTTCGCAACGGCGGGTGCTTGGAGACATGCCGCTATAGAGTGTGGTCAAGATCCAGGGCTCCTGGGGGTGGAAATCCACCGACTTGACGCGCTCGCTGCGCGCAAAGAGCTGACGCTGAACAAGCAAACTCGAGTTAGCATCGGGACAGCGCACCATGTACTCGTCAAGTCCCAGGCCGGGTCGAGGATAGAGAGGGGGAGAGAGGGACAGAGAGCTCAGAGCCGCAGCCGAAACCGAGGTCCAAGAGCGAGCCCGGGGGAGAGTAAGAGGACAAGAGGCCTGGCAGATCCTAGGTATTGAACGCATCGCCAGCCTTGAGTCTTGCCTTAGCCCCTCGAAGCTCCCTAGACCCCCTGAACGTGAAGCCGTCCCCAGACCTGAGATGCTAGTGCCCGGCGCATACACACCTTTACGTCTAACCTCATCTTGACGGCAGCGGAATGATTAAGGATCGAAACTGGAGTTCGGGGGAAAAGAAGATCGGCGGTGGTCCAATTGGGCGTAGACGGGTATCGGTAAATCGAGATCGCATAGGGAGAGCAAGCTCCCGGCCGTGTAAGTGAAGTATTAAAGGAGGGATCTCTTGTTTCCTGAACCGATCCTCAAGTAAGAAAGCAATAACGCACGCTCCCGCCTATGAATTGAAGACGTGCGACAGACGAGGTTTGTGGATGGCGCCCTCGTTGGTGAGCGTTGGAGTGGGCTGCTATTGGGGGAGCGAGAGTGGTTGGCGGGTTGATGGTAGAGGTGTCGTATTTGCCATTAGTCTGCTCGTAAGTCCACAGGTGGTGAGTTGACAGATGGAGGTGACGGCCAACCTGCCTAGCATTGGCTCGAGTCGGGCTGTGGACCCTGTTTCCACCACCATCAATGTGGTCACTTCCTTTATCAGTCAGCTTATCGTCCTATGTGAATACAGCTATGCATCTATCGAGGCTCCTACCCTGGCAATCCGCGACTCATGTGGCTTACTTTCTAGCGGATCAGGCTGGATCTGCTTTCTTGATTGGCCATCTTCTTAGCGTAACGGTCCAGATCCACTGAACAAGTCCACTCGCCACCACCAGCCACGAAGTTAGGCTGCTCTTAGCTTGATCCGCATACCCTAATAAGAGTACTATGCACCTATGAGGAGCTACAGTTATACATTTAAGAGCTACATACTAATATCGGGGACACGCCCGCAACACATCTTGCCATCGGGCTGCACGCGTGCAAAATTAAACCACGAAGTAATCCATACACGCGATGAGAACGATGACAAGAACACCCGCGTCTGGATACTGCAGCCCAGTCAATTTACCTACGGATTACGAGTACAATGCTCACACGTTATTCACGGATGGATATAGCAGTCAGAGGAAGCATTCTGGTGACCATATCTAGGCATTGTTCATTTGCTACATGAATCTGGACCTCCGTAACCCGTAGTGGTTGGGTAGAGGTATGAGTACGGTACACCTAACATAGCATCGAGTGCGCAGTGTATCTACATTCCACAACTGATAGACCCGTCAAGTCATCGTTGCATGAGAGATCCTGCGCGTCCATTGCGCCCATTGTGCCCTTCCGGTATCGTTTCTTCTGAACGCCATTGTTAATCGTAAAACCAGCCCCTTGAAAAGCAACCCGAGCGCTTGCTGACCCATCATAACTTCATTGAAAAAAAGACTACTGTCGCAGACCGAGACGACCCTATGGGTGTTCACTCACTGCCATCTGCCTGCACCTTCTCGACGACTGCCTTGACCTTGGCATAGAGAGGGTGGCTGACCTCAAGACCACAAATCTCCTGAACGACGGCGTCAGGGCTCTTCTCGCCCATGATCTTGGCCAATTCGGCGCTCTCCTTGTCGCCTTCGACACCCTGGAAACGGAAGGCCATTTCGGCAGCGGCCATGAGTGCCGAGGTCTCCATGCCTTCCTCAGCGAGGGATGCAGCAGGTCCAATGAGTCGTTCACGGCGGCCGAGCTTTCGCACGGGCTCGCGACCAACCCGCTTAACAGAGTCGTCAAGATTGGGGTTGCTGATTCGGTCAATGATCTTGTTCTTGTAGGCCTCTTGCTCGGCCTGGGAGACACCGTGCTTCTTGACGATGAAGGCGGCGGTCTCGGAGACAGCGGCAGTAACGGCAGCTCTGATGCTGGGATCGGCCATGGCTTCGTGGATGGTGGCCTTGCCTCGGTTGTAACCGTAGTAAGCGGCAGTAGCATGAGAGGTATTGACGGTGTACAGCTTGCGCTCAATGTAAGGGTCGAGGTTGGCAACCCAGTGGATCGCGGGAATCTCGGGGGTGGGGACGCCGGCGTTAGTGAAGGGGGTGCTCTCAACGACCCACTCATAGAAGAGCTCGAGCTGGACGTCCAGGGTGGGCTCTCCCTTCTTGTCAGGAACAATACGGTCAACCGCGGAGTTAGCGTAGATGGCCTTCTTGTTGCTTTCTTCAAGGATCTGAGCAGGAGTGTTCTTGGGGTCGCGGATATAACCAGCGAGGTTTGCGGTGTTGTTGATCATGTTCTCGCATGCAATGATGGCGAGGGGAGCCCGGTCAAGGGAGCGCTTCGCAAGACCCTTGGCAATCACGGGAGCAATGAACATGAGGATTCTGGGGCCGACAGAGCAGGTGAGAACGTCAGCCGTCGCAATCTCATCAATCAACTTGGCTTCATCAGTACGGGAGTTGATGGCAACGTAGTTGGAGATGGTCTTCTTAGTGGTGCCGTGGGTGCCAAGTTCAATGACGTTGTAAGAGGGCTGGGCGTTGAGGTCGTTCACGAGCTTGTCAACAACATCGGCGAAGACAACACGGTAGCCGGCCTCGTGGAGGAAGCAGGCAACGAAGCCACGGCCGATGTTGCCGGCGCCGAAGTGAACAGCCTTCTTGGTCATATTGAGGGATTAAGACTGATGTCTAAGACGAATGATGGTGTGTATTAAAGAATGATGGGAGGCTATGCACCAGGGAATGGCAATTGAATTGAATAGTCTCGGATACTCTAGGTGCTTGTAGGTGAAGGACGGGAGTGGATGGAAAGCAGAAGGGGAACACAATCAGGCGGGGAGAAGAGAGACTTTATATGGGGAGTTTCTCGTCACGAACGAAAACTGGGTGACGAGAGCAACGAAGTTATGGGAAGGTAGGGCAGAGGTATATCGTGCCTACCACCTCTTGCCTGGTCTTCGCTCCGTAGGTAGGCGCGCTAGGGAGGGATTATCGTACAGTCAGGCAAGTGGGGACATGGGGTTGGATTACTTAAGTGGAGAGGGGCGGAGAGATGGAGAGGTGGGGGGCGCGTTTCCCGCTAAGGTTAGTGCCTTGTCGCGAGTACCCATTCGGTACCTTCCAACTCTGAACAGAGCTGATACATCCCAGTGAGTCAAGGCAGGTACGTTGGGATCAATCCGGCACACATTCACACGACAGCTCGCCTGAGGTTCAAAACTCTCACACATCGATTAACACAAGCAAATTCGGTACGGAATCCAGCACTACAAATCATACGCCTACCTTTGACGTGCCTGTCTCGACGCCGTATGTAAATTTGCCTACTTATGGGTAGGTGGGCACGGAGTACCTAGTGTAGGTAGGTGGGTAGTACCTGCCTAAGCCATCGTCCTAATGTAGGTACTTGGTACACTACTCACGAACTACGCCGAAACCCATAGAGATCGGATGTATTGAACTGCATCCAGGCACAGGCAATGCGTCAAGTACGGAGAGGTACCCATTCCGTAGATGGATATCCGTCTAACTTCTGTAGGTCTTAGTGTGATCCGTAATTGTCTCTTCATGATGCGGTGTAAGAAGTACGATTAGATATTCCGTACGGAAGAGAAACAGCCCTCAAGTTAGGAAGGTACGAATTGCCTGCCACAGCTGTACTTGCCTCGTACGGTCTCCAGTTTGCCTGACGGGATACTAATAAGGTTGTTCGCAAACTTTACGAATACAGACAGGTTGTTGTCGTCCATTGCAGCTTCCTTATGTACAAGTAGATGGGGTTTTAGTCTTGGGCATGAGAGCAGGCGACAGGAAGGTACTCCCCATACGGATCACCGATTACGTCGAGGCTCTTGTGTGGCTACTCCGTTCCATTCTCGTGGGATGATTCTGACTGGGGGAACCACTCGTGCGTTTGTTTGGTTCAGAATTGACGAACACACGACGCCCAGAAAGAACTTGGTAGTATTTTCGAATTATGTGCGGATTACCTGTCGTGCTCATATCTTTTCTTCCCCGCTCCTACGGAGTACGAGTGCTGTACGGAGTAATCCGTACATATGGCGCACACAGGCCAGGTAACCTATCAACCAGGTAAAACACCACCAACGACAACCTCCCTACGGATTACCTACCATCCTAAGGCATTCATGCATGCATCCATGCGTAGGCTTTACCGTACCAACTCTGGCATCGAATGCTGCAGCGGCCTGATACCGGGACAATTCCCTCATGATCCGTCCTGGGTGGGGCCGAGCTCGAGGAAGAGGTCTGGCAGGCGTTGCATTGGCATTGGACTTGAGTGCTTGCTTGTGACATCTGACGGCGTCAAGACTGCAACATTGTTGTTGTTTTGTAGGCATGATTCCAGTGATGTACGAGTACGAGTATGGTACTAGTACTCCGTACTTGTCAAACCTCCTGCGTAAGTTGTGTGTGCACTGCTTGTCGTCGTGTAAGTATCCTCAAGTCGATTGTCGATCGTGTACGAAGTACAGCACGCTTACATGCTGTAGGTACGCAGGAATTCTTCTGTGCAGCATACCTACATCTGTAGGGTGTGAATCCTCACATCTGTACATACGTCGAAGTGCTGTTTCTATCGAGACACCATGGCACACATATCCATGCTCTACGCATCGCTGCCTGCGTATGTACGTAACAACTCTCGCTCCTCCTTGAAACTGGAGGAGAGTGGCTGGTCGTCTCTGGCCCCTGATGGGACCACTGATCGTTTTCTGTCCACGGAATAGCCCTGGTATCAACAGTACCTAACCGTTCCAGGCACACCCGCACGACATCCACATTTTTATCCCGTATCGTGAGAGGAGATACTGGCGGTGGTGGGCTTCGACGTCACATGGTAGTTGCTGAACTGCCTCTAGCAGGTTCGAAGTGGATGATGTCTTTCCCGTTTCTTGAAGGAGATATGTAGGTACCGGTACGATTTACCCCGAACGTGCTGGATCGAGTTAGTCGAGAAGCCCTGCTGTCACCCTATTCGTCCTAAACGTCGATCTCGAGATCCGCCCGTGTTGGCCCCTAGACTAGGTATTCCGCATAGCGAAGTACGAGTAGCGTATCCGCAGGTGTCATCGACGAGAGTCTCGATTCTACGAACTTCTCTCTACGGTTTACACTACCTACCTACGGATAATTTCTCCGGATACCTGCTTCTTATTTCATCCATGTTATGAAGGTAGTACTCCGTACGTAGCCGACAAAGAGGTCCCAAGCAGCGGCGGTATACTGTCTCTAGGATTGTTCATTCTAACCAGGCTGACTTACAGGACATGGAGGACCTAATCGAACACAGCTGGAGAAGCAGACACGTCGGAGTTTGTTCGAGACTCGCACACTAGACACGACGTCTTCACTAACACTCATGCTCGGAGTTGATTGGGTAGGTCAGTATGTACGCAGTACACTATTCGCACACTACTCGTACATACACGACCGTATACCTACATATCGATCGGATGACCACAGGCTCCATCTCCCTGCCCCCGATCTTGGCCTTTCAGCTTAGATAGGCATACGGAGTAAAGCGCAAGAGACCATTCATGCACTCTGCTCGCCGTTCTCCATACGCTGTCCATACCATTGCTTACTTGGTCTAGTACGAGATGCCGGGCCCTCGGGATAATTATCTATCCTCATCTAGAAACTATTCCGTACGGATTATACACTCACTTCCTTCATGGTCAATGAGTAATAGACACCCTCCACCGCATGCCGGAGTCCCGATTTCCTAGGGCTTCGGCTCCACATCGGGATTCCTCGTAAGATCATTCTAGCGCCTACAAGCACGGATCAATCAACCGGTGAGTGTACTGGATACATGGGATATACGTCGTGAATACCTGCCGAGGAGGTCGTCCGTTGGACAGTTACCGGCGTGTTACTTACACGATACCCATCTTGTACTCCTTACTGATCCTGATTCGCACATGTTCTGACTAGCACGGACAACTCCCTCCCTAGGACGTTATTCCATAGCCAGACCTCGATAATTCGATAGCACACGCGCTTATCGTCACAGACTAATCTGCACCTTCGCACCGACTAACCTAGTTAGCGCACTCTATAGCGTGGCTATGACGACGAAGGGGCCTTGGTTCCCTCAACTCGCAACCACTGAACCAGCGGCTATCGCAAACGCACGTGGGGTGGATAACAAGATGAGAGCTTAAAGGTCGTCCTTGCGCATTAGCTACGGATTTCAGCCAAGCACTGCTCGCAGCGGGACGGGCACGAAATTCACTCATTCCTGTCTTGCTTGCATGTTTGCCCTCGCCACTAGGCCCGAGAGAGAGAAAAACAGGGAGATGATTGCCCTATGGAAACATTTTCTCTCGTCACTACGGAATACTACTGGCCATGATGGTTATGCTGATGGAGTCCCGGCCCGATTTGCTGCTGCTTGACCACTGACCATATTCCCTCATTTTGGGGGAGCCAAACCACACAGCCCTTTTCCCGGTTCCATCCCATCCCATCTGTCCTTTCATTCACACACAGCTTGCCTGAGACTCTGACTGGTTGACTACTACCACAGTTCGTCACGACCAAACAAACGTCGAGTTCACAAACAGGGCAACGGTAGGAACTGAAACACGCGTGCGAAATTATAGTACGACGGCTATCTCGGCCTGTGTTAAACTCCACTCCACTTACTACACGTTGGATACATACTCACAGCTTAGAATCACCCCTGGACATTCACTCACACTCACACTCACAAAGGAAAATTTTAGAAAGTCACCCTTGTTTGACACATCATCCGTCACAGGATTTCCATCCCCTGCAGTCGGCCGGCCGGTATTTCATTTCATTTTATCTCCATCCCCCAATACCGCCGGAAAGCCGAGACCGATCCCGATCCGTCCGTCTGCTCAGGCACACTCACTCATTAACCTGTTCTGCTAACAAGACCATCACCATCAGCTCATAATTATACGATCATCCATTCCACCCCCGACAAATGGGGAAAGAGAACAAAGAAAAAAGACTCTATCACAGTGAGTTATTACATGGCGTCTCGTATGCCCTTGAGTGTCCGAAGACTACAATTCGGTCACCGTATCGAAAGAATACTGAATCGAACTTTGCCCATCAGTCAAGGCGTGGTATTGTATGAGCCTCACTTGGCTCCAACCCCGGCAAACTACGAATCTGTATCGTAGTCTTCGGGCACTCTAGGAGATAAGCAGGTAAACCTCCATGTAATCCGTAATACTCCCCGTCACTGAACGACCACGGGGAGAGAGAAACAGATCCATCTCGCCGCGTGCCTGCAACCCCTCGTCTCCCATTCCCGTCCTCATTCTACCTACACTGGAGGTAATCCAAGCTCCTACCTAGAGTCCACAAATCCGTATTTCGCAGGCCCTCAAGACTCAGACAACATTTGAATACCTACCACGCCTTGTCAAGAAGTATTCTCTCGGTAGTAGTGACCGAGTCGTACGTAGTCTCGGGCACTCACTCAAGGGGATATATAAAACTCACACTCAAGGGGATAAAACTCAATTGAAACAAAACACCTGCACGACCTACATGCATCAAACAAGCTCATACGTAAACTCAATTAAGACGTCGCCCGTGACTTGACACGCGGCCCGAGCTATGTAGCGAAGGCATCATGCAGACTGATCCGATCCATGCAAAACAAATCAAGTACTCGACTCACTGGCACGGCAATTGAAAGAATAATAGGTATCGAAATATTCATTATTAAATTCACCACCAACATACGTACATGCCGCACGCACGTCTTTCCCTCTCCCTCTCTCCGGAGAAAAAAAAGGGGGGCCCTCAACCTAAATCAACCAGGTAGGTAGGGTTCAGTTTCCTTTCCTCGTCGGAAGCATCATCCTCTTTTTCATATTTCCTATCCCACCAAAACACCCAACACCGGGAACCCGGAACAAAGAGACCCGGAAACAAAATACGCGAAAGTGAAGTCACAAGAGAGCAGCAGATGCTAAAGTCGTGAGGTTCGCGCCAACCTGCCGACCCCATCTGCCTTTCACTGACTACCATACTTCTTAAACGCGCCAATCAAGGACTCCGTGCTACTATCGTGGCCCTCGCCAGCATGACCAGGCTCATCGAGCTCCTGAAGGATCTTCTTCGCAAGGACCTTGCCGAGCTCAACACCCCACTGGTCGAACGAGTTGATGTCCCAGATGGCGCCCTCAGTGAAGGTGAGGTGCTCGTAGTAAACAATAAGGGCGCCGAGCTCGGCAGGGCCGATGACGCCGCCGACCAGGACGCTGGTCGTGGGGCGGTTGCCGAGGAAGACCTTGTGCGGGACGAGGTCGTCGGGGGTTCCCTCGCTTTTGACTTGCTCGGGGGTCTTACCGATCATGAGAGCCTCAGCCTGGGCGAGGTAATTGGAAGCGAGCATTTTCTGGTGGAGGTTGTTGGAGATGGGGTTGTGGGACTTGGCGGCGAGGATGAAGTCGCTGGGGATGAGCTTGGTGCCCTGGTGGACGAGCTGGAAGAAGGAGTGCTGGGCGTTCGTGCAAGGCTCACCGAACAAGATGGGACCCGTCGTGTACTTAGCAGGCGAGCCGTCTGAGGTGATTGTCTTACCGTTGGACTCCATGGAGAGTTGCTGGAGGTAGGCGGGGAAGCGGTGGAGGTACTGGTCGAAACTAGATAGAAAACCAAATGAGAACAGAGTCGTCAAACTAATAGGGGCTGACAAGATGAAGATACTTACGGAGCAACCAAGTGTGTCTGAGCACCAAAGAAGTTGCTGTACCAGACGCTCAAAAGACCACCGAGGACGGGGATGTTGTCCTTAAGAGGGGTCTCGCGGAAGTGCTTGTCCATGGCGTGGGCACCAGCCAGGAACTTCTCGAAGTTCTCGTAGCCAATGTAGAGGGCGACACTGAGGCCGATGGCACTCCAGACAGAGTAACGGCCACCGACCCAGCTTTCGAAGCCGAACATGTTCTTGCTGTCAATACCGAACTTGGTGACCTCGGGCTCGTTGGTGGAGAGGGCAACAAAGTGCTTGGCAATCTCGCCCTTGCCGCCCGTCTTCTCGAGGAACCACGACTTAGCAGTGTTGGCATTGGTCGTAGTCTCAGCGGTGGTGAAGGTCTTGGAGGCAACCAGGAAGAGGGTGGTCTCGGGGTCTGAGTTGGCCAGAGCCTCGGCCATGTGAGTGCCGTCAATGTTGGAGACGAAGTGCAGAGTCATGTCCTTGGCACCGTAGTGCTTGAGGGCCTCGGTGACCATGACGGGGCCACTGTCAATCCCGGGTCAGCTATGCTAGATCCAATGGGTACGATACGTCCCGGAAAAGGAGACCGACTTACAGGTCAGAACCACCAATACCAACGTTGATGATGTTGGTCAGCTTCTTGCCAGTGTAGCCCTTCCACTGGCCACTGCGGACCTGCTCAGAGAACTCCTTCATGTGCTGAAGCACCTCATTGACACCACCAGCGCAGTTCATGACGTCCTTACCATCAACCTTCATATCCCAGCCACCAACATTGCGCAGCGCAGCATGGTAGACAGCACGCTGCTCAGTGAAGTTGATCTTCTCACCGGCAAACATAGCATCGCGCTTCTTCTCGACGCCGGCTTCCTCCGCGAGCTTGACGAGCAAGTTGATGGTCTCCTCGGTGACGAGGTTCTTGCTGAAGTCGAACAGGATGTCGGTGTTCGAGGGCGTGTTGATGAAGGTCTTGCTGAACTTGCTGAAGCGAGCCTTGTCGGCGGCAAAGGCCTCCTTCAAGACAAACGTCTTGCCGACCGTGCGGTAGTGCTCCTCAAGAGCGGCCCAGGCCGAGAGAGAGGTGGCTTGAGGCATGTTGATCTACTTTGCGGGGAGCTGAGTTAGCAACGGGGAGCTTTGACAACAGGAGTGACAACGGGAGAATGTGATTCTGAGCTTGGGAGGAATCGTGGAGGATTCAAGGCAATAAGAACCTCCCGATTGCCTGCAGTGATGCGTCGAAGTCACAGACTTACGGTATTACAATATGTCTCGGGGATGGTAAAGTCCGAACTCGGGAAGAAGACACAGAAGCTTTGGTTTCGAATTGGCTCCTATCGCCTGCAGTGCAGTTCAATGCAAAAGAGATCTGGTGGGGGAATTGGAGTTTATGCGATGACGAGCAGGGCAAGAACAGTCGCTACCAGAAGACCTTATAAAAGCTGGCAAGAGAGCTCGGGATGCCGGAGGGGTCGGGTTCGGTGATGTCTACGAAATACCTTCGTCTCTCTTCCTACCAACCTACCCCGCGCTTACATTACCGGTAGCACCTGCTTACTTACGGAATTTCTGGCACGCTACGCATTACGAAACGGTCGCACTAACCCGCCCTGGTACTAGTCCATTTACTATACTCCGTCTTTCCAGTTGCTCCAAAGAGTCTCGTCGAGTTCTCATAAGGTTGCCCGACCTTGAAGTGACGTTTGCTTTCTTTGCTTACGGATTGCCAGGTACCTACAGAATGGAACGGATTCAAGTGTGTCATGAGTTAGGCATCCTTACATAACGGCCGTCCCATCCGACGGTCCGCTTCGGCCCGTATCATACGCAGCATTGATGCCCGGTCACATGCACGTTTCAATTCATTTCAGCAGCACTTTCCAGAACCTCATGTGCGGAGAGTCGGAGGCATGTAGTACTTGTATTCCATAGGTCATATCGAGGTACCGTCTAGATGATACGCTTATCAATCAGTCGAGAGGGGAATGAAGATATCCAGGGTCGTTTGTGACAGGTTGCGAAGGTATTCGAACGTATTCCATCGTCATGTTGCAGCTCACAGCACCAGAGGAAGTAGAAGATGGATCAGGTCAGAAATAGCTGTACGAGTAATTTATACCTAATGGAATACACAGGTAAAGTAATATGTCATGTACCCTCCCATGCTACCTATATCTCCAGATCACCCTTCCAGCATTGCTCGTTCGGTAAGCATCCACGGCGGCATGGTGTAGTAGCTACCAATCTGCGAGTATGTAGAAGCTAGTATTCCGGTACCCCCTTACAACTCTTCAACTCGTCCACGTTAAAAAGGGGCAGCTAACTGACTAGAAAGACGCCGCCCATCTTGAACGAAGAAAGCTCTGCAGGGGCTGCTATTTACGACATCATACGGGATTTCAGTGAGGACGCAGTTCGTATCTTGGTGAATATGCCATAAATTCCCCATGTCCGCCCGCCATTTCAGACCCAAACCCTTCATTTCCAGCTCACTCAAGCGTAGTCCGTGACCTGACTGACATTCCTTTTCCCTCGGCTGCTTCCCGAGCTTCACCCGACCCAAGCCAGTGCAGTTTGGAAGCCTCGTTGCCGACACTGTCTTGGTGATCAACAGATCCGACTTTCCAAGCTGTTCGCTGGATTATGATCACGGACGGGTGTCGAGATATAGCCGTCCGCAGCTTTCCGCAGTATCCCAGTATCCCAACCCCAACGAACGCATGGCTCATTTACCTGTATCGTTCCGAGACGCTGTTCATGAATGAAGGGTCCTTAATACTTCCTCCACCATCACCTAAGCCAGCAATCGGACGGTTGTAACTGAAGCCCACGAACTGGTCTTGAGCTGTCTGCGACAACACAGATCCCTCAACAAGTGAGTCCTGAGGAACCTCCTTGGTAAAATCAGGATCAAAGTTGTCTGTGTCAGTGGCATCGACCTGAAGAGAACACGGTTAGCACAAAGCAATTTCAATGCATTAGCAAGTGGGATATCACATACGACTCTGGGTTTGAAGGTTGGCTCGTATTTTCGCTGCAAGAGCTTGCGCCAATCAATGGCATGGAAGAAGGGGTGCGCCTTGATCTCGGCACTGCCTCCGGCTCCCAATCGCTCCTCGGGCTTGCGGTTCAACAATTTCGTGAGGAGATCCCGGGCCGCGGGTGGCACCAAGTCTGACGAGGGGAAGTCGAGAGGCTCCGACAGAATCTTGCGATACATCTCGTTCGTATTATCGTCGTAGAAAGGCGGTAAGCCAGCCAACATCTCGTAGAGAAGGACGCCGAGTGTCCACCAATCGACAGTCTTGTTGTAGCCCTGACCCATTAGCAACTCAGGGGCTAGGTACTCGGGTGTACCACAGAACGTGTTCGTTTGATCCTCATCCTTCATATCGAGCTTGCAGAGGCCAAAGTCGCACAGCGCAATGTGGCCTTGGTAGTCGAGCAAAATGTTCTCGGGCTTGAGATCGCGGTAGATGACGTTGAAACCGTGCAGACACTCCAGAGCGCAAAGAAGCTCGGCTGTGTAGAAACGCGCGCGGTTGACATCAAACCGTTGCTCCTTCTGCAAGTGGTGGAACAGCTCACCACCGTTGACAAATGCCAAGACGAAGTAGAGCTTTTCGGGGGATTGGAAGGTGAACTTGAGCGGCACGATGAAGGGGTTGTTGATCTGCGCGAGCACCGATCTCTCGGCAAGGGTGTGAGCCACTTCAGATCGAGAGATGATGTGGGCCTTGCGGATGGTTTTGAGAGCATAGATTCGGTTTGTGTCTTTCTTCCGGACCTGCATGACCTTTCCGAAACTGCCCTTGCCGACTACCTTGAGCAGCTCAAAGTCTTCCATGGTCAGTTTGCCTTTGCGATTCTCCACGTACTCGACACCAATCTTCAGCTTGCCACAGCCGTACTGCACATCAACCCACTCGACACCACTGTGTCCAAGTTCTCTCTCGCGGGTCATGAACTCAGCGGCAGCCTTCTCGCGGTCCTTTTTGCTGGCCTTGGCATCCTCGACAAAGGTACGCTTTTCTTCGAATCGAGGATTTATGCGAACGACACCCATGAAGATGTCTTGACTGCGGCCTGAACCAGCCGACGCGTTGGGGTTCCGGATGTAGAGATGTACGTTGAGCTCAGTGACGCGAGATACGTCGAACTTGAACTGGATATTGTCACCGGCCCATAGGGGGTTCTCGGGGGTACCCGAGACGGCGTTTACAAAGACTTGAACCTTGTCGAAGTCGATCATGGCATAGGGCAGATATTTGCTGGATATTCTACCATGGTTGGAGGGGATACCGGAAAATCCACCGGCAGCAGTCTGGGGGCGACCGGCGCCGTTAGACCGCTGGGCTGAGCCAGGCCGAACAGAGCCAGCAATGGAAGTGCCCGTCGACATGGATCCCGATTGGTGCTGTGAGGAGAGAACATTTCGGTGCTGGTCGGGAAGAGCGAAGCCATGACCCTCGTGAAGGGTGATGACAAGAATGCCGGGCTTGGGAGGCTTGACAACAGGCTCCTGCACCAGGGATTCGGAGGCAGCTGTAGAAGGTGTGAGCACAGCAGCCGGTTAGCAGAGGAAGGCATGTGAAGATACGCACCGATGGCATTGTCGTTCGGGGTTGGCGTAGCCGAGGTTGCAATCAGGCCCTTGTCGTCCTTCTCTGTGATAGTGGATGTCGAGGTGTTGCGGGAAAATGTGTTGGTAAGAGGACCCAGATGGGTTTCTTTCAACTCTGTTCAGAAGAGGGCGGGTCAGCGTCCTAGCTCTCTGTCAAGGATCATATGCTAGGACAACGTCTAGCGCACGAGGCGAGGCCGACTTGAAGTCTGTGCGGTTGTCGAGATGACAAGCTAAAAGGTGGGATGGTAGGACACGACGGCGTGTACATAAATATGACGAGTACGTACTCTTCGTGAGCTTCCACGACATCTTGGCGGTGTCAATGGCAATGACAGGTTAGAAGAAGCAGGGAAGCAGGACAGGTCTCGTTGATAATATGCTGCACGAGGACCACTGTCGCGACCTAACAGATACAACAGTGCGATGTTTTCCGGCGTCGTGGCCGTGAAATCAATCTGGATGTAGGGATGTAGGGTTAGGACTGTAATCCCGTAGGTAGGGTTGTAGGATCGTACGGTTGTACGGGACGCAAATGGCGGCGTGTTTCGCGGGGTCCGAGCGGAGGGGTTGGACGTCGAATTAGGTCGCCGGCGATTGATTGGAAGATGACACTCTCGTTACGCTCCGTGCTCTGGATGCGAGACACCTATGGGAGGGCACAGGCAGTGGAGCGAGACTCAATGTTTGGGGTTCAGTTGAGGCAGATGGACAACAACACGAGATGGACTGTGCCGGCGGTGCGGATGTCCATAAGAGCGAAGACAAAAACAGCTATAAAACGGAGTAGGAAAGGGAAGAGAAACAGGGAAGGAGACGGGCGGGATTAATTTTCCTGCTGGGATTGATGGTTTGATCAATGGGTTGTAGGCTAGGAGTGAATCAGTGATGGAGGAAAGGAGATGGGGATGTGAAGGAAGATGGCGTAGCAGCTTGGGTCGGGTATGGTCGAGAAGAGGCGGCGTAGGACGGAGAACTGGGCTCAGCGACTGGCTGGAGGACGGACCCCCCCTAATCGGTGGGTAGCGGGCAGTTATCATGCCCCTGGATACCTGAAATACTAAAATAAGGAGCACCTGTTTAGTGCCTAACACCAGTGACGCGGCGTGCTTGTTACCACCGTTGGGGTTCTGGCTAGGCCGGAAGGGGCAAAACGGTGGTCGACTCGGTGGGACTGGCTCGACTGGCTCCCCTGATCTTGTGTAGCAATTATGTAATGGCCCACATCTCATTTACGTATTGCACCGTTAAGGTTTCCATAGATGGCCGTACAGTACGGAATCGGCAGGGATTCTGGGCTGATTCCGTTTTCCCAGCGCCGGCCAGCGTCGATTTTAGGTCTTCGTACATCCGGGGTGGCGATCCTGGCCTGCTGTTACCTGTACGGGTCCGACTCTGCAGTAGTAGGACGGACGTGTCTTCGTCCTTCGTACATATAACGGAAGATGTCTTCACGATGCCACCCGTATCGAAGACATACTCCGTACATACCAACTGAACGACGATATATGAGCATCATACTATCTTCCTACTTCCTCGTCAGATCTTTCATACTCTCTACTCACGGCCTACGATATACTTGTCCCATACGGATACCAACGTCTCCTTTCCTCATTCGGGTTCGGAATCGTTGCGTAGGATGTGCATACGCCACCATCGTGTGCAATCAGGGTCGGCAGACTTGCGGTAGAGTGCAAAGGGTGTTTTCACTTCGTCTTTGATTTGCCAGCTTTCGTTAACTTGTGCAATTATAGATCGTGATAAACGATGCAGTGGCTATTAGGTACGTAATATTACAGATTATTTCTTGGGATGAAGTCCACGGCATGGACTGCAGCATCCCTCAGTGTTGCGGCGAGACTGGAAACTCCTGCTTTGCACCCATCGTGAAGCTCACAAGCCAGAGCTTCATGGTTGTCAGCAGAAGGGAATATCTGCACCCAGTCTGCAGAAGAAGCGGCGTATCTCCTTATCTACGGTGCCGCCTGTTCGTTCTGCCATCCAGATATATCCCACAAGAACCGGAAGAAACGCAAGAAAGAACCACCAAATCGACCAAATCCGGATGGCGAGATGAGGTCGTATCCATCTCCGGCATCGCTGCCCCAGACTCCGGCGGTGAGCACATATGGTTGTTCCGAAGACGAGGCAACCGAGGCCGGGCCGTGATTCGCATTCCAGGTGTTCTCGGCGTCGCTGCATCAGCAGCCTTTATCAGTAAGCTCTATGTTAGCCAACGACGTGTCCGCGGCTGCCAGAAAGCAACGGTGACATACTTGACACTACCCCTACAGAATCTGAGGTCGCTCCCCAAATCGCAACATCGATCGTTGGGACACTCCAAGTGCAGACTCCGGCGTTCCATGAGCCAGTCGACCTTGAGCGCAACTCCGGTGTCAACAAGATAGAAGAAATGGCGTGACGTGAATTTGAGTGAGAGGGCATCGGGGTAGGTGAGGTGTTTTGCAATAAGCAGATGAAGCTCGGTTGGCAGACTAGCCAACGACGCCTTCGGGATTACTTGTTTCGCCACACAGGGAGAGTCTTGGGTCTTCGCATCATGATCCGGAGCTGATCCGAGGCCGAGCGAAGGTGACAACATACTGGCAAGCCAAGCTGATGATTCCGAGTCACAAACTGCGATGAGACATAAGGAATCGTATCATGATGGGAATGAGCATAAGTCCGTTTGGCATACCGACCGGTGACATGCTCTCGAGACTCCCAGCTGCGGCCTCATGTCTTATATACGCATGATGCCCTGACTGTCTGGCTGGATTGATGCTACTCGAAAGTGGCAGTGCCGCGAATCGTGACATGGCTATTCCATACATCGTCGGTCACACGATGATTGTGCCGGGTTACTGTTACGGATTACGATCCAGGCATCCAGATTAACTGCTCAGCCAGCAGGCAGCTGAAGAACCAGCCGTGCGCCGAGGTAGGCCAGATGGGTCTGTGGCTGCTTCGAGGACTGGCACACCTGTGCTCGTCTCGAAGATGAGTCAATCGTGATGCTTAAGAACTAGCCAAACGGAACAATTGAGATATATATAGTAAATGGTCGGTACGGAGATGTGGTGTACCACTGTTGTCTAGGAATATCACGATAAACCACGAACGAAAGGATCAATGTCTCTTTCGTATTCATGTTACCTGAATAACACCTCTTAAAAGATACCGCAAGTGATGGTACAGCTTATATGCATACTCTGCTCAAATAAAGAAGTAATGCATTTAAAAGCAAACAGTATGGATAAAGAAATACGAGCAATCGGTACGGCTTACGGAAATGGTAGGCATGCCTGGGAATTGCTCCCGTCTCAAAGGGCGACAACTCGGAGTCCGACTCACCACTGATCAGCTTCAACCCTCCAACTTCGAAAGTGTATGCCAATACGAACTGATGGATATTGACTTTGGTTCGGTTGGCCCAGATCGTTTTCAGATTTGTCGTTCGAGCCACGGTTGACGAGATCGCCACCATCAACTCAGACGTACATATAAGACTCGCCACCGACAGCGACCATCAAATCAGCTCGTTCTAATCGCATCTCGAACATTTTATTTCGTTTCGTACGGAATAAAACGTCCTCGTTATTATCCAAATGGTCTCCCAAGCCAATAATAACGCCGGCATTGCCAGGCAGGACTACGACGATAGCGACTATGGATCGGACTTTTCAGCAGACGAAGAGCGGCTGGTTGACCAGCTCTTGGCCGACATTGCGTCTGAGAACAACTCGGTCAGAGACTTTGCCAACAATAAGGCGTCTGCGACAACAACGACGCAAACCCGCATTGGGCAGTTTCATGTACCGCGCGCCACCCCTGCGTTGGCATCACTATCAACCACGAGACTCCCTGCTGCTATTACAGACAGACCCGAGCGGAGTGTGTCGCCCTGCGGCCAGGCCGCAACGCGCGCTCCTCTTCAGGAACAGCGCATTACGTCGCTGGGTCCAGTCCAGTACCCGGATTGTTAGTCCATCACCGAAGGTCAAGGTTGTGACCATCATCGAGAAATACTGACTTACCCGTGGCCTGCAGTAAGTCATGCGCTGTCTAGGTTGGAATCCGAGCCTGCGTCTGCTCAGCGAGGTTCTCCGCGTTCTCCAGCCAAGAAAACAGACACTCGTTCTCCGCTGCAACGGTTTCGGTCGTTCCCTAAACGCCCTCTCACCGTCACGGATCTCGCCACTGGTGCTTGGTGTGAGCTTCAACACTGGTACACGATTAGCATGCTCCCGGGCGGCCGGAAGACCAGGACGCCCGCCATGCGAGCTGGTTCACGTGTCCATGAGAAACTAGAGGATGAAGTTCATACGGCGGTTCAAGTGCCAATCGCGACGAAGGAAGAGGCCTTTGCTCTGCGACTCTGGAATATCATCCAGGGACTGCGCACGCTCAGCGACACGGGGTTGACACGAGAACTGGAGGTTTGGGGCAAAGTGGACGGGGAAATCATCAACGGCGTCATCGACCAACTCAGCCATGAGAGTCCAGACGCCAGCTTCGAGGAAGAGTTGACGAGTTCTAACGGTTTCTCTAGTCCAGATGACCTAGGACCGAATCACAGAATGGTGTATCTGACGGATGTGAAGACACGAGGATCAGACCGACTGCCTACCGGTACAGCACTGAGACCCGCGCGCGTACAGCTGTTCTTATATCACAAACTACTCTCCGACATGGCCGACGACAAGTTGAATTACTCCGATATATTTCAGCGCTACGGTGTTCGCCCCGAAGTGCCGTTTTCAGACGCCTTCATGGCGCAGATTGGCGGGCTCCACGACGAGGTCTTCTACGATGCTGACTCTGAGATAGAAGACACGTCCACCATGAGTCAATCCCCTGATCTCGTCAGGTATCGGACGATCTCACAGATCATCCCACTGCTCAAGACAGAACTGAAAGTCACGTTCCCCCATGGCTCTGCATCGATCGGTATTCTGCTCTCGGTGCAATACCGCCATCGCGACGACGGACACATCATCGGCCTGAACAATTTCCCCAACGACCCAGGCGCATTGGATGCCTATGCGAAGAATAGTCTGAAATGGTGGCGCGGCGAGCGGGAACCGAATGGCGTCTCGATCGAAGAGGCGTATAAATGTGGTTGGTGCGAGTTTGCGGACGGCTGTCAATGGCGCAAGGATAAGGAGACGGAGTTCGTGAGTAAGAGGAGGGTTGAGACGAGAGATTCCCGACGTGTATCGCCTACATCTTAACGCGCGATAAGCCATGCCAGTCCTGGTTAACGAGCTGAGTTGATTAGGTACCTTTTAGGGGTATCTGCTCCTTGACACTGCAGCTGATCCGCAATCATCGAAGTGCATAGGGAGGTATCGTATGCACACGAGTATCAGAAGCCATATGCTTTCGATCCATCCTCATCAGCTCGTCGATGGCCGTTGCGGGATTATCCGTGGCCTATAAGTCCCAGCACATTCCTCCAAGAATGGTGCAAGATAGCCCGTGCTAGAGGACGCCGATTTATGAGTCTACGATCCGGTCTCAGGATCGGGTATCTCTTCATTCAGTCGCTGTTCTATGGCTCCTCGAAGACAATGCGTCTCTTGGATTGACTGACTAACGACGAGCCCGAAGGAATTGGTTATCCGAGTTCGTCAGCGCGCATGTGATAAGTATTATACCTATGACGCGCAGTTTCTCAGAATGGGCAGTCTCGAGAATAGACATACCTACCTACCAGAAAAACTGGAAGTTATCGGGCGTCATGACACAAGTGTAGCCTACATTCTCGATGATGGTTTTCACGGCAACCTTGACATTGTCAAGCTCAATAAGAAGACGATTCGGCAAGCACTGGTCCACCGTCATTTTCTTGCCAACACGCTGATGCTTGGATAGCCATTATCGACGAAGAAAGGTAGGCGGAGGATATTCCGTACCAGTCTCGAGATGACAATAGAGAGATATAGACGACCCTGATTGAACGCCCAGTTTTGTGGTCTCGTCCGAACGAATCTCATAGATATCCCTAATAGGAGTAGTTCTCTCCAGGGAATGCGTTGAGGGAAAAGATAGAGAAGAGGCAGTTAGATAACGCGACGTCTGATGTCCTTGAATAATTTGATAGCACTCTGAAAGGATCGGTCCGTGATATGATGTGTTTGCGCAATGTTGTATGAGTGATGATATGGTGATTATTTCGAAATGACTACTTGTGTCTTAATATGGTACTGCTTGATTATCCAAGATAAGCCGTGTTCCAGAAGTAAGTGCGCATGGTCTGGTTAACTGTTAGACTGATTGTCGAGATGCTTCCCAGTGACACCCAGGCCATTTGGCAACCTCAAGGGTCTCGAAAGGGGTAATGTCAGCACTGTAATAGTAAGCCGTACATCTGCTGTGAAGTACCAGAATTACGAAATTCCATTTCATCGATATGAGTCTGGAGAAAGTACGTGTCATAGACTCATTGAGCCCCTAATCTATCTACCCCCAAAGTTCCGGCATAACTAGTTGTCTGAGTAACACCTGTAGCAGTAATCCGTCGTCGAGTCCAAACCGAGGTTCGTCACGCACAGCGATTCGAGAACCCCATGCATCTTGATGATGACAACCTCCATGTGTTGTCTCACTGCTATGAATCTACTATTCCAATAACAAAGTCTCATAAACCCCGACTCACGTGCATTCATGTACGAAATAATACACTTCCATCCAAGATTGGTACGTACGAAGAACCGACAACCAAACTCGTCAACGGAACATCCTCCCGTCGAACTGCAACATCGGTATCAATGGGGTAACATCGTCTTCTCATACCCATACCACATCCTCGTAAACATCCAGCACACATAAAATACAACATCGATAATAGCAAATATCCAGCACACATCGGTAATTCCAACGCGCGAAACACCGGGGCCAAGACCGCGACATGTCTCGGACTTAGCATATCCGCTTCCCTTCCCTACCTCGCCTACCTCGCTCGCCTCGTAAAGAGACCCGGGAATCGTACTCGGCCGAGACGCGAACCCCGATTTCAACAAAGTCGGGACGTGCTCTGTATCGCGAACGGGTCATGCGACTCTGCAACCATGGTTCCAGTGCGGTAATAGAATGG
Organism: Xylariaceae sp. X170; assembly: GCA_028637755.1. Classification (NCBI taxonomy): domain Eukaryota; kingdom Fungi; phylum Ascomycota; class Sordariomycetes; order Xylariales; family Xylariaceae; species Xylariaceae sp. X170. Next base: position 161,110 of record JAJFDJ010000051.1, on the reverse strand, counting down.
ACATACCACGAAGACTGGTTTGTAATGAAGCAGTTGAGTAATCCCCGACACCCGAGATGTAGTCGGACATCGGGTGAGGCGAGGCTCTCGGGTCGGGGGCGACATCTGGTGAAGAATGGATGCGCATTCGCCCCCCTGACAGGGAAACCAGATATCAATGACACCAACCCCTGGGTTCCTGGTTCGACTCTCACTCTTCTTCTCAGCCGTCAGTGTAAGACATCTGCACACACATATCATACCCCATACTACAAGACCGTCTCCATCCTCACAATGACAATCGACAAACCCCAAAAGCGCCGCCACTGGCTCCTCACCTCCCCCCGCACCGCCTCAAACATGCTGGTGCGAATCCTCAACCTAAACGCCCAAGGCGTCCGTCCCGCCAAAAACGGTGGCTACTTCTTCTTCCCCAACGTATTGGCACGAATGGACCTCTACACAAAACCCGCCAGCGAATGGACAGTGCAAGAGCACAGCGCCATAAGCGCCCTAGCGCGAGACTGTTTCGTCGACTTACAGAACCACATCGAGGCCGCCGAAAGGAGCGGCGAGGGTGTCTTTGTAAAGGAACACGTCTCCTTTCTGACGAGCGTGTACTCCGAAACCGAATACCTTTGTGGCAGGAGATGTGATGAAATCGACAGAGTCACGCCGATGCGCGGACTGGAGTACGCCACCAGATCGGAACGCAATATCACCTGTCTCCCCGACGAGTTCCTGAAAACCTGGCATCCAACCTTCCTGATCAGACACCCAGCAATGATGTTCCCATCCCTCTACCGCGCGTTCCAGAAAAGCGTCGCATTAGGCTCGCAGAAGCGACATCTTCCCGAGCCGCAGGAGGCCGAAACAACGTTGCGCTTCGTGCGTTCGCTATACGAGTTCTACGTGGAGTATTTCGGGCGGGACAGCTTGTGGCCGGTAGTGCTAGACGCAGACGACGTGATGACGAGTCCGGAGGTCGTGGTGAAGTACGCCCAGCTCGTCGGGTTGGACGTGGAGAAGTTGCGGTTTGAGTGGGATTTGGCGAGTGAGGAGGAGCTTTCCGGGATGCCGGTTTCGGAGCGGATTATGCTGAGTTCGATTCTTGCTAGTCGGGGCGTTGATAGGGGGAAGGTTGCTGGGGATGTGGATGTTGATGCTGAGGCGGTTAAGTGGAGGGAGGAGTTTGGGGAGAGGGGGGGACGGAATTTGGAGCGGTGGGTTAGGGGGGCGCTGCCTGATTATGAGTTTTTGAGGTCGAGGAGATTGAGGGTTTGAGATAGATGAGAGATGATGGAGAGGCAGTAGAATACAAGATGAAGATATAAGACTCAGGGGGTAAGCTGACTTGGTAGCACACGATGTATATAACACTCTTTTCAACAGGCACAATACCCCTTACGGTTCTTCACATTAATGCTCCACGGTGACTGTAAAAGACCCGCCACACTCATGAATCTGCCCCGGATTCCTCTAAAGAGGAACTTGCCGGGAATCGACTTTTCGTGGTAGACCCTCCCATCTCGTGCTACAACTTTCAGGAGTAAGGAGTACATATGAGCGAGTCGCATTATCAACGAGATTCAAGCCCCGATGCATGGATATCAAATAGTACACTACTAATATAGTCGGAAGAAAACACCATGAATTGAGAGTAACATTGCGTTCAGCATATCTATAAAGTAGCGAAAACCCAGCTCATTCACTGTCCATGATCAACATGAGCCGAATACGAACCGTCCGTTTCCCGAATTCTCATAGAGTCTATAGCACCATCCTCAGCCGTTCCCTCTCATGAATCTAACACACAGAAGACCCTCATCTCAACCTTCTTAACCTTCCCTTCCACCCTTCCACCCCGTCCTTAAACCCCCTAATACCCCCCCTCCCAAACATCCCTCCGATACCCCTCCGTCAACCTCTCATCAGCCCCATAAAGTTCCTGCCAACCAACAAATCCGCGCTCAAGGACAAGCACAGTCTGTTTCTTCTCCGCATTTTCCCCATTCTCCCCATTCTCCCCTCCAGTACTAGCCCCAGAAGCCCCAGAAGCCCCGGAAGAAAAAGAAGAAGCCCTCTCCCTTAAATACCTCAACGCAGCCCTCGGTCCCCGTTGCTGACTCAGCGCGCAATGAAACACGACCGTCTCGGCGTCCGCGAGCTTGCGCAGGAGCGTCGGCATCGTTGCGTCGAGGGCTTGGCTGGGGAAGTGCAGGGAGCCGCGGATGTGGCCGCCTAGGTGGTCTGGGATGTATTTTAGCAATTACATCCAGGTTTCGCTATCCATAAAAAAGAAGACAGGGGAGATGACGGAGAGTGAGAGGAAGATGAGTGAGTCTTAAGAGAGGTGAGACGATAGATGAGAGGAAGATAAGGGAAGGATGGGGAACGAATGAAAGAACGGAGAAAAAAAACCCACCATCATCCCTAACATCCACAACAGCAATCTTCCTCTCCTCCCCCTCCTTTCCCCCATTCACAGGAGACGAAGATGACGAAGCAAGCAGGATCTTAGCCAAAGCCTCGGCACTGACGTATTTCAGACTCGACAGGGTGACGACCGACATTTTCCCGCGCAACCACCCTAATTCTTCCAATCTCACGTGTTTCAGCCGATGGTTGATGTGTTTATATTGTGATAAGGGTCGTATGAAGAAGACAGGAGATAATGAAGATAACAGAGAGGAGATGAAGATGTGAAAAAGGTTCTGGTCGAAATGTAATGAATGAGGTGTAATGGCGAATGATGTTTAGGCGCATGCCACATGCCCGTATCCGGGTATCCGGTTCCACCAGATGCATATATACCGCGTTATCGATGTAACCTACTAATGCACGACAAATGGAAAGAAACAAGGACTCAGAAGATATCATGAATTCATTCATTCATTAAAGAAGCAAAAAGGCCGGCATCTAACGATAACCATACCATTCACAAACTACCAAACTAAGGCCACATCCCATCCCACATAAACAACCACCCCGCCCAATACTTCTCATAATTCCCCACAAGAAACGACCGTCCATCACCCTCCGTCCCCGTCTTATACGGCCTCGTATACAATCCCCCGGTCCTCAAATGGCGTTTCATCGCCATATGCACCGAGAAACTACTCGGCATCGCGCCCACAAAGAAATCACTCCCGAGCAACACCACAAAGTCAATAAGACCCTGCTGATCCCAACTAAGCGCATTGAGTTCTTCCAGGTCTTCATCCGAGAGTAAGTCCGCTTTCGTGACGACCTTTAATTGCGCCATCTCCACCGCCGCGTCGATGAATTTGTCCGCTTCGGTCAGGTTGCCCGTTGCGAGGTAGGCTGTCTGATACCCGTGTTTCCTAGCTTGTTTAAGGTACGCTTCCGATTGCGTTTCATACGTAGGCCAGAAGCCCAGGGCATCACTCTCAGTGCGTAGATGAATACCGAGGAAACTACCATCACTGGCGCCATCCGCACGGGCAAACGCATGCATTTTCTCCAGCGTCTTTTTCCCAAGCTGTAGAAATTTATCATTGAACTTCAGAATACCACCAAACGAGGCCGCAAACTCAGGTCCGTCGCGATAAATCTGCCAATCCCAGAGCACACCCCAATTGAACCGGATAAGGCGCGGGTTTTCCTTCGACGGCGCATGTCCATGCTTCTCATTATGCAGCCACTTCCGGAACGTCAGGCCAAAGCGATCGGTATGTCTATTCTGGTCCTGGCGATCGCATCCCTCGCGATTCCCAAAATCCTTGGGGGTGATGGAGTCGATTTTGGGCGGATCCGCGACACCGGGGATATCGTCGACAGTCGCGTAGATCGTGATCTGGGGACAACTCGTCCCGAAGGCGTCGCGGAAGCGCTGCTCGTCAAACATGTAGTCGAAGGGTAGGTAATCCGTGAAGAGATCGGACAGGTCCTTCTCGCTGCGCTTGCGGATCTTGGGGACGACGAGACCGGTGGCGCCGGCCTCGAGCGCGTAGCGTATGCATGTCTGGATGTAGTTCCGTATATTTCCAATGCCGCCGGAGTTGTTGTCGCAAATGTATACCAGCCCTTCGACCCATGTAGCCTCGTCGCAGACGCGTTTCAGCGGCCAGCTGACGAACGGCGCGTCGGGCTGAGACAGGTCGATGTCATTGCCAGGTATGGAGCGTAGATCGGGGGGCGACGATAGTGCGGTTTCTCCCTGTGACGTCGGTGGCTGTTGCGCAGTGGAAGAAGAAGAGGAGGACGACGACCCAGGGGAAGATTGTGTAGATGGCGACGACGAACCCGACTTGGCGTCGAACCAGTCGACAGGCGGGTAGGGATAATTGCCAGAACTAGGAAGTCGCAAGGTCCATACTGCAATGAGGAGGACGATGCAGAGCGTCGGGAGGATGATGTTGCGTCGAGGCATGAAGCCTAGGAGGAAGTGCAGATGGCCATTATTTGCCATCGTGAAAAGAGAAGAGAAAGGGAAGAGCGCGGCGCGCGCACTTATTAAATGCAACCCCAGAGACAGACGGGGCCAAGCGTTGCCAACGTGCCGGCGATGGATCGATTCGGGCTTAGCTTCGAGAAGCCTCCACTGGCAGCATTAAGAGCACCTCATTAGGGTAGGACTAGCCGGCCAGTCAGCTTCTTTTCTGATGGACGTCGATTATGCACATACTGCTCCTCAATGGTAGTCGTGAAGAGGTGATGAGTCTGGATAGAATATGTACGGGTAAAGGGTGCAGTTGAGGGGATCACAGATATTTAGGTGTAGGTGTGAAGATTTGAATGAGTGACGGGTGAAGAGGTGAAAAAGTAATCCGTAAAACTGTAAGTAAACCCGGCTGTTTCAAGATGAAGGGTAGTTGTTGGAGGGAACTGCGACGGACGGCAACTGCTGTGTGCTTTGTGTCACCCACGGAACTCGATTACTAACAAACTCCGAATCTACGGAATAGCAGTATGAATACTTGCCATCTAACGGTAGCAACAATACTATTCATATCATGCACAGTTCCATTCCAGACGATTTAATTCGAATCCATTGAACTGGATGCGAGAAATACTCGTAGTAGAGACGAAACGGTGGATCCGGCAGGATGGCGCGGGTATGTGCCTCAGGTGTTCCGACAGGCAGGTATCACACGTGCGACCCCTGACGAGCAAAGCGACCCCTTCTTTCACACCTCACCCGTTCGTCTACGAGACAAACCCATGCAAACACGTTCATCAACCAATCGCACATGTACAAGCAAAAACAGAATACAAGTAAAAACAGAATAACCGAGTCATAAGTAGCGTAACAACAACATGCAAGTTCGAAAGCAAGACCGAACTGTTTTAACAAGAGTTGTACGGATTCTTCGAGACATAACTCAAGACACCATGCCCTTCCTTACTAGGTACTACTCATAAGGATTCCAGGTCATCGAGTCATACTTTCATCCGTCTCTCCTGTTACCACCAGAACAGCCTAGACTGAAGCCAAACTCGTCAGTGTAAGAAATGAGCAAATAAGCCGACAACAGTACTCTGTCGACTCAATATTTTTCTCATAACAAGTAGCACCACAAATGTGAGCATGCAAAGACAGCATCTTCGTACACCATAACGCCGCCTCGTGCAACCAACTCCTGCTTGTCCCACTCGTTTGCATCTCATCTCATCTCATCTCATCAAAGCCACACCACACCAAACTGTCAACTCAACCTACACTTGCATCCATCGGGCAAGACAACCTCCAACAGGAATACTGCTTACAAAGCCATTTCCCTTCGCCGCAGTCTCGCCTCGTGTCCGTACTGCTGCAGTGTACTTAATTAAGCCTTGCCGATCCAACCAGAATTGATGAAGAAATCAAAAATCCTGCCCCCCTTTTGAGAGTCCAGGCGAGAGATTTCCTTCACTTGCTTCTTCTTCAGACACCCATTCCCCTTGAGCGCCTCTTTGAGCACTTGCTCCTTGATCATGAGATACGGCTTGGGCTGGAGCCGCGACACTTTGCACAATTCCATTTCCTCCGGCGTCAAAAGGTGCATGTCGGGCGCGTTCTCTTCCGTGAGAGCAAGTGGCTGCACGCCCGAGATGGGCTGCGAGACGAACTTCGGTCGGCCCGACGAGGCCGGTCCATTCGGGACAACCCCGTTGGGTACAGGCTCACTGGAATTGCCATCCGTGAACGACTTGCCCTCCGGTCCATCCGTCATTTGCATAGCCGCCGGAAGACTGCTGACACCTGGTCGTAAAGTAAGATCGGGCGCAACGAGAAGAGCGGATCCACTCGGTGGCTCGGGCTGCACGTTTTGCTTAGAACGTTGCGCCGAAGCTAGTCGCTCGCGGTCCATCGAGCCCATGGGTATGGCCTTCTGGATACGCTGCGCCTTCTCTGCCTCGTATTTCTCGCCGCTGCGGAGATCTCCAATCTTCATCTGTCTCCACTCCTGTAGCTGACTGATCGCTTGACGCAGGTTGAGCTCATCCAGTAGTCCTTGACACAGTCCCTCAAAGTCTTTATGATTCATCATGCGAGCGAACGGCTTCGCCTTATTAAGGAGATCGCGTTCTTCCTTGGTTCGTTTCTTCTCGATTCTCGTATTCTCTCTGTACTCGAGAAGATTATGCTCGAATATCACTTTCTTGCGGTCCACACGCTGCGTCAACCGGCAGTTGTAAATGTCCATCACGGTGAGTTTGAGTTCCATCTCCGGTTCTAGCTCGCCAGTTCTAGGGTTGATGCCGTCACCGGGGTCGAATTGCATGAGCTGGACAGCTTCCTCGGCTTCGTTGGCATACTCGGTCTCGAACTCCAAGCGACCAGGCATATAACCTTGAATCTCATGGCAGGACGGAACACTCGCCGTAGGCTTGGTTTTGGGCGGCAGCGGCGGCGCATTCTTCTGCGCCTCTCGTCTCTCCTCAATTCTTCGTTTCTTGCGCGCCTGAAACTGATCGCGTGAAATCTCCTGCGCCAACTCCATATTATCGGGTCGACAGCGCTTCGGTAATGGATAGCAAGGCGATTCTACGTAGACCTTGAGGTAATGATCTCGGACTTCATCTTTGTGGCGGTAGCCGCCGATATGATCGGCAACGTCAGCCCACGAACCCAAGCCATAAATCTCACAGCCTTCAAGTAGGAGCAACTCTTCGTCGGCACCCCAATCGCGGTCGAAGATGGGAATGGAATTCTGCTCGATGACTCGGTAGGGATGCGTGGCGGGCTGATGCGAACCGCTCGTGCCGCCGCTTGCGAAACATTGTACACATAGGTCATACTCGTTGCAGATGCTATGGGCACAACGAATGCGAACCTATAAACATGTGAGTAACAAAAGCCTGTAGTAGTAGCGGATGCAGATACGAAATCAACGACACGGGACGCGGTCCAGGGATGGGATGGGATGGGATGGGATAGAATGACATACAGTCGAGGTGATATCGGCCGAGCAAACATCGCAGATGTACTTAACACCTCCTTCGCCGGCCCGGGTCGCAGTCTTCTTACGAATGACGGCCATGGTCGCGTCAGCGGTGATGAATTGTTGAAGGCCGGAATATCAGTGGCATCGAGCTGGAGCAGAGGGCAGACGTCCTTGACGCGCTGACCGGACAGTCGGAGGGAATGCGCAGGCACGGAACCAATATCGTATGGAGTTCAATTGGATAAGGAATATTTCCTTGTCGCAAGGGATGGGATACGATGGGTTGACAACTTGACGGCCGACCTGAGGATGGATGGTCGGTCTCGGTGGTTGCGCGGTTGATGGTTGCCGTGATTGGGAGCTGCCTAGACGAATGGACCTAGTCGTGCGGATTCCGTCTTCCGTATTGGTCGAAGGATGGAGGGCAAGTCAGCTGGATTCACGCCAAGGGCCTGCCTGCATTAGCTCGACGCTAGCGTGCAATTGGCCGTGGACTCCACACATTACGTAATGACCGGGTACATACGTACTTAAATGGGGTTGAAGGACCTGCCTGCTGTAAGGAATACGGACCATTTTGTGAAGAACATTCCGTAGGAAGGAAGGATGGAATAGGTAGATATTTATTAGGAGGGAGACACGAAGTATTGCTGGCGACGTCGTAAAGTAGAAGGACATACATTCACAATGCGTTAGGTAGTACGATATCAACTTACATATCCGAACGGTTATGTTTGTACGGCGCGCAAAATCGCCTTCGGTTGGAAGATTTCCGGTACGGAACGATACTTTAAAACAAGAAGCAAGTTCATCCAATAAACAGAACACGCAGTCTCAGAGTCCATTCCATAGCAATAGATCTACAGAATGCGTAAATAATCCTTCCATCGGTCAGCCAGAAACATGGACGAATTATCCGGGTCTACCTGGCATTACACGGGGAATCATCGGGTCTCCGAAAACCACAAGATCAATCATCCCAACGCGGGGTTCTTGTTTTGTTAGAGGGGTCTTACCCGATGCAATTCGCTACAAAGCAATGCCGACGGATACCGTTACGGATAACTCGAGTTAAGCACGAAGGAATCTGTACTCCTACTTAAAGCCCGAGACCTTCCTCGGATGAGCATTCCCACGTGAAAGGCGCGAGATTTCTGGTTCGCACTTCTCATCGCATGTGAACTGCGCCGAACCAACACCTTCTGAAGCATTTGTCGTGCCCCTCCTAATCTATACGGAATATAAGCGCAACACCATAGTTCCCTCAAGATGCCCGACAAGATCCTCAACGACATATCTCACCGGCGCTACAATCCCCTCCGAGGATCATGGCTCCTTGTATCCCCTCATCGAGCCGCGAGACCCTGGCAGTGAGTTTGCGATCCGATGCTGGAGATTCTCCGGCCATGAACAAAAGTGTCGTTCCTGACTGACATCGTTCCATTCAGAGGTCAGCAAGAAGCGCCTGGAATCAATAAACTGCCAGAATACGATCCCAAAGTAGGCCATGAGTCTTATATCAAAGGCTTCATTATTATTAACTCGACTTCATAGTGCTATCTCTGCCCACGCAACCAACGCGCCCAGGGCGACAGCAACCCAGACTACAAAGAGACCTACGTCTTCGTCAACGACTACAGCGCCGTGAAAGAGGCGCAACAGGACTACGCCCCTGAGCCCGAAGACGGTGAACACTCACTCACTACAAATATCAGCGCAACGCAATTTCAGTACTAACATTTGCTAGAGCTGTCCTCATTACTACTTCGCGCCGAGGGTGTAAAAGGAAAATGCTTTGTCCTCACATTCTCGCCAAAGCACCACCTCACCCTCGCCGACATGCCAGCCAAAGATATCCTACCCATCATCGAGACATGGACGCGCATTTACGCAACCTACCTGTCGCCAACAAACCCACTTGCGGCTATCGCAGCCGATATGGACTTAATGCGCGTCGAGGCACCGCCCGAGAGCTCGGTGCCTGCGCCATCACAACAACTACGCTACATGCAGATATTCGAGAACAAAGGGGCAGCCATGGGCTGTTCAAACCCGCACCCGCATTGCCAGGTCTGGACAACGAGTACTCTACCCGAGGAACCTGCCGCAGAAGCAGTCCAGATGGCCAAATACCGATCCGAGCACGGGGGCCGGCATCTCCTACACGACTACGTGAAGCTCGAGCTAGAGAAGCAGGAACGGATCGTGTACCAGAACGGGTCTTTCCTGGTCGTTTGTCCCTGGTGGGCCATCTGGCCCTTCGAAGTCATGATCATCGCGAAGCGCCACGTCCGCGCCCTCGTCGACCTGAGCGAGTCGGAGCGTTTCGCCTTTGCAGAGGCGATTCAGGAGGTAACACGGCGATACGACAATTTATTCGAGACGAGCTTCCCGTATAGTTCGGGCATTCACCAGGCGCCGCTCGAAGGGAGCGATGAGGAGATCGAGAACAGCTACTTGCATATGCACTTCTACCCGCCCCTCTTGCGGTCGGCGACTGTGCGCAAGTTTCTCGTTGGGTATGAGTTGATGGCTGAGCCGCAGCGGGATATCACGCCCGAACAAGCTGCGGCGCGGTTGCGGGATTGCGGAGGGGAGCTGTATAGGAATAAGCTACGATAAGTGCTATTTGTAGTAGATGAAGGTATGTAAAGGGGCAAGAAGTTTGTTGCAACGGATGGAGCCGTAGGAAGGGTGGTTTCCTTGCACACACGAAATATAATCAGATAAAAGGTAGCGATGTGAGCAAATCGCCAGTTTCTGCCATACCAATTACACGATTACGGACGCTTGATGAGTCAATCCGTAATCACTCTCCTCAGAAAATAAAGCGCTAAGTATAGAAAACAAAACAGCCAGGTCTCCGTGCATCCTGGAATATCAGGACACATCATACGACCGAGCTATATCTAGGGGAACCAAGTCCAGCACCTACGCCTTCACGTAAAAGTCATACTGGGACACCATCCAAACAATACCAACCGTCGCAAAGAAGAACGGGAAAAGGATAGGCGGGCCGAGCTTCGCGGAGCGGAAAACAGCCCACTCGGAACCAAAGTGGAAGAGGGCGACGACGTAGGTCCACACGGCGATGTGGTAGATGGGGGCGAGGTGGAGGTTGTAGCTCGCGTAGATGCGCACGATGGCCGAGATGAAGGTGTAGGTGCCGAAGAGGCGGGCCGCGAGGGGGGTCACTTGGTCGGTGGTGCGGCCGCCTTTGGTGTTGGTGGTGGTGGAGGCGGGCGCGAGTTTACGCGTTGAGTCTTCGGGGTCGAAGGTGGGGGATTTGGAAGGGAGGGAGGGGTTGGGCATGAATTGGCCGTTGTAGAGACGGCGGGAGTAGTGGAGGGTTAGGTAGTTTTGTAGGGAGTTGCCGACTGCGATCACGGAGAGCTGGGAGGTGTTAATGAGAGGATCTACGGATATGGACATCTAATGGAGGAAGAGAGAGAGAGAGAGATAGAGAGAAACGAGCATACCCCAAACATGTAGTAAGGCAAGTAGCCTTCGCCCTGAGGCAGGTAGGACTTGAGAGTCTCAATTGCGACATCCATCTCGACTGAATCGATGCAATTGTTGAAGAATCCTGCGATTGTTGTCTTGAGTGCTACAAAGAACGAGACGGTCAGACGTGACGCGGAAGCAGAAGAAGATACTTGTAGGATTACATCGTCACATCTGGAGCTGTCTACAGGTTCATAATAATCCGTAAATGACGGGATCTTCCTCCGTTTTGGGTCCAATGCCATCGTCTGGTTGGCACGAGATAATTCAGGTACCAACAGTGAGTGGTTACGCTATAACACGCCAAATCCAGGCATTAAACCGCCCAATCCGTTCGATGATACGGCATAAATCGCGAAGACATCTAGCCGCATTAGGGAATCAATGCATGCCGAAGTGTGGGGGTATTCACGGCAGACTCAACAAACTTTTGTGAAAATAAACGCGACTTCAGCTCTCATCGCCCGCTTGTTGAGCGCAATCCCCAGCCAAACATCAGAGAGGCGTAGATACATATTTCTACCGGTGTTTTCCTCCTTTTTACGGCGTACTGTTACCAGATTGTCTGTTTCTCTGTCTGTATTATTGACAGGAGCAAGAATGGACGCCATCAACGATGCCATCGCCGCCGTGCCGCGGAGTGCCCAGCTGGTCCTGGCCGGCCTGGGAGCTCTGTGGGTGGGCTGCAAAGTCTTGAGCTTCCTCAACCTGTTCATGAGCATGTTCGTGCTCAGCGGCACCAACGTGAGTTGTCTATCCGTAATCCGTACAGTCCAATTGGACGTTTTAAAGCAGTATTTATTCGTGGACTTGATGCTAACTGCCTACAGCTTCGAAAGTATGGTGGTAAGGGCACATGGGCCGTAGTCACCGGCGCATCTGACGGCCTGGGCAAGGAGTTCGCTACCCAGCTTGCAGCCAAGGGCTTCAATGTTCTTCTCGTATCTCGAACTCTCTCGAAGCTCGAGGCTTTGCAGAGTGAGCTGCAGGCCAAGTACTCAGGTGTTCACACGGACGTAATCGCCATGGACTTTTCATCAGTGCACAACGATGCCGACTACGCGCGCCTAGCCAAGCGCGTCGAGGGTCTCGACGTTGGTATTCTCATCAACAACGTCGGTCAAAGCCACAGCATCCCCGTGCCTTTCACGCTCACAGATGACGCCGAGATGGAAAACATCATCAACATCAACTGCCGCGGAACCCTGAAGGTGACGCGCATCGTGGCCCCCGGCATGCAGAGTCGTCGACGCGGCCTCATTCTCACCATGGGTAGCTTTGGCGGTTGGATGCCCACGCCCCTATTGGCCACGTACTCCGGTAGCAAGGCGTTCCTCCAGTTCTGGTCCACGGCATTGGCGGCTGAGCTCAAGCCCGACAACGTCGATGTGCAATTGGTTCTCAGCTACCTCGTCACCACCGCGATGAGCAAAGTGCGTCGTCCCAGTCTCTTCATTCCTAGCCCGAAGCCCTTTGTTCGCGCTGCCCTGGGCAAGGTGGGCGTGGGTAGTTGGCACGACACTGCCTATACGTACACGCCTCACTGGAGCCACGCGTTGATGGCCTGGAGCATTGAGAACACGATCGGTATTGGCAGCTATATTGGCCTTAAGTTCAACCGCTCCATGCATATTGATATCCGCAATCGTGCTCTCAGGAAGGCGGCTCGCGAGGCGAAGAAGAACTGAGAGCCGGGCTGCGCGATTCAATGGGAAGATAGATCATGTGATATGCTACATCAAGGAGGAGAGATTCTATTTACGCTGGAACTTGGAAGCGATTGGCTCTTTTGATGGTCACTGGCGGAGTGTATGGCTACCCATGGTTATGTCTGGAACACATTTTGGCAGTATGAAGCAGATACCTCTATGTATTCATTTTGATATCCAACCCGAATAACATGACAAGAAAATGGTCTCCATTACACCATATCATATTGTTTCGAATGAGATTGAGATGTACTCTCACGAAGCTACCAGTGTCATAGGACGTATTCGTATTTACTGACTCCCAGAAGAAGACCGCTTGCCAGTTGACAGAATGCTGTGATGGTAGAAGATTCCGTATCATAAATCCGTATTTTCTGTACGGAATACGGAATACGCAAACTGAATGATACGGGTTAATCGACTTGTTAATTACCCAATTGGGTCTAGACGATCAAGAAGTTCCACCAAGGCTAGTGAGGTAGTGGCTACTCGCAGGGAACAACAGAGTGCAGATAATGGGCAAGTACCCGCCAGAGGTGCAAGTTGTACCCAAACGGTACCTCGGCCGTAGCCGCAGTACAAAAGAGCTGAGCTCCTCAAAAAAGGGCCCTTATCTAAAAAATTCCCGCCTCCACCAAGAGCAAGACGTCAGGTTGTTACTGGCAACACACCCAACCCAGTACACAACCCGCGCGCAACTCCACGAACCTGGCTGCTACTCGCGCAGGTTCCGTAAATCCTCCATATTTTTTTCTGTCAACCACGGCATCTTCTCGTTCTTTTCGCAATTTTGTGTCTTTCTGTGACGGCTCAAGCACAACTACGACGCCCGAACCCCACCGTCGTCTGCTTGCCATCCTAATCCATCCATCTAGTTCTCTGGTCGATCCATCCAAAATTCATCCATCCATCTCTCCCTCCCTCCCGCCTTCTCGTAATCCCCAGGCTGTCTGTCCGTCTTCACCGCCGTTGATGGTCCAGGCGTCTTCACCTTTTTACGAGATCGTCTGCCTCCCTGGCTTCTCTCCCCTCTCACGTTATCGACTCGAAGCCGTTCGTTCTCTTCGCGAAATCCAATTGATGTGCTAGATCTCGTGTCGATTCTCTCTCTGAGCCTCGGTCTGCCCCCCACCGCCATCATCATCATCGTCCATTCGACCAGCAACACGCGCCATGGCCTTCCCTCAGACGCCGGCCCTTGCGCTGCCTGGCGCCTTTCTCAACACCCCAGCCGTCGCGTCGCGTCTTAACGTTCAGGAAGACCCCGTCCGACGCCGTCTCTTTGCGCAACCTCCCGCGCAGCCCGTCGACCAGCCGGCCCTGGTGGCTAGCGACGAGGGTTTGAGACAGCATGCACAGGCACCCTCACCTCCTCAATCACCTCTCGCCAAAGCGGCGTCTTTTATCAACAATGCGCTCAATCGAGATGAGCACTATCCTGAACTGGATTCTTACTGCCGACGTGAGTTGACTCCCGAGGACCAGCTTTGAGTCATTCTGACTACTTACATTACATGCTAATGCTAACCTGCTTCCCAGATATATCCTCCGACTATGACGTGTCCGATATCGACTCCCCGTGGGCACCGTTCCAGAAAGTACACGAGTACCAGATACCGCAGAGCGTGTTTGGACACTTCAACGTCGCCCAAGTTTCGACGCTGATGGGATTGCTCGCCGAAATCAACCATGCCTGGGTAGCCATCGACAACTGCTTATATCTCTGGGATTATACGCATCCCAATCCCGAGCTTATCGGTTACGAGGACAGCCAGACGAACATTACGGCTGTCAAGCTGGTGGCACCGAAGCCTGGTGTTTTCAACAGCATCATCAAGCACATTCTCGTCGTGGCCACAGCTAGCGAGATCACACTGCTCGGCGTTGCTGTCAGTGAGACGAGCACCGGCTCTAAGAATGTCGAGCTCTACGGCACGAAGATGTCTGTGCCCATGCGATTAGAGCCTCGCCTCATTGTGGGCACGGCAAGCGGCCGCATCTTCTTCACGGGCAAGGCCGATAGCGATATACACGAGCTGTACTACCAGCAGGAGGAAAAATGGTTCACCAGTAGGACTGGGAAAGTTAACCATACGTATCCTGGATGGACTACCATCGTGCCCAACCCAACAGCATTACTCTTCGGCAAAATCACTCCCGAACACATCATCGACCTCGCCATCGACGAGAGCCGAAACCTCCTCTATTCGCTTTCCAATACGTCGACAGTGCGCACATATCACATGGAGTCATCGCGCAAGTTGACCGAGGTAATTCAAAAGACCAAGAATGACTTTTTGCGCGATATTGCCCACGCCCTGAGTGTTGTTTCTCCTCTTCTCGGCGAGCGCATGGAGATCGTGTCTGTTAGCCCGATATCTGCAACCGAGGATAACAAGGTACATCTCATGGCGCTGACCAACACAGGCTGTCGTCTCTTCATGAGTGCTACCAGTGCCTCGTCGTATATGCTGGGCAGCTCGAGCCAGGCGCCGCAGAGCATGCAGTTGCAGTCGATCAAGTTCCCTCCTCCCGAGGTTTCACAACGCCGAATCCGAGCGGACCCTTTCAACGGTCCTGGCGAGCCGACCAATGTCCAGTCTAGAACACTTGACACGAGCCGCCGGGGTATTCGTTTTCCGCCGGGTTATTTCCTGGACATGATCCCCGTACCTGAACGGCCCACCGAGGACATACTGTTCTTGTCTGCCCCCGATAGCGGTCGCATTAAGAATAGCAGTCGCACGCAGACACTGAGATACTATGAGCAGGCGACCTGGATGGGACTGGAGAGCCGGATTGAAGACGTTAGCCTTATTTCGAAGCCATTCGCGGCTTCGAATCAGCCTATGGGGTTCGGCAACGAGCTTGCAGTTCAGTTTGATAGTTCGAGCGGTGGTGAACTTGCTATTCTCACGAACACGGGGGTCAAAGTCATCCGACGCCGAAGATTGATGGACATATTCGCCTCTATCATTCGAGTTACATCTGGCGACGAAGCTCTCAAAGCCGAAGTCAGCAAGTTGCAGAATGCTTATGGCCGTGTGGAGACGCTCACGGCAGCGCTCGCTGTCGTCTGTCGTCATGGAGACAGCGGTCAGTTCAACGCTGGCCGTAGTGCTGTCGACCCGAAGGCACTGGACAAGGCCAAGAACGTATTCATCAACTATGGAGGTAACCCGACGCTACCTGAGCAGGATGGACAGCCTGCGACGGTCGAGATGGTTCGGCCATCGTCGCGTCATGGTGCCATCACGCTCTATCTCAGCAGACTGATCCGGTCTTTATGGAAGTCGAAAGTCATTGTCTTGGCCAGCGCTAACGGTGGAGGCCCTCTCACAGTGAGCAGTGCTATCCCGCAGCCCAAGCTCAGAGAAGTACAGGACAGTGTTATTGCGTTGAAGAACTTCCTCAACGACAATCGTTCGTTTATCAATGGTCTCTCGGGCCCCTCGGACTTGCGGCGTGCGGCCAACAAGCAAGAAGAACTTGCTTCGCAGGGAGAACACCAAGCTATGCATGCCGTCGAGACTCTCTTGACCGACATTGTCGAAGGCATCTCGTTTGCGACGACCCTATTCGAGGAACGAGTTACGGATATCTACACACGATTGGACGAGGAATCGCAGCGAGGACTCCGAGAGCTTACATATGAGTGCCTCTTCTCACAGACGCCTGGAAAGGACCTAGCGAGAACGCTGGTGAAGGCGATCGTGAACCGAAACATTGAAAACGGATCCAATGTTGAGACGGTTGCCGATGCATTACGGCGAAAATGCGGCAGCTTCTGCAGTACGGATGATGTCGTGATATTCAAAGCCCAGGAGCTGCTGAAAAAGGCGGCAGAGCCCTCTTTGAATCCCAGCGTGTCGCGCACGCTTCTGCATGACAGCTTGAAGCACTTCCACAAGGTCGCTGGCAGTCTTACGCAGACCAATCTCGAATCTGCGATTCAGCAATACGTGCAGCTTCGATACTACGCGGGTGCTATCCAGTTGTGTTTGAGTGTCGCCGACGCTAAAGATCGAGGCAAGGCGGCTCTGTTCTGGATCAACGACGGTAAGCCCACGGGAGATCCACGAGCTGCGGCATACGAGGAACGCAAGATGTGCTACGATCTTATTCGACTTGTACTGCTAGACCTAGATGCTGCGTCTAATCGGGACCCTGAAATGGTGGACGGCAGACCCACGCTCATTGCTACTAAGCGAGCTGAAGCGTACGATGTCGTGAGCAATTCGACGGACGAGACGTTCCACCACGATCTATACAACTGGTACATTGAGCAGGGATGGACAGAGCGTCTTCTCAGCATCGAATCGCCCTACGTCACGACGTTCCTTACGCAGCGTGCGCAGCAAGACGTTGCGCATGCCGAGCTCCTTTGCCGGTTTTACACGATGCGCAGCATGTACTACAATGCTGCCAAGGTGCAATGGACGCTTGCTCGCTCTGACTTCCCACTCACTATCAAAGAGCGTCTGCATCTCCTCAGCCGGGCGAAGACTAACGCGAGTGTGATGACCGCTGGTGTCAGTCGTCAGGAGCAACAGATCCTGAACCACGAGGTCACGGAGCTTCTCGAGGTTGCCAACATTCAGGACGACCTGCTGGACCGGTTGAAGTCCGACACGCGGATCGGTGCCGAACGTCACCCGGCGCTTCAGGAATTCTTGGATGGAAAGATCCAGCCCATTTCTGACGTAAGTTGCAATTACAGATGCTGTTGATGAAGCCTGCGAGTACTGACTCTTCCCTACCTAGTTGTTCAATATGTACGCCTACGAGGCCGGCTACTACGATCTATGTCTAATGATCTACCACGCCTCCGACTTCCGCAACCCAACAACAGTAGCAGGAACCTGGACAGACCTAATCCAACAAACCCACGACGACATCACCCAACAGCGCGCTGCCTACGAAGAAAAACAACGCGCGGGAACCGCCTTGCCAGACGACGCCCCCCCTTACCCATACGAAAAACTGATCACGCAAATCCAGGAAATCTGCCACCGCTGCAGCAAAGACTCCTTCATCTTCCCCGTGCCAACCCTCCTGCCGGAACTCTGCCGCTACGCCTTCACGCACGCGCAGGATTTGCGCATCGGCGCGGACGTGAACTGGCCCGTGAACCTCTTCTTCCATCTAGACGTCAGCCACGATCTTGTCGTGCGCGTGCTTGAGGGCATGTTTGAGGCGCAGGAGGTGCCGTTCCGCGGGATCGCGAGGGCGAGAGTTGTTGAGTGGATTAGTCATGCTGTGGGTTCCTGGGTGCGGGAGCTGGGACGGCATGAGGCGCGGTTGGAGCCGTGGGTGGGCGAGTTGATGGCGGAGTGTGATGCGTGGGTTGCTGCGAATGGGAGGGGGGGGAATGAGGGGGGTGCTGAGATGAGGGATTTGGGGAGGAGTGTGCAGAGTGTTAGACGGGTTGTGGATGGGCTTGTTGAGGGGCCTGGTAAGGGGAGGAGTATGGGGTTTTTTTAGGGGAGGATGGGGTTGTTGATGTAGGAGGTGAGAGAAGGTGAGAGGAGGTGTGCGAGAGGAGGTATGCGGACGGTGTTCAAGTAGAGTGAGTGAGTGAGTGTTATAAGAGGCGTGCATTTGTCGTGTAAAACAGAGCATGGTCATTGATTGATCGGTGGCGCGTGGAATATACCATTTATTGCAGACCTACTTTGCTTTTATGGTGTGAAGAAGAACAAGAAATGTACCTAGCGATTTGACTTGCAATTGAGCTTTTTTACCTATGACCCTTTTTATGTGTGTGATGTGAGTTGGGCTTGTTTAGGTATTTGTGTGTTTACGGGTTACGGGATGCGAGTTGGATTCGTACGGATTTTCTACCGGGTAGGTATTCACATGTCTGCAAGAATTGACATGTGTAAGCTTCTTCTAGATTTACATGTGTCTGTCTTTTCCTATTTACTTACACATGTTGATTTTTTAGTTACTTACATGTGCAAGCTTATTGGTGATATAGGACACGACTCGAGTCGCGTGTTTCAGGCCATTATTGCATTGATGGGAATCATGGGATTCGCCACGAAGGAAGATGGTGGGCAGCACGAATCGCGGGCCGAGTAGTCGGTAGGTTTGGTTTGGTAGTTTGGTTTGCTTGGTTTGCCACTCCCGTTTGTTCGTTCGGTTGGTCGGTCGGGAAGGGTTCTTTCGATTAGTAGCTTGAATTGACTCAATCGAAATTCACCAAGTAGATGCTAGTCGTCGTCGTCGTACGGAATAACCTGGTAGTCAAGTTTGACAGTTTGACATGACCCGAAACCCCATAAACCGGGACATACATAGTAGCGTAGGAGAATCCCGCCGTCTCGGCGGACGAGCAAACCGCTTGCCTGCCTGATTGCTTGCTTGGTAAGAAACGAAGATCACATGCATGCACGCATGTCGTGTTGTGTCACTTACCGACACCCACTTTACTCACCTACCATCCACTCTGCTTTCTACCAGGTAATGTACGAAGTATGGAGAAGAGGTAGATATGCAGAAGACTCGAAGGAAATCATTCCCAGTTCACGAATCCAAAACACTAGTCCAACCCATGAAGGCAATGACTTGCAGCCCGGCGGACGGGCGTGAGATTTAAGCCGCAACAATCTGGCAGTCAGATCACGGACCAAAATAACTTGCTCACTGTTGGTAATACTGCCTACATGATCGTCTTGGGCTGCTTGCTTGCCTGTCTATCTACCTATCGTGCTTTTGTGTTGGGTCTCTACAGAGTTAAGACGGGTTGAGGAGTGAACGAACGAATGAACAAGTGAATGCATACTGCAAGGTAGTAAGCAGGCGCATCAACGCACGACAGCGACAGCGACAGCGCCTTGCCAAAACCCGGGCTTCCATCGACAAACCAGTGTGCGCCGCGTAGTTACTTACTTCCTTACCAGTGGATTTGATTTCGATCGTCTTGCATACCTACCTACCTAAGATGCGAAATACCCGGTGCTTATCTTACGCGCAGTTCGGAAGCATCCTGGCGGTCGGGAATTATGGAGAGAGAGGATGAAGGGATTCACGCTTTGATTATTTCGGGGCTGATGGACGGGCGTGAGTAGCAGCCGCATGTCAATTAGATCCCAAGAGGGTGTGGGAAAAGAAGAAGCCTGAGTCGCGATAGACGAATAAATTAAAACCTAAGGCCCGGTTCCTTGTGTGATGGTGGTGATACGACGTCGTTCTCAATACATACGAAATAAAGTAACAACGCCGTAACGTAACGTAACAAATCGGTAACACGGCCTGAAGAACGGCTGTCGTAGAAAGACTGCAGGACCCACGCAGCTCGTCAATGATGAAAGATCCGTAATGACAGACAGCCACTCTAAAATCGGGGTTCTCGGGGTCCTGCTTACCTACAGAACGAGCATACATACCTACATATGTAGTGCCAGCACGAACGAGGGAACAGCACGAACGAGAGAAGTGAGTTGTACATTCCTTCGCGTTGGGGATACTGCTTATTCCGTATTTCTAGCCAGGTAAACTCGCAAACACCCAAGCCGTCGATCGTTTCAGCCATGTCCTCCCAAATCCGGTCACGTCGTGAGACACACACACCCCCATGACAACCAGCTGATTGGTCCCAGGGGGGGGGCGTCCACACGAACGGCACGGGAAAGCCATCCTTGCATGACACGCTGTAACCTCGGCCTCTTTTGCCAGTAGTCAGTAGGGTAGGCAGGCAGGCATCGTGCTGTGGGAGCAGGATGGCGCAGTCGCGTGTCAGCAGCAACACGGATATGGCAGTGATTTATTGGTTTTTTACGTCGTAGGGGGAAGTACAAGGTACGACCTGCGACTGCTTGCTATACGAACTGGACAGGACAGCCGCATGGCTGGTGTTATTATATATAGGTAGGTATATATCCCGGGCATGTATCCTCATCCTCGCCATCTCAACTCCCTGCCAGTCACACCACCACATGTATTCCGTCCCTAGAACCTGAATCAGTCCGAAGCGAAGCCTCGAATGTATGGGATATAGTAGAACAGCCCTGGTATATCGTACGCCTCCATATAGCAAGACTACAGACCTCGACGACACCCTCCCACCCTGAAACAACGTCAAACAAACACACCTACCATTGCCTATTAAACCACCCTCACCCTCTTTGTTTATCCTCTCTTCTGACCACTCGTCTGCCCACCTACCTCTGTTAACAATACTCCTTTAATTTCTGCACGATGGCTCCTATTCGCGTCCTCGCGCTCCCGGCCTTCGCCGCCATGGCCGCGGCCCTCAGCATCAACAGCTTCGTCCCCTCGTGTGGGTCTGGCTGTATTGCCGACTCCGTCGCCCAACACACGACCTGCGCGGCCAACGACAACAGCTGCATCTGCTCCATGATCTACACCGTCCGACGAGACGGCGAGGCCTGTCTGCGTGATGCCTGCAGCACCGCTGATTACGGTATATCAGACCGATGTGAAAGAAAGATGAGACATCCCAACTAACAAGTGCACAGGCAGTGTCCAGACGGGCATCGACGCTTTCTGCGCCGCCGTTGCCGGCGAAACGTCGAGCGCAACCACGCCTGTGACCCACACCGCCCCTCCTCCGGCTAACAGCCCCACGAGCGGTACGGAGACCTCCTCGCAGACCTCGACTGATTCGTCGAGCACTGCTTCTGCCACTGCCACCGCTACCGAGACATCCACCGGAAGCGCCTCCGGCACGTCGTCCTCATCGGCTACTGGAACCATTACTTCGACGTCCGCATCGGAGACATCCACAGGCACCGTGTCGACATCAAGCGGCCAGTCGACCTCGACCGGAACGGAGAGCAGCAGCTCATCCGAAACAAGCAGCTCGACTATCTCCGAGAGCACGTCTACATCCACGAGCTCGTCCTCGTCCACTTCGAGCTCGACGTCCGAGACGACCTCCATGCCGAGCACGACTCTGGCCACGACGACCACGGCCCCTAGCACGGCTCACACGACTACGCACGAGAGCACTGGATCTTTCACATCGTCCACTGCCACGGCTACACCGACTGGTGCTGGCTCGCGCGGTGCGCAGGCGGGTATTGGTGCTGGACTTGCGGGCATGCTGGTTGCTTGCGGCGTTGCTTACCTTGTGTAAAGGAGCGTGAGATTGGCTTGGGAATGGAATGGGATGGATAGGAATGGGAATCAAACGATCCCTGTCGTGTTAATACCCATTGTATCGGATGGATTAAGGCGTGAAAGGAGGATCCTGCGCTGTGATCCTTCCTTTCGGTGAAGGGGATGTTTGTACGCGAACCTACCTATAAAATAACGCATATGAATTCTGAGTTGATTGCGCGATATCTAAACATACGTACGAGTACTGTAAGAGGTGCACCTACGAAATACCTGGGGGCTTACCATGGTGTTGGGTCCGTAGTGAGACATGGCATGATGCGTGATGGATGGGGATTGAGGAACGTTGTACGGGGATACTTGACAAGGTATAGATGATGAGGTGAAATGGAATCAAAAAAGAGATGTGAAATGGAACTGAATGAATAATGAAATGTGACTGGCAAGGAGGCGGACAGACTGAGTGAGAATAAGATGCTCTCGGTAGGTAAGATGAGAAGAGGAAGCGATGAGGCACAGCTGATGGTTCAGAGACTTAAATCTTTAGTCTTCGTAGTATGTGTTTATGAGGACAATCAAGTTGGTTTACCAAAGTTTCGTGGTAAAGATGGTGAAGATGGTGAGTAAGTGAGTCTGGTCTGATCCGGTGAGGAGTTGAGAGTTGAGAGTTGACCTAGAGACCACTCGTAGAGTTGAGAGTTAAGAGCGACGGTTGAACGGCATTCCTTCAACAATCCCGATTTCTGGCTACTATTTCGGACATAAGGTTGCCGAACGGAGTTACGTAATGCGGGGCTTAACTCTGAACTCTGAATCTGCCATGCGTTTAGCGTCATACGGATTACAAGTGACTGCGCGTGCGTGCGTTATCGGGACGGGACTTCGAGAATGTTCGTTGATGGTGTGAATGGGGAAGACCGCGAAGAAGAGAGAACGGAACCCCGTAAGAAGAGAACGGATTAAAGGAGAGATAAGGGGATGAGATAAAAAGGACGAGATAAGGGGATGCAGTGCAAACGAGATCTACGAACGGGTGAATAATTAAATGGGATATGGACGGAATGATTTGGTTTTGTATAGCTTCACTTTCTGATAGCTCGACTGTACGGAATACCTGAGGTTACATATCCGTACTCCGTTTGCAATACAGGATACAAACGCGCAAACGCACGCTACATATAAAAGCGACGTTCGAGTCTTCTCACCTTGATTTATCCTGACTTCATCCAGCAGAAGGAGGTAGTACTATACGACGGTGTTGTCATCGTGGAAATCTCATAACGGACGATCTCGTGCCTGCTTGCTTGCTATCCACAGTGCTAGGAGCTACCTATCTCCGACGTTATCGACGGGAAACGGAACACCGACGGATTACTTACTTACCTTACAGCGACGGATTACAAGAAACTGATTATGAATCAGAAGCCGTCTCGTCATTTGTCGACATCTAAATTAATTTTTTGATCCATCATCGCTGCGCTGATCAGCCCACCTTGTCGAGTTCATGCTTGATTGGTGTGAACAAAAACCCACAGCTTCTCTTTATTCATTGACGCCCGCCTTAGACTGCAACCGACAGCACCGGCGCCACCTTCTTTGCGACCCTCTCTATCTATCTATCTAGTGCCGCCCCAAATTCACATGCGACTAACCTCCGTCGTCACCTCCGCCGTCGCTCCCGTTGCCGTCAACACACCCGTCCTCGACACAACCTCTCCCTCCGACTTTAACTCCAACAAGGAATAACCCCGTCTCCGTTCCAGAACATCTGAGAATCCCTTTTACGGATTACTTCTGCATCACCCAACACCCATCATGGCTCGCGACCTGTCGGCCTTCTACAAGGAGACGGGCAATCGCTACTTCGCCTCAGGCGAGTACGCCAGTGCCGAAGCCTACTATTCCAAAGCGTTAGTTTCAACCGCATCCTCGACCAACAAAACATATCTACGTGCATCGTCATCATCACAAGCCCCTATATCAAAACACTGCTAACCCGACTATCCATCCCTTTCTCCCCGGCAGCATACTCGAAGACAGCAAAAACCCAGCCCTCTACACAAACCGCGCCATGGCCCGCCTCAAGCAAGGCCAACACGCCGACTCCGTCGCCGACTGCCGCGAAACCATCCTGCTCTTCGGCGACAACATGAAGGCCTACTACATCATGGCCCAGGGCCTGCTCGCCATGCGCGATTTCGACGGCGCCCTCGACAGCGCACGACGCGCCCTCGACCTGTGCGAGACCGGCGACAAGTCGCTGACGCCCATCACGGCGTTGGTGCGCGAATGCAGAGCCATGCGGTGGGAGGGCAAGGAGAAGCAGCGGCGGCGTCAGGCCCAGGAGCTCGAGGCTGAACTCCTCGAACTCATGCAGATGGAGCAGCAGAAGCAGGAACACCTCTGCAACAGCGCCTCGGACAAAGTCGCTGTCGCCGCCGAGTGGCAAGAGAAGGCCAAGTTACTGCAGTCCCTTTTTGAGAAGGCAAGGGGGTCTGATGAGAAAAGGAGAGAGGTGCCCGATTGGCTTATTGATGATATCAGTTTTGATGTCATGATTGATCCTGTTGTTGTATGTTTTCCCATTTTGTGTCTAAGAGTTTTGGAATTGAATGTGATCGTGAACTCACTGATGTATGCGACAGACCAAGAGCGGCAAATCATACGAGCGGGCTTCTATCATGGAGGCGTTAAAGAGACAACCCGTCGACCCTATAACCCGGGAACCCCTCTGTCCCAAGGACCTACGTCCCAACATCGACCTCAGGAAAGCCTGCGAACAGTATCTGGAAGAGAACGGCTGGGCCGTTGACTGGTAAACAACGAGTCCGGCACAAACATGATGAAAATAGCCCACTTATGAATGTCGGCAAGGGGAAAAAGGGGGGAGGTCAATCGCATATATGGTCTTAAGGAGTACGAGGAGGTTGATTTTTTTTTGCACAAAAAGCGGTTTCGCATGAGAATGGCGTTTGGCTGCGCTTCCATTTTTGCAGAGAGGCATATTATCCTATCCCGTTATGTATAGGATTCTGAACTCTGTTGTTGTTGTTTGCCTCTGAAATACGATCATTGGCCCTTTTTTTTTAACGACGACTATGATCACGACAGACAGACGGGTTTTTTGACCCCAAAAATAGATCTGAAGATACCGATGATTCACTTTTTTCTCTTTCTTTCCTGTTAGTCATTTTTGTTCTTCTTACTCATTTTTCTTCCTCCGTCACCTGTCCTTATCTGTCTGTCCAGGGAGTCCAGACCAGCGCGCATCGGCATTCAGCTTCTTGTTACATACATACATAGTGTTTATAATACCTACCTACCTACGCCATCAAAACATTAGCTCGCAGCATGACCCATAGGTAAAGTGAGTCAAGTCAGCTCGCAACACTATCGGCGCTGTTACCGGGTAATCCTGGCCCCGGCACGTTACGGCTCGGGCCATACCATTAACGGAGGCATCTCTATTCTTTTTTGTTGACATACTACCTACCTATTGTCAATCGCTAGCGAGGAATGGGTAGTTCGTATTATTTCGTTACTATTTACGTTTAACGCCCCCCTTCCGGGAAGCTAACCTTTAGGCTGATTGATGTGTGGAGGCATTCTTCAGCTGCGGGAACAAGAGCGCGACGTGATACCTCGTACGTACGTACGAAATGCGCCGAGCGTTCCGTAGGCGATGACGCTATTGGGGACGCCGGTTGCGGCGCTCCGACGTACGTGAGGTAAGGTAAGGTAAGACGCGTTGCGGGAATACGAGTAGGGGAGATCGCGCGAACCTGCCTGCCCCGGACATGACTCCGACGGGTGACTCGGCGGAAGCATAAATCATCCATCCCTTGGTCCGTTCGGTCGTTTATCTCGAATATATATATCGGCTGCTTTGTTCGTCGATCTTTGTTGGACTATCTAGCTATCTCACCAGTGTTTCTCGTTTTCTAATCATTCATTCACTGCCCGAACTAAGCGAAACAAGCGCGGAGACAGATAGATAGACGCTCATCATGACTACCTCCGCCGGACCCGTCGTGCCTTTTGGCCGTCCTATGCGCGAAGCGCACTTCGGCTTCTCGCCGAGCTAGTAAGTCCGCTACGGATCTCCGGCGCCGCTCAATTCCAGTCTAGGGGAAGGGACGGTCTTTCATCTCAATCTTCAAGTTCAAGACTTGAAGATTGAACATTTCCATCAATTCATCGTATCCGTCTAGTATAAGCCAAGAAGCAGCTTACACTAACACACCATGATCTCAGCTTACCCCTCAACCACGGCTCCTACGGCACAGCACCAGTCTCCGTGCGCAACGTCCGCACCGCCATCCAAACCGAAGCCGAAACAACCCCCGACCGCTTCATCCTCCTCGACTGGCCCTCCCGACTAAAGGAGTCGCGCAGCCTCGCGGCAAACATGCTGCACTGCGCGACCGAGGACCTCGTATTCGTCGCCAACGCGACAACAGGCATGGAAACCATCTTCAAGAACCAAGTCTGGCAAGAGGGTGACGTGATCCTCGTCTACGAACTCGTCTACATCGCCGTCCGCGCAAACCTCACCTGGCTCGCCGAAACAGCCCCCGTCCGCATCGAGGTCGTCCCCGTCGCCTTCCCCGTCACGGACGACGCCCTCGTCGACACCATGGTCGCCGCGGCGCAGCGCATTAATGCGACGGGAACCGAGCGCGTGAAACTCGCCATCGTGGATGCCATCGTCAGCATGCCAGGCATACGCGTGCCCTTTGAACGACTAGTTCCTGCTTTGCAGGCTGAAGGTGCCCTGGTCGTCGTCGATGCCGCGCATGGGATTGGACACATCGATATCGACATCGGGAAGTTGGATCCGGATTTCCTCGTCACGAATCCGCATAAGTGGCTTTTTGTGCCGCGGAGCGCGGCCGCGATGTATGTTGCGCGGAGACATCATCATATGATGCGCGCGACGGTGCCGACGAGTGCGAGGTTGAGGCCGGTGGGGTTTAACGGTGAGGATCCGGATGCGCTGGGGAATTTGTTTGATTTTATTGGTATGTTTTTTCTTTTTTTGTTTTGTGGAACCGGAATCTGGAAAGGGGGCAAGAAGAAAAGGGGCGGTTTAGTAAGCCACTTATATGGGATTCTTTGCTAACAATTATATCAGCTACGACGGACAACACGAATTACTTGACCGTCAAGGGTACGTTACTCAATCCCCATATCAATGAAATCACTAACAAGCAGTAGCGGCCATCGACTTCCGCACGCAAATTTGCGGCGGCGAAAAGGCAATCCAGACATACTCACAAACCGTCGCGCGCGAAAGCGCCGCCGTCGTCGTCGAAATCCTGGGCACGGAAATAATGGACATCCCCGGGTCGTGCATGCGGGACTGCAACTTCGCGAACGTGCGCCTACCCCTTAAGGTCGTTCCGGGTAGTGAGTTCAGCGAGGACGGGATCCCTGAAGCGCACGGGGATAAGGTGAGTAACTGGCTGAAGAGCCAGGGAGTCAAGGAGGTGGGGTGTTTTTACCAGACGTGTTTGTATCGCGGCGTTTTCTGGTGGCGGTTGAGTGGGGTTGTGTATGTGGATGTTGAGGACTTTAGGAAGGGCGCGGAGGCGCTGAAGGGGCTTTGTGAGAGGGTTATGAAGGGGGAGTATTTGCAGTAGAGGGGAGGATGGAGGATGGAAAGTTGGGATAAGGAGGTATGGAAGTTGAAGGAGTATACTAGACGATTACATACGAGATAAAAGTTGGGTGCCCTACACGCTACAGGGAGGTATATGAGGAGAGCTCTGGGTTGGTATTATAGTAATTGATATCAAGATCGGTTTAGAGTCGTCATTGATTGTTACCATCTGTGTCCTTGCGCGCGAGAAGTGTAGTAAGGATGTTCTGCACGTTGATGATGTTGTCTGGATGTCTGTATATTCTGGTTATCATCGGATAAATTTCACTTCTAGGAGTAAGAAAGGGACTTGCGGCATGATGCAAGACGGAACGAGTGTGCAGTGTGTATTATGGTCCGTCCCTTGCCTTCATACGTTTCGGCAATGCGCCGAGGAAGGCTGACTAGGACTTCTATCGTGTGAATACCAGGAGGGGCCCGGAATGCGAAACGCAAAGAGACAGGAGGGACGTATGCATGGAGTGTTGTTTTATACCTAGTCTACCTCCTATAGCCTGCTGCCTTGCTATTCTCTCCTCATTCTAGCCGGCTAGCAGATATCTGTCTGCATCCGCTCTACACATTTGTGTTGTCTTCCCCGTAAGTCCAGTACACGGGGGAGATTCTGGACGTTCAGACTGACAGCTCCAGATGGCTGCACCGCCGTTAGTTCCCGGAGAAGCAGGAATCCAATAATATACAGGTCAAGTTGAGGACCGGGATGTTGAAGTCTGGAGATCAATAACGGAGCCAGAACGGTGGGGGAAAGAAGGCGACAATGATAGGGGTGTCACATCTTGGGCTGGGTCTTTGCGTTCACAACTATCTACGATCCCTCCGACACGACTGTGATGCTTTCACCTGGAGCTCGCCCAGTGCCGCACTCCACAGGAGGGTCGATGTACGGAACCGGAAACTACTCCCTTGCCACTTTCCCGCCGAGGCTCGTTATTTCCCTAACTGGAAACACTGACGCACGAACAGGCTTCTCTTAAAAGTTAGTTGGAGATGGTAGGTAGTTCTGGGGAAGGAGAGGGGGAAGGGGCATTCATTAGTACCTGCCGCATTGGGGAGGGTAATATCGCAGCTTGGACAGTAAGTTCTTCTCACGAAGAGCAGAGAAACGGAATATTCTCGACATGAAGATTTGACCATGCCCATCTTCGCTTCAGATTGGACCTGAATGGACGAACGGATTACGAGTACAAGGTTACGCCGTCGCGGTGATGGATGGCTCAATCCAACACCAACGACACCTTTGTCTTTGCATGCACTCATACGCTCGGGACGCGATGGTGCGCGGTCCACGAAATCATTGGCAAAGAAAATGGTTCGCGAGCCTCGGTTTCTCTGATTTAGCTGAAGGCGTTGAGGCTGCGCTCTCGATGGTCGGTAACTGGTGGTGGATCACGGGTCGAGACACCACACTGCAACGTGGTGCCTTTAAACCCCCGGACAGCTAGAGGCTCTTGTCTTTTTCTGATTCACCCCGAGAACCACCCGCATTTGATGATGTGAGAAAGAAGAGACCAATGGTAGCATGTGCGTTACATGGCCATAATGACTCGACGAGCTCCACGCCCTCCTAGGCCGCTCCAGACAGAATCGAGTAAACATGTCGCAGGCGCCTTAGGGGCTGAGCCCGCATCAGCGTTCAGATGCGAATGCGCAAAAAGTAGGACGGACTCCTGAGACGCCTTCTAATACTTCTATTAGAGAAATACATTGTCAGCCATGCACCTATCAGATTATAAGATAATGTCCTTGTCAGGAGTGCGATGTCCATTTATATCGCCAGTCGCAGCTGTCTCAAGAACTCTTGTGAGGTACTGACTACCAGCGACGAGAGTAGACTTCAAAGCCAACAGAACAGCCCGCTTCAACAATGAGGCCCAGGAATCAGCTCCCCTCAGAAAGAGG
Organism: Xylariaceae sp. X170; assembly: GCA_028637755.1. Taxonomy (NCBI): domain Eukaryota; kingdom Fungi; phylum Ascomycota; class Sordariomycetes; order Xylariales; family Xylariaceae; species Xylariaceae sp. X170. The sequence goes on along the minus strand of JAJFDJ010000051.1, from coordinate 131,882 downwards.
CGAAGACCCTCAGCGACAGACTGATCCAAACCGTGATCTAATCAGCACTTTGAACATCCTCGAGTTTTTCGAGAACGGAATAGCAGACTATCAACAATCGTATAGCTCGATGTGCTGGCAGCTCCTGCTGAAGATATTGACCGACAATCCCACCAAGGTAGAGAGGGCTCAGACGTGGGGGATTGATGCCCTCCCGAGACACATGGGAGAAGTATTAGCATTAGAACGCCCATCACTAGACATCAGCTTCCTCCACAGGAAGAATGTTGACGTACATGTCTGTGACTTCTGGCCCGACAAGGCGGCCTTGTCGGCTAAAAAGATGAGGGACTTTGAGAAGAGTAAGGAAAACCTGCGTTCAACATGGTCTACTCGACTTGGGTAACAAAGACTGACTATGAATATTAGTCTGTCGAGAGAAGCCCGAAGGTGCGTCTCTAAGGTGGATGTAAGTGTCTAACATGGTCCGAGAATTTGTTCACAAAAGACTATTAACACGAACGATCACAGTCATGTGCCTGTGGGACTCGGCATATTTCAATCTGTACGGATCTCCTTGCTGAGCGCAAAGATTGATATCACTGATGAAATCGTGACAGACCCTCGAGAACATATTCCTCCACTGCGGCCCCATAGGCACGGATAGACCGCACACATTTGTCAAATCGGGTCTCCCAGGATGGGAATACCCCGAGGTAAACATGCTAACCTTCATCAACCGCGCAGACCACCAAGCCCGGATCAAGACCGTGAAGAAACTTTCTTCCATGTCGAAATACAGCAGCCTCGTTCCCGATGATGGCCTATGCGAGACAGTGAGGAACTACTTGCAGTGGCGCGCCAAGACATTAGGAAAGGATCTCTCGTTCTGGGAATCCGTCATGGCAGATTTCCCGACGCCGATATCCGAGAAGGTCTGCCAACGCCAGAATATAGGTCCGCTCGTCTTGGGCGATGTGGCACCGACAGATTTTGCACCTCAGGCCCTATCGAAGAACGAACAGTTCAGGAACGCCTCGTTGGTGCATAGCAAGCTCCGGGCTTTTAATCGCGCTGATGGTGAGTATCTAGAAAGAACTCCCAACTTCAATCTGAACATTACAGACCTTGAAAGTTAACTGCCTCAACTGTGTAGGTTTCCTGCTCACCTTCGCAAATACATCCGGCATCGACTATCTTGAGAAAACTTTCCAGTCCCTCATCCAGTCCCCCGGCTACGACATGCTGTATAACCCCGAAGTCTCCGTCCTCGCACACACGATGCATGCGTTTCAATACTCGGGCACCAGACGATGGAAGGGGATTTGCGAAGAGGACGCTGCCATCTGGCTTATCGTCTATCTCTTTACAGAAGCCGCTGTGACGCCTCACAACATCCGCGGTGGGAGAAGTGCCATCGATATTATTGATGCGTATATGGAGGTACGGTCATTCAGTTCATAGAATCTCGCGTTCTCGATTCCTACCTATGCATCATGATCACTGACTCTCAGGCCGGTACTTCTAGATCATGCAATCTCTGGTGAGTGAAGATCATTAGCTCAAGCTACAACTTGCGTTAACTAATCGTGTGTGTGCATTCTAGAAGAAGAAGAAAGACGAGCCATGGTCACTCGGGCGGAGTCCAGACTTGTGAGTATTGAATTCATACTGCCGAACCCGCGTCGGCGCATACTGACAGACATCCAAGAGTGCGCTAATACCAGAAATTCATCGAAGAGATCAAAACAGTCCAGAGCATAACCAGTGACAACCTGAATTTGCTACGGAACATCCACCAAGACATCCAAGCCGTAGAAAACAAAAGATGTGGCCACACACGCTGCATGAATAAAGTCGAGACAATGGCCAATTGCAGCAAGGAGAAGACGGCCTGGGACCCCGAATCGATGAAGCATAGACTCGAATGGGCGATAAAGCTACTGAGCGAACGAGAGGCAGATCTCACTCGAATGCATGAACACTTCCAAAAGGCCCTGAAGGACGTAAGTACCTGCCTTCTTCCCATCCAAGACTTAACTAATCGTATCCCCAAGCTTCTCGACATCTGCGTAATCGAGCAAAACGACCGCTCCGTGGTCGCCGACTCGATGAACAAGGCCATCCTTCTCTTCACGGGCATCACCGTCGTGTTTCTACCGCTGTCTTTCGTCACGTCGTACCTTGGTATGAATCTCTCCGACATCCGCGACACGCACATCGATCAAGTTTGGTTCTGGAAGTATCTCGGATCGACGGGGCTTGTGGTCAGCGTGATATCTATCTTGTACACGACTCGGTTGCAGCAGTTTGGTCTGCGTCGCTGAGCTGTCCTTCCTTGGAGACGACGAAGGAGGGATGAGCGAAGGGTTTTTGTTATTCATGGATCTATAGTTGAAGATTTTACTGCCATAATCCAATATTGTGGATTAGAATGAATAAGCGACGATGGGAAGTCAATTCAATTCCGACATAAAAGTATTGAAGGTTCATCAACGACTCAGGGGTAAAACACCGTGCTTAAAGAACAGTATGAGACCGCTTCGCACATGGTACTCTTATCGACAAAGATGGATCTCAATTGCCCAACGTCACGTCACCTCACTTGCACGCGTTCTCATCACCTCTCATGTGATAGGATTCAACCATTTTCACGGAATATCGTAATCCTTTTTACCTATTACTAGAAAAGCCATAAGAGTCACAATGGCTATGATCCAATCAATCCTAGACCGGGTTTACCTGGTCTACTTTCTCATTCACATCCCGATTCTCTTCTGTAAGTGCCTACCTACTTATAATGAGATGAGAAACACCACCATCTCACAAATCCCCCCTTCATTCACAACTAACAACCCAAAGGCGTCGACCTCGTCCCCCTCTACCCCTCCCACCTCTGGCAACCACCCTCCAGCCCCCTCCACCTCCTCTCCGACTTACGAACCTACTACCTAACAACCTACAACGACCAATTCTTCCTACCCCCACCGGCAGAAATCCCGACTTTCTTCCCTCTCTTCGCGTACCTCGAACTCGTCATCCACTTACCCGTTTCCCTCTGGGCTGTATACACTTTACTCCGAAGCAAGCGGCTCTCTGGCTCTGCGGAGCTCGTGTTGCTCGTGTATGGCGTGGAGACGGCGCTCACGACGATGACGTGCATGTACGAGGCGGCCCATTGGGATCCGAGTGTTGTTACGCTCGAGCAGAAGACGACGCTTGTTGGGGGGATGTATGGGAGTTATTTTGCGCTTGGTGAGTTTCTTTCTTTTTCTATCTTCATTATGGTTTATTTGATTGTATGATGTTTGTAACTGAAGAAGAATGAATGCTAATATGAGTTTAGCCCTCATCCTGACTGTTGACATGTACATGCGCCTGCTCAATCGTCTCAGTGTCACCGACAAGGTGAAGAAAACGCAGTAATGGATGCGATTGCGATGAATGCTGCTCCCGCTCCTGACCAATAGATACCTTGCAACTCGTCTAAAGGACAGAATGCGCACGCTTGTACAGACTTATAAATATCACAATAGATAAACGGCAATGCAAGATGCAATCGCAAAACAAATATCGTAACCATCATCATAAACGCAACAAACAAATGTTGAAAAGGGGTAAAAACGCAACCACCATCGTACATGCGTATGAAATCGTGATGCATCGCCTTCTATGCTATGTACAAGAAACGAATAAAAAAAACCAAACCAGACAAAAACAACGCAATGATCAAACCAAAAGAAGGGTATTTCAATCAATCCTCTTCGAATACCCCCATCCATTCCCCAAACTCTTCCCATTCACCCCATACCCAAGCGGCGTCGCACCCCCCAAACCCCGCCCCTTCAACCTCTTCGGCAAAACAACCCCAAAAAAATACGCCCCCGAGCCCAAAACACCCGCCATAAACGACACAATCGCATAGAAAACCGTACTCGCGTAAATATGTCCGCCCATCCCCTGCCACTCCACCTTCCCCTCCGTCTTCGGCAGCGCCGGCGTCGGAAACCACCGCACGCTGAAACTCAGGGGCAACGGATCGCCAATGACGAGGCGCCGCGTAAAGCTACCCGCCATATGACTCAGCGGGCTCGTGGAGTACGCAGCGCCGGAATCAATGACGCCGCTATCCGTCTTGCGCGCGTCAACTTCCTGGGGGGTGCTGTGCAAGAGCACGTTTAAATGCGTGCTCACGTGCATATGGCTGAGTTGCAGGGTTCCCGCGAGCGCGAAGACGAGGGGCACGAATTCCTGGACGAAGGGTTTTTTGCCGACCATTTCGACGTCGGCGAGGGGGCGGGCGGGGAGGCGACAGGATAAGGGGGCGTCGCTGTGGATGTAGAATTCGAGGAGGTGGAAGAAGGGGTCGTCGATGAGGGGGATGGTGCAGTTGAGTTCGGTCTCGACGCCGTATTGGAATTCGAGGGGTTTGCTGGTTTCGTTGCAGGTTGGGAAGGGGATCCATTGGATTTCGTCTTGTGCGTTTTGGATGTGTTCGCCTGTTTCGCTGTGGGCGGGTTAGGGGGCGAGGGAGAGAAGGGGGTGGTTGGGGTCGCTCACGTGCTGCGGTTCATGCATTCTACGGGGATGGCGCCGCCGTATTGGTAGGAAGGGAGCACGCCTTCGACGGACGTCTTTGCGACGACATGCTGGGCGAAGTTGGCGATTGCGGTCAGGCCTGCTAGAGCCAGGTAGGGGAGGGAAGGCGACATCGTTTGGGATGTACCGAATTGGCGTGCGCGTGGAGGTGAGGCATGTATTAAGCAGGCCGTCTTGTCGCGAAGGAAGAAGACGTTGTAAAACGCGTGAGTAAAAGTATTAGACCATTATAATGGGAAGTTGGCCATTGTCGAACTGAGAACCGTGATGTCTTCGCCGTGGGCGAGCGATCGTTACTGGTGCGGTGACGCCGCGTCGCTGCTCGGGACAAAGGTTACCCGTTACGGAAAAGTTGCGAAGACGCCGTAACGTGTGAAGCGAACCGTACGGATACGGACTCTGCGACGGCCAGCATAACGGCGAATTTATGGGGTCGCTGGTCGTCGTCTACTTTGGAGATACCTTCATCGCATTCCCATCTACGGCTGAATCATGTGTATCGAAGTTTATGGTTGAGGTATCTCTGAAGTATTGCCCCTAGCCCTTTTCGCAGACGCACATCGCTCTGGCGGCTTGGCAAGATGATCGACCGTCGCCGGCTCGCAACTTGTCACTTTGACCTCGGTTTGTTACTCCAAGACTTCGAATTCATCGCTTCTTCAACATTCAAACATGAAGCCAATGCGACCGATTTTACTATCAATGCTATTACTATCACTTCAGCATTGACATGCGCTTGGACCGGAGACTCATTCCTTGCCAGCATCTGGCTTGCGACCAGTCACCAAGACCATCGTCCACGGCATATCCCACCCGTGACCCCCGTACTTCTCAGTGAGATGCTTGACCATATGCTCATCCAGCATCCCACTCGCCTTCGTCTTACTCTCCTCACTCCAAAGCGTCCTGATCACCCAATCCTTCATCATGCCAAAGCACGTCATGAAGTCCTCGGCTCCCTCAATGGGTACGACCATATTCACCGTCTGGACCTTGACGTCCTCGAATCCGGCCTTCTCCAGCACGGCCGGCAGACGGTCGGGATCGACGAATTCGAACTTCCCGTTGAGCGCTGGCATCAAGTGATCTGGCGTCGGCGCCTCGAATGGCAACGTCTCAAAACATGATCGCATGTCTGGTGCCCAGCCCTCGTTGTCCTTATGCCATACGGAAAAAGCGAGAGTACCGCCGGGTTTTAAGAGGCGCATTGCATCTACTCAATGCGTCAGTTGAAGGTTTTGATTAACATGCCAATTCTCAGGAGAACTCGATATTGGGTGTATCATTGCATACCACGTAGAACAGCCTCCGGCTCCGGGATGATATGCATCGCAAAGTTGAGCGTGACATGTGAGAACGACTGCGCCGGCAGACCCGAGTCCTAATACAGCAGTTAGATCGGAATCGTCATCATCTGCACGATAGAGTCATACCTGCGCGTCAAGGATTGTGGTCTTGACATTGCTCCACCCGTATCTCTCGATCCGCTTCTTCAGGGTATCAACCATGGTGTTATTGACATCCGCACATAGCATTTCACTCTGCGAGAGCACGCTCTTATCCAAGGTCGCCAGGAGATGCGCAGCAATAGGTCCGGTGCCGCAAGCGTGGTCTAGCAGGGTGAAAGGGGCTTCCGTCGAGGCATTGAATCCTGCCTGCTCGAGCAGGAGTCCAGCCGGCTTGCGCATGATGCGCTCCGAGATGGCGATGAACTTGTCTAGCTGCTCATCGTCGAGGTTCTTGTACACTTTATCCAACGCTTCCGACGCCATGGTTTAGGTCGTAGGTATTCTGGAGATAGTAGATGGGGGATAGCAAGATAGGTCGTCGAAGAAGGAATAGGAATGACGGGACAATCTCATGTTTATATATTCATAAACATTCATCTCTACATTCACAGACATCGCCAACTTTCTCAGAGCATGCAGTAGGAAAAGTCTCCGGAAAGTCTCCGGAGTCCTTGAGGATCAAGTCATCAAGTCGCCGTCAGCATGGTTGCATCGGTAAGATATCCTGCTCAGGATGATTGGGTGAGTTATTACCCCTATAGTCAAGTCTCCGAAGTCACGGCCACATATCTGGAAGCTATCGCGTCGGTCGAGGGGACATCTATCCATCAAGTATCTGAAGCCGGAGGCCAGATCCCTTAGGTAGTATTCATAGATCTCACAATCACGACATAGAAACAAATATCTAACCAGAGAGCATGTCCTGTCAACATACAACCGGTGACTTATAAGTCAATCTCAGACGAATCTCCATCACTGGCAGTTACTACCTAAGTAATTGCTGCTTACTACCTACCTCCTACATGGTACAATCCGTGAGACCCGACCAAAAGGGGTAGAAGACGTATGAGAAGAATAACACTTACCTACCTAACCTAACCTTATATACAATTAATCCGTACCTACAAATTTAATGTAAGACAATAATCACAAAAGGCTTTTCTTCTACATATACTACATCAAGACCACCGAGACTTTTCATGATATCTATTCTACATCTTGAATAGGAGTTTCTATAATATTCCCTACGGATTAGTTGACTCATGTTATGCAGAACTGGAGGCTATTCAGCAATTATCCATCGTTGACTCATAGAATATGCAGAAGTAGAGGCTATTCAGCAAAGCCGTACGGCGCACTGCCGGTGCCGGTGTGGATTAGATAGGCCCCTCAAGGTAACCCGAGTGGGTTAAATAGGAGGGGCTGCCGCTCCTAGATTCTCTCCCGCGCAGCAAATCTACCTACAGTCTTTTCGACCTTGGCACTAACCCGCCCTCGACTCTCCCACCCGAGGCTCATTGAAGGACTAGACAACTGCGCTCCCACAACCCCTCGCCCTCCCGCTCCGACCCCCTTCACCATACGGTCCTCTGCCCTCCGTCTCGGGCGCCTGCCGTGCTATCGTCCGTGTCTGGCGCTGAGAGCGTCTGTGCACTTCAGAATGGCTTCTACACAGACCCCCACCACCAAGCCCATGAGCGAGAAGCAGCGGCTAAAGCTCGAAAAGTTCAACCAGAAGAAGGAGAAGCAGGCTGCCCTGCAAGCCGCCCAGCAGAGCAATGGCGCCGCCTCCGAGAAGAAGGCCAAGAAGCCCGCGGCCCCTACTGTCGAAGCCAAGGACTGGGTCGAGGAGACCCCCGCCGGCCAGAAGAAGATCCTGAAGCCATTGGACGATGACTTCCACAAGGCCTACATCCCCAACGTCGTCGAGTCCGCCTGGTACAGCTTCTGGGAGGAGCAGGGCCTGTTCAAGCCCCAGATGGAGGCCGACGGCAAGCTCAAGCCCAAGGGCAAATACGTCATTGCCATTCCTCCCCCCAACGTACGGACTCTGCGCTCGAGCGCATCACCGCATTGACACGGTCGCCCTCTTGCTAATGCTTGTCGCAGGTCACCGGAAAGCTCCACATCGGTCACGCGCTCGCGCTCTCCCTCGAAGACACCCTGATTCGGTGGCATCGTATGCGCCAGTTCTCCACCCTCTACATCCCCGGTTGCGACCACGCCGGTATTGCGACTCAGGCTGTCGTCGAGAAGCAGCTCGCCAGAAACCCCGTCAATGGCAAGTCTAAGCGCCAGGACTTCACCCGACCCGAGTTCGTCCAGCTCTGCCAGGACTGGAAGGAGGACACCCACAGAGAGATCAACAAGACGGCGCGCCGATTGGGTATCTCCGTCGATTGGTCACGAGAGGCCTTCACCATGAACCCGCAGTTGTCCAAGGCCGTCACCGAGACCTTCGTGCGCCTTCACTCCGAGGGTCTGATCTACCGCGCCAACAGACTGGTCCACTGGTCTTGCCGTCTTAACACCGCTCTCTCCACCCTCGAGGTCGACCAGAAGGAGCTCGAGGGAACCACGAAGCTCGACGTCCCCGGCTACGACCGAAAGATCGAGTTCGGTACCCTCACATACTTCAAGTACCCCATTGAGGGCTCCGACGAGATGATCGAGATTGCCACCACCCGTCCCGAGACCATGCTTGGTGATTCCGGTATCGCCGTGCACCCTCAGGACGACAGATACAAGCACTTGGTTGGCAAGACCGCCATCCACCCCCTGATTCCCGGCAGAACCCTCCGAATCGTTGCCGACGAATACGTCGAGAGAGAGTTCGGTACCGGTGCCGTCAAGTTGACTCCCGCCCACGACCACAACGATTTCAACCTCGGAAAGAAGCACAACCTGCCCTTCATCAACATCCTGAACGAGGACGGAACCCTCAACAGCAACGCTGGCAAGTACGCCGGTGAGAAGCGATTCAACGTGAGATACCAGGTTATCGAGGAGCTCAAGAAGTTGGGTCTCTACACCAAGTCCGAGTCCAACAAGATGGTTGTCCCCATCTGCAGTCGATCCGGAGATATCGTTGAGCCTCTGCTCAAGCCCCAGTGGTGGATGAAGATGGAGGAGTTCACCAAGCCCGCCATTGATTGTGTCGAGAGCGGCGAACTCACTATCCGACCCGAGCTACAGAAGCGACAGTACCTGCAGTGGATGCGCAACCTCCAGGACTGGTGCTTGTCCAGACAGCTCTGGTGGGGTCACCAGATCCCCGCATACTTCGTTAACATCGAGGGCGAGGAGTCTGGTGACGACTCCAACGACGAGTACTGGGTCTGTGGCCGGACAGAGCAGGAGGCTCAGGAGAAGGCCGCCGAGAAGTTCCCTGGCAAGAAGTTCACTCTCCGCCGGGATGAGGACGTCTTGGATACCTGGTTCAGTTCCGCCCTCTGGCCCTTCAGTACTCTCGGCTGGCCCGACAAGACCTCGGACTTCGAGAACTTCTTCCCCAACACCACTCTGGAGACTGGTTGGGATATCCTGCCTTTCTGGGTCAGCCGCATGATCATGTTCTCGCTTAAGCTGACTGGCAAGGTCCCCTTCACCGACGTTTTCTGCCACGGTTTGATTCGTGACAGCGACGGTCGCAAGATGTCCAAGTCCCTCGGTAACGTCATTGACCCTATTGACGTCCTTGACGGTATCACCCTCGACGAGCTCCACAAGAAGCTCTTGATCGGTAACTTGGCCCAGAGCGAGGTCAAGAACGCCGAACGATACCAGAAGAAGGCCTTCCCTCAGGGTATCCCTGAAGTTGGTGCCGATGCTCTGCGCTACTCTCTCGTTCAGTACACCCAGGGCTCTGGTGGTGACATCAACTTCGACGTCAAGACCATGATGGGTTACCGCAGATTCTGCAACAAGATCTACCAAGCCACCAAATACGTCCTCGGCAAGCTCGGCGACGACTTCGTCCCCCGCGAGACGAGCGCCATGACCGGCAAAGAAAGTCTCCCCGAGAAATGGATCCTCACCAAGATGAACACGGCCGCAAAGGAAATGAACCAAGCCCTCGAGGAGCGCGAATTCGCCAAATCCACCCAAATCATCCACCGCTACCTCTACAACGAGCTCTTCGACATCTACATCGAGAACTCCAAACTCCTCATCTCGGACGGGACCCCCGAAGAAGCCCGCTCGGCCCTCGACACCCTCTACACAGCCCTCGAGTCCGGCCTGCGCCTCATGTCCCCCATGATGCCCTTCCTAACCGAAGAGCTCTGGCAGCGCCTCCCCCGCCGCCCCAACGACACCACCCCCTCCATCACCATCGCCGAGTACCCCGAATACGACGCCTCCCTCCACGACCCGACCTCCGAAACAGCCTACGAGCTCGTCCTCGGCTCCTCCAAGGGCATCCGCTCCCTCATCGCGGACTACGCCATCAAAGACAAGGGCGTGGCCTACATCGTACCCCTGAACCAAACCGCCTACGAAACGGCCTCCGCCCAACTCTCCGCCATCAAATCCCTGAGCGGCAAGACGCCCGTCGACATCAACATCCTCAAAGTCGGCGATGTCGTGCCCGTCGGCTGCGCCGTCTTCCCCGTGTCCGCAGACGGAAACGTCTACCTCGACATCAACGGCCGCATCACAGACGCCCTTAAAGAAGCCGAAAAGGCGAAATCCAAGCTCGCGGAAGCAAAGAAAGAAGGCGAGGACATCGACGCCTTCAAGGCCGAGCTCGTCAAAGTCCAGGACAAGGACGTCAGCGAGGCCATCCGCGCCGCGGAAAATCGTAAGCGGGACGTCGAGGCCAAGTTGCGCGCTTTGGAGGAGACGATTGGGATGTTTGAGACGTTGAAGATTTAGATTTGGATTTTGGTATAGTCTGCTATTTACCTACCTAGATATACAACGGGTTTAAATGAAGACTATTGCTTCCTCCTCCTTTCCACTCCTACCTATTCCCATCAAGATATTTCTTCGCTTTGAGATAGATGGGCTTTGCTCATGTACTAGACTATCCATGTTTACCTATCGTGTCTCTAAAATCAAATACCAACTGTTCAACATTATCCAGTGTGACCCCCTGTGAAAAATGTTTGCTCTCTCCTGAATTGACCTTCATGATATGTTATCCCGGCTGCGTTCGGCTCTACGTGGTGAGCTTATCAGATTATAAAAGATGTGCCTATAGTCTCAAACACGGTAAGAAGCAAGAGATGAGTGGTGTATTTTCTACAACAAAGTACAGATGAAGCCCGAGAACACACATGAAATGGTATGCATCACCAACGAGCCTCTTGTTGTAACCTTGACCCGACAACTATCTATCTATGGAGCTTGTTTGGCGCTTCCTCTCGAATCTCTTGCTTCCTGGTTCTTTCGGAGGTTCAGCAAGAGCCGCATCTGCTCCAGCTCCGTTCTCTCGATTTCTTCTCGCCCATTTTGGAACTCGGCCCATTTCCCAGGTCGAGTGTCTTGTCCAAATGGTTGAGACAATGCTCAGAGCTTGGAACACCAGTGTCTAGACCGTGGTGATGATGATGATGATATATATATACAAGAAGCCTGGATGCCAACCCTTGCTATCCTGACACAAGCAACAACGCCTCTCGGTTCATCGTCACTCTCAATGGAAGATGCCAGAAGGGCCAGGAGGAGAGAAACGACAAAAGAACCCCGATTCAGGGGGACGATGACCGTGACGTCGTGTACCGACGCCAACCCACAAACACGGATGCAGCGGATCTGATGCACGCAGGGTTGGTCTCTTCGCCCGGACAAGAGCGCCCCGATGCATCAGGGATGAGACTAACCGGTATGAGAGTGCCGGCCTGCGGTCATGGTGTATATATAAGTGACGCAGAGAAGTCATGAGCCTCTGGGTCAGCGTTCCCTCACCCCAAACTGCTGGGTAGTAGAAAGGCAGGTCATGCCGTCCCGTGATGAAGCGCAGATACTTGAGTTTCGAGCCCGCATGCGTGTATCCCTCGACATTTCCACGCAAGTGCAGACAGATACCGCCCCAATTTGCCACGCTCAGAAGCGGCACTTCGATATCTTCCAGTCGGAAGTCTCTGCTTCTGTAGTAGTGTCGTCTTGGGGCCGACCTTGTCTGTTTCAAACGTTAGAAGTCAAGAACCAGGACAAGAGAGGTAGAAAGAGAAAGGGGGCTTGAGCAACTTACCAAAAGTCGATGCGGCATCGACGGACAACAGAGTAGCCTTGACATCTCCTGCGGCCAACCAACTCGACTGCCGATGGTGAACCTGGAAGAAATCATGTAATCTGTACTTGCAGTTGTTAGCGTTGTCGGTAAGATCTTCACATCAACGAGACATACCTTCCATCCTTCTGCAGGTGGTTCTGCCTATACAACAGAGCGACGACGATCTGCAATGGCCCATAAAGCCACGGAATCCTTCAGGAGTCGTCCTTGCCGCAGGATCGCGGAAACACAAGTCAACGCCACGAGTATGTTGCCAGTGTGTTTCCCAGCTGGAGTAAGAAACCCCACACGACGCACGAGAGTGGTCCACAGTGAGAACCACAAGAACGGTCAACACTGCCCTGAACAAACAGCGATGTGCCATTCGTCAAGGTTGGCGAGCCATGCCATGCGGAGCAGACAGCAGGCCAGGGATATCCCGTGGATATATCTGTTAGATGTTGTTAGCATACGCAGATCTCGGTTATAGACAAGAAAAGGCAAGAGGTGACCTACACATCTCGTGACGATGGGTGCTTGCTCGGACGACAAGCCAACAAACCCGAAAGATCCCCAATCTCGACCCAACTCCCGGCGATGAATCTTTTGAGCATGCGATGCCTTGGTGCTTGACGGAAGAACCCATCCTGAAATGACACACGACGGACACGACGGTGTGACTCGTGTCGTTCGTCAGGGATGACAGTGCGGTCAGACAGTTTTGTGTTCTTCAATGCCGGTAGACATGCGCACCGACAAACAAGCGTCTCGTCGGCGAGTATGTGGTATGAAGAAGCGCCGAGATATACTGTCGATAGTGAGCGAGAGACCCGCGCCGAAGACGCCGTGGACCTGCACACTGCCGACCGATGCCAGTAAGCCGAGGGGCTGTACAGGCCAACCCGGGGCAGCGAAGCGATGCATTGGTGGTGTCCTCAGCCAACAAGAGCAGCAAGAGTGATTTGCTGCAGGTCTCCAGGCTCCTGACGAGTCAGAAGAAGAGAAAGAGGCCATATGAAGACCGGGAGAAGAGTGGGATGGGAGTTTGCGTAGCAGATGGATCGTGGCGATGACGCTTGCACCCCGCACCGGATAATACGGTGCAGACTGGATGTTGGCGTGGCTTGCTTGGCTGGGTTGCAAACGGAGCGACGCGGACATCTGATCAGAGACCAGAATACCAAGGTCACACACCCCAAGGGTCTGCCGTGATGGAAACCCGGGCAAACAGCGCAGAGTGTCGACGTTATAGCAAAGCTATCGAATTGGCATTAGCAAAAGGAAACAGAGAGATGAGGGAGGATGGACCAACAAGAGACCTGTCCTGAAGACCGACAGAGGCACTCCGGTCATAGCGGAGGACGAAATACCGGCCAGCAATCGCCTTGGGTGACGACGCCCGATAGATTGGTTTCTTCTCCTGTTCTCTCCAAGTTAGTGATCAGGACTTGGTGTTTCCAGGGGTTCAGTGAGACGTACGGAATGGAACGCCATCATGGCCGTTCCATGACCGAGAAGTCCGTTTGACGCAGACAATCTGTGCCCCAGAGATGCGACAGATGCGAGAACGAGAGCGCTATCTTCCTAGGTTTAGCTGATATGCAGGATGTCGGTTCTAGCAGAGGGCAACTTACTTGAGAATGTTTCTCAGTGCAGTGTCTCGGGAGTGGGAACATCGATATATATATATAAATGTATATATAGTATATATATCGGCAGAACCCTCATCCACAAGGAGAAGGTCAGACACCATTCGTCTTGGGAAGACTAACATTAGCAACTGAGCAGCCTCACGCCTGGAAGATAATCATGATAGATAGATAGACTTACGACAATCAAAGTCCCTGAACCAGGCACGAATCCCGTACCGTGGCTAAAAGCAGAGACGTGGCACCGAGAAGAAATCCGAGGAACTTGAGATGTTGTAGGTGAGGCGGAGGAGGGTCAAGATCTCGTCAAGAGGGTGCTGTAGAGAGAACAACAACGGTTAGACACTCAACGAGTTAGGATTCAGGGTCAAAGGTGATGGAGCATTGCCGACATCAATACAGACAAGACTTACTGATTCCAGGAGAAGGAAGGGACCTGCCGTTGTCTCCAAAGGAATAACGGAGATGCGTTGGAGCAAAAAGGATCTGCGGGGAGCCTTGAGAGTCGACGCATTAGTATCCGTGGGCCATGAATGGTAAAGTAATGGGAGTCATGATGGCCAGTATGCAAGTTGTTGTTGGATACGGGTGGTAGGATGAAGCCTACTTACAGAACAAGGGCCATGGGACCACAGAGCAGGACATTGAGCATGAAGGGCCCGACAAAACGGAACAAGAGTCTGGGTGGTGGATGAAGACAAGAGTCTGAGATGTGGATGAGGACAATTGTCGGAAAAGAGGGTTGAAGATTGAGATGGCGTGAAGATGGTGATAATATTGACTGGAAGTCGATCTGCCTCAGACACAAGGCGTTAGTCTCTTTGATTCATACAAAGAGAGACGAACCCCGTAGTGTCAAATGCACCGCCGATGGCAATGCATCTCGCTAATGGGGCATGATCGGGTGAGGTTGACTTACTGGACGAGAGGGCAGAGAAAGCGAGCTTGTCGTCTATATATACCACCAAAGCCGTTGCTAACATGGACCATGGGCTAGGAAGAACGACTGCACCCGCCGGATCCATTCACACTCAAGAGTCTGACTGAATCCGCCAGATCCATTCTCAACCAGGAGTCTGAACCCGCCGGATCCATTCACACCCAAGAGTCTGTAGCGGATGTCTGGGGGGGACTGGGATGTCTTAGGATGGTCTCGAATATATCTGACAAGAGCAGCCAGGCGCCCAATAAGAGGGGAAAAGCCTTGGCGATGGAACATCACGCGGTCCCAAATCTCAGTGTGTGAGGAGCAGAATATATAATATAAGTCCGCCGAAGCAGACACGACGACGATGACAGCAACGTCGACGACAACGACTACATGATGGAGTCAAACGAGACCATTACATCGTGATGATGGAGTCTTGATGGGTTCAAAGATGAAAAAGAACTTGAAGATGATGGCTTGGGAGACCAAGTGGATGACTGGAGGCTCAGAAAAAATGATGAAGAAGGGAAGAAAAGAGAGGAGAAGATGGGAGAGAGAGAGAAGGATATAGGACAGCATGAGAAGCGAGGGGGCCCTCGAAAAGAAGGAAAGGGCTCGAAACCCTGTGAGGGGTCACATCCCCTTTGTGACCCCTACTCGTCAACGATGACTTCACCAGTGAAAGACAATGGCAACTTCGGACTTCTGAATAACAGGGTCGTGCGTAGGGGTTAATTGCGTTATCGATTCTGTCTACACGGCATAGCTGCGAATGTGATTTCTCCTTAGTTGCGTATTCGTGCTGATAGGGGGTTGCACAACTGCTTAGTTGCGTTTTTGTTCATCTAAGCAAGCAACAAGTCTCTGGCAAGAGATGGAAGGCACAGGAATGGACTCAGAATTGTTAGGAAGTCGATGATGCATTGTCTAGGCGGGTATGACGGACAGGAGAAAGGTCTAGACGGAGGAGAAGAGGCCAGATTGCATGTAACTCATCCAGGGGAGCCTCATCTGTTGAGATCCATGACGACAGCTCCCATTGTGATGCACAAGACCATAGTCTAGACTCTCAGGAAGAGGCAGGAAGAAGCAGGAAGACTGTGGCACTCTCCTGTCTCGCTTAGTCAAGGGCAGTCGCCGACACTGACGCGGGTCCCCTCCAGGTTGCGGAGCCTCTCTAAGTCCCCCCCTAGTGCCATTCCCGCTTAGGTAAGTACTACAGGCAGGTCGCCTCTGTGTGAGAGTCCTGGCCCCCTCTGCTTAGGCCACTTACACAGGGAGCTGGGCTTCTTATCAACAAGGAGATAAGTATTTGGTGATGTTGGTATTCATTAACAAGAGTTGAGGATCTTGGAGCCATGGTAGCTATTCGTGGACGACTGGTTGAAGGAAATACTGAGAGCAGCTCTCACCATAGCAGACTAGCAGCCTAGCATCGTAATTGACACCGCATTCTCCTCCCATGCCATGCAATTCGATCGTGAAGACTTCGTGAAGCACCGACTCGATTCGATCATAGCCCACAACGTACACCTCCCATCAGAATTGCTTCGACTCTGTCCCCCTCCTTCAACGACTCTCCTCCCGACGGCAAGCAGAGCAGACAGTTCGACCCTCTGAGACTACCCACACGAGAGCTCCGTTGCTGACCCGTACTCGTAGCCACGAGCCTTCCCTGCGAGTCGACAACCACGACGGCACGATGATACTCCGGCCGAGCCTTGTCGAGCGAGAACGCATGCCCGAGAAATACAGGGACCTTGGGGAGTCCAGCTGGCGAAATGCCCGACATTTGGCGAAGAGAGGGCAACACGAAGAGGTGGAAGGTGACAAGAGCTGAGGCAGGGTTGCCAGGAAGAGAGAAGATTGGCTTGGAGATGCGTTCGCCGGCGTTGTTCTTCACCGGCACGGTGGCGAACGTCGTCGGCTTGCCAGGCTTCATAGCCACCCGACCGAAATGAATCGTTCCCCCAAGCGTACGCTCGATCGTCGGTTTCAGGAGATCCAACTCGCCCATCGAGACGCCGCCCGACGTAATAACAACATCGACACGACGGAAAGCATCTCGCAGGGACTCCTCGAGAGTGCCCGGAGCGTCAGCCGCAATACCCAGATCGACAACCTCGAACCCTTGCTCCCTCGCAGCACACATCAACGTAACACGGTTCGTATCGCGGACCTCCCCGAGACGCAGAGGCTCCTTTCGGTCGTGCTGCACGATTTCGTCGCCCGTCGACAACACACCAACAACAGGCTGACGATAGGTTTTCACTTCGGTGACGCCGACGGCAGCAAGAAGACCGATCTCTCCTCCAACAGCAGAAACGAGCTCCCCTTTTGTCAAAATGGTCGACTCAGCTTTGATGTCGCTGCCAATCTCCCTAATATTCTCTCCTTCTCGTACGCCCTCGATGGAAATCTGGACCTCCTTTTCCTCCTTGCCATCGTCAGACATCGTCTTAAGAACAGTATCCTCGACCATAATGACAGCAGTGGCTCCAGGGGGCAAGGGGGCACCAGTGGTGATGCGTGCAATCTCGCCCTCCTTAAGCTCTTTCACCTCTCCAGGGGTAGCATGAGAAACAGACACAACGGGGAAGACACCGTCTATCTTCCCATCCTTGGGAACGACGACAGCATACCCATCTACAATACTGGCTCTGTATCCTGGGACGTTCTCTCGTGCAGAGACAGTCTCAGCCAGAACACGACCAGCGAGGGATATGTCTACCTTCGATGTGATGATTTCAGGGGCTGGCGTGTGTTGTTTGATTTGCTCAAGAGCATCATCTACTGACAGCATCGGGTAGGGCGACTCTCGATTCCTCCGTGAGGGCCCGAGACTGGGGTCGTTGGATAGATGACCAGTCGCAGGGGCTGTATGTCTGACAGGAGCTGAGTGACCATGCCCATGACCATGACTGTGACCGTGACCATGACCATGACTATGGCTATGACCACCATGACCATGAGAATGTGTCTGACAAGACTGGGAAGAAACACCAGCATCTGCTTCCAGCTTCTTCAAGCCACCAGCATGCAGCTTCCTCGAATCCATCCCAGCAGCCTGTACGCAAGCATGGGGCAGCAACTTAAGGATAGCCTCCAAGTTCTCCTTAGCCCCTTTTGGCGAACCCGGCAAGGTAACGATCACAGACTGATTTCTTACACCAGCAACAGGTCGAGACATCATGGCAACTATGGCCGTCAGTGAACCACATCCTACAATTTACCAAGTTCGTATCATGACTTGAATCCACTTACACGGCGTGACACGCAGAGACGCAGCCAACATAGCATGGACGAGACCAGAAGCATGCTTATCTAACACGTACGAAACAGCCTAAAAAGGGGCAAACACCACACGAGTGAGCGAGAGACACACAAACGCTGAGACGAAACAAGGGGAGAAGAAGAAGGCCTGCCCACCTCGGGAGTTTGGTCGCTCGTAGCGAACCCAGTGCCGCCAGTCGTCAGGATGAGATTGGCAGGCTCCTGGCCATCAGTCAAGTCTATGAGTTGTTGCTCGATCTGCTCGAAATCATCGGTTACGATCACCGTATCAGTCACCTCCCACGTCTTAGATCCCTCATTCTCCAGGACCTGTCTCAACACAGCCGCTGAAGCATCCGTCGAGGGATCTTTAGCCGCAGTCGTCGAGACGATGATCAGGGCCACTCTGAGCGGTCTGTCCATTTTGGCAGTGATTTGGGCTGTTTATTCCGGGTTTGAAACAGTGTATTGTGAGACAAGAAGGTAGAAGATAGCATCCGGACGAGCCGCGACGTTAATTTACGGTGGGGAGCAGGCAGGGTGGCGTTACTAACAAGCATTGCCTGCCTGCCTACATATCTTGTGTAACCTGCCCCTTGTTCAACGTGACACTCAGGGGTCAGGATCTCGGAATAACGTATTAATCCGTAAATGTAAATATTTCGTTATTTCTTGACCTTGTAATCTGTAATCCGTACGAAATACCTATCTCAAAGTAATCCGTAAAATGTGAATATGAAAAGATCAACAGGGACAAAGAGCTAAAGATCACTCACCCCGCAGCACGTCCGATCCCCGCCCGAAAACCGGCGACCGTTGTTCGTCATTCACCCTGGCAACGCGGGGTCGGGGATACGGATACAAACGGCAACTCTCGGACCTACTCGGAGATAAACGATAAGATAAGCACGGGCTCCACTCCAAACCGTCCCGCCAAATCTTGCCTGCAGCTTAACGCGCCTCAGTCGCATGGGTCTCGGGGATGTACCTTCTGCGGTAACTCACAAAGAGAGGGAATTCATTAACTTTGGAAGTTCAACGTTATGGTAAATTTCATATTACTATTCACATAACAACAAATCCACAGTCATCATGGTCAGAATAAAGGAGCGCTACCTGCTAGTCAACATCCTCTACCCGACCGAGCTGGGTAGTCGAGCCAATCTGCCCGATGTCGTCCTTCTCAACCAACCTACCAGCGACGAACTAACCCCCGTTGCCCTCCTCCGCGCCATACGCGCCGAAGTTGCCGCTCTATTCGGCGACTACGGATCCGGCGCCCTCGAAGGCGGTGGTCTTTCAGGTACATCCATATCCTCCCTGAATACTGCCCACAATGGGAAGCCAATGCTAATGGCATATGTTCGCAGTCAAGTATCTCTCGCAGGCAACTTCGACCTTCATACTGCGCATCGGACGCGGTTCCTACCGATTCGTTTGGACGGCCTTAAGTCTCATGAATTCCGTTCCCGTTCGGAATGGCAAGCCCTGTGTGTTCCGAGTTGTTCACGTGAGCGGCACCATACGGAAAGTCGAGGAGGAAGCCATCCGCCGCACGCGCAAACTCATCTTCGAGGCCAAAGGAGGGCAGGCTCCCAAGGCATCCGACCCCCTCACCAGTATCTTCAGCCATCCGGACCAGCATAGCCGTACATCCAAGAGGGACCCATCTCGCATACAGGAGGACATTGGCAGCGACGTGGAGATGACAGAATTGAGTGACGGCTGAGAGACATCATGGCTTTGGAGTTCTTCGGACTACCTTAACACCGAGATCCCCTTTCGGAGGAGGAGGCATGCCATCAAACTCGTCGTCTTCGTCGGGGATAAGGTCGGGGGTGGCAGCGCGCGTGTCAGCATCAGGAGCATTCTCCCTCTGCTTCTGCTGCTCCTCCTCCCACTCCTTCTGCTCCAGGGCATCGTATTCGGCTTTCCTGTCGATCCAGCGCTCCTGGATGTCCTGTATCTCCATCACAGACGACTCGTTGCGCATCGCCACCTGCCAGATCGTGTCGTTGGCTCCCTCGGCGCCGCCAAAAACGTATCCACCGGCCCTGTCGATCACGCGCAAGAGCTGCATCATGCTCTTTTTGTTCTCAACCGCAAGCGTCTCAAATCGGACGAGCGCGAAGCTTTCCACCAGGTTTGCGACAGCCTCGTTCAACCGCGTGAACTTGTCACCTCCGATCGAGGAGGTCTCTTGTTCCAGCAGGGGCATAAGGTACGACAGATCATCGACTTCGGTGTAATACTCGAGGTTGAATGGGAGGGGGTCGTATGTAGAGATCTTATCGATCTTGGTCAGGACGTTGATATGCGGAAGGTCCATCTGCAGCATGGCGCGGAGGGTAAGGAGGAGGTTCGACAGGTAGAGGGAGGGCTGTGTGAGGCAGAAGCTATCGGACAAATGGACGGCGGCGAGCTGTTCCAAAGTTAGTCGCCTGCAGAGGTGAATTCGTATTGCATATAGCTTACCCGATAGCCCAGTTTCTGCAGCTTGAAGAAGATGTTGCGAAGGGAGTTATGATGCGTATATAGCTCGACCTGACCGGGACAATCAAAGAGCACGTATGAATCTCCCAGTTCCTTGAGGCCCGCTTCCAGCCATTCCATGTTGTTTTCCAACTCTTCAAATGCGTAGAGAATACCGCCGTTAGGGCCGAGCTGGTCATCGGCCATGATCTCCTCCAGAGTGACGAGATCGCGAATGTCCAAAGCGCAAGGATAGTTCGTCTTGTCGTTCGCGGGATCGAGGTTGACGACGGAGCACTCCCGTCCTATTGCGCTCATGAATTGGTGCACTATAAACACACAACATGGTGAGCGACAGACTTCTTGACATATCGCGAGAGTATCACAAAGACTTATGGTTGAACGATGGACTTACTTCCGTCGCAATACGTGCTCTTCCCAGCACCGGGACTACCGAGAACCAGCTGTGCGAAAGGCATCGCGACCACGTGAACAGATATGGTGAACTTGGTGAATTACAAGGTGATTGGCGGTTAAGGAATGGAAATGTAAAGAAAGACCGTCCGATAATGAACAAAATGACTGGAGTGTTTCTGGCTAGAACCAAATACACGCAATGAATGTACCTTACATGGTGGGCATCATCGTTAGCTCGAGCCCCTCCAGCCGCTAAATTCGTTGGTTTGCGACGGATTACGGAAGGCATTACGGATTCAATTACGGAAAGTTACCCCTCCAAGACAAAACGTCACGGGCCTTCCCCTGCAATTTCAGAGCGGTAAAACACGGCAAAACCCGTTTAACGAACGGGACTTTCGCAGCAACGCGCCGTTGCTGTGAGATCCAAGATTGTTGTTTAACTTCACCTTATCGATTACATACAGACTGAATCCCATGTCCGAGTGACGATCCATACGCGATACTCACTCTCTAACTCAATACACCTTACTTTGATCTGTCTACTCTTCATATCCAACCGATTCTATCTCATAATTAATTCATAACGAACAAGATGGCGCCAGGTTAGCATACAGAACAACACCCTTATATCAATTCAAGTCCGCTAACACCATCCAACAGCCCAATTCGAGCTCGCGCAACCGCCAAATGACGCCATATCATCTCTAATCTTCGCCCCCGAGTCTCCCTCGCGTCTCCTCGTCTCTTCCTGGGACAAGAATGTCTACCTCTACGACACACAGACCCCCAGCGCCGTCGAAGGCCAACTAGGCTCCCTAGTCCGAACCTTCGAGCACCGCGCCCCCGTGCTCGACGTGTGTTTCGGCGCCGACGACAACGAGGGCTTCAGCGCCGGCATGGACTGGCGCGTATTAAAGCTCGACCTGCTCACCGGCGAGCAGACCGTCCTCAGCAAGCACGGCGCCCCCGTACGGAGCGTCGTCTACAGCCGAACACATTGTACGTCCCCTCACCCCCCAACATCAACCACCCAACTAACACACACCCCGCAGCCCTCGTCATCTCCGCCTCCTGGGACAGCACCCTGCACATCCACGACCCAACCAACCCAACCCAACCCCCCCTCTCAATCCCCCTCCCGGCAAAACCCCACGCCCTCGCCGCCAGCCCCTCCAAGCTAATCGTCGCCATGACCTCGCGCCTCGTCCACATCTACGAGCTCTCCACCCTGTCCGCCTCCATCACCTCCACCCCACAAACCGTCCCACCGCCCTGGCAACAGCGCGAATCCTCCCTCAAATTCCTCACCCGCTCCGTCGCCGCCATGCCCTCCGACGCCGGCTACGCGACATCCAGCATCGAAGGCCGCGTCGCCGTCGAATTCTTCGACGCCTCCATGGAATCCCAAGCGCGCAAGTACGCCTTCAAATGCCACCGACAAACGCAGCCCGGTGAAAACGGCGCCACGACAGACGTCGTCTACCCCGTGAACGCGCTCGCCTTCCACCCGACGTACGGCACTTTCGCGAGCGGCGGTGGCGATTCCACCGTTGCGCTCTGGGACGCCGATGCCAAGCGTCGCATGAAGGTTTACCAGAAGTTCCCCGATAGTGTCGCGGCGCTTGCCTTCTCTGCTGACGGACGGTTCTTGGCTGTGGGTGTGTGCCCTGGTTTCGAGACGGGTATGGAGGATTACAGCGGTGAGGGCCGGACTAAGATCATCTTGAGGGAACTCGGTGAGAACGAGGCTTTGCCCAAGGGTAAGGCGAAATAAGTCTGGGGCAGAAGGTCTGGTGGTTTTAAGGGGGGGGGAGAGAGCAGAGTTGAAGATGATTTCAGTGCATTCATTCAGGCCAGCAGAGTCACGACGCACACCTGCACAAGGCGACTCTCGACGATACTACCGTAATTGGCAGCTGAGAAAAAGAAGGGCGCTGCCGACGGTTTAGCAAGTGCAAGCAGGACTCATCTTCCTAACAAATATATGTGTGCTTACACTTCGGTAGCTACTTGTTCTGGAGCAAACAAAGAGACAGAAAAAAAGACAATAAAAACAAAGTAAAATTATCTATGCTTAGCTATGCTCTAATCTGTTGAACTTCGATATCATATCGGCTTCTCTTTCTCCTTTACTTTAACATGAAGCAACATTTCAATAATGCGCAAGTCAATCAGCAATCACTTCACTCACCCCCTGACTGATGTTTCGAAGCACCATAATAGCTGGCAGGTGTGATAAGAAGAAATCGTGGCGACCAAAACCCTTCGCAATATCTCCTCACTCGATTATCATACTTCCGTCGCCTCTTCCATCTCCGTGTCTCGGTCTTGAGGATCATTGTCGCACGGGGGCACGGAACCATGGTCACTGACCTCGCAGGCATTCGTCGTCATAGGTGTATGATAACGCTCATTTTCTGCCAAGCTCAACTGTTCAATGTTGTCTCTCGCCTGTTCATATGACTCATCCGCCACCCTCTCATCATCATCATCACTATCACTGTCTATCTGGAATATGAGCTGTTGCGGAATTCCAAGGGATGGTGGCGGTGTTTCTCGGATGCAGCGACTTCGTGATCTTCTCTTGAGTTTTCCGAAGTTCTCAAACTCAGAGGACTGTCTCATTCGTGGTTTCGCCATCCTTATAGCTGGCCTGGACATGGACCTAGATCTTAGGTGAAGCGGTGGTGTGCACGGGACTTCACTTTGGGACTCCTTCGTCACGACAGTCTTCCGCTTCTTCGCGATTGAGCTGTCCGTGAAATTCTCTCGCGTTGGCCACAAATCGACAGCAGCCCGCGACTCATTCAGTCCTTTCGGATGTGGCTTACTAGTAGCTAGTTGTGTCGCAGGTCTCCGTACTGCTTTTTCGGCTTCCAAGGAGAGTTTTCCCAAAACAGATAGCGACCTCGATCGTTTGCGTTTGTGGCTATGCTTCACTATCATACCAAAAGCAGCTTCGGGACTCGCTTCTTCTTCTGAGAATCCGTCGCCAAGGCCCCAGTTCGAGTTTGATTGGCGTTTGGTAGACTTTGGAAAGCGGAATTCCTCTTCTTCACGGTGGTTGTGTAGTCGAAATACCCCTTTTGTGACATACGAGGGGACATTGCCAGCGAAATTATCGACACCATATGACAATGAGTGTTCTCTATTTCGTGAAGGGGGCGTTCCAATGCTCTGTGTGTGCTGTCTCCTCTTGGAGATATTACTTTGTTGATCGATTTGGCGGCTTCTGTCCCGGCTGTGGTCGCCAGGGGTTGGCGTATCATGGGGTTTCCTAATCCGACTCCGACCTCTTGAATGACTACTATGTGTCGAAGTGGTTTCCGACTGAATTTGTGACTCTGATTCACATTGAGATGGAAAAGCGCGGTGACTGGCCGAACCCAGTTCAACAGATCCCTGACGTGACGGCGGCGAATAGCTTTTCGAACCAACGTCACTAAACCATGGTAAACAGAAAACCAGTGAAATATGTCTATTTTCTTCATACCTTGAAGAGCAAGTTTCTAAATTAGGCCCAGCAACGGGTGCTGCAGACCTTCTACGTCTCGAGTTCGCCGTCACAGGCGAGGCTGTTCTACACCTCGTAAGTTCATCTGCGTGTTTCTTCACGTCCGTTTCAAGGGGCGGTTGAGAATCTGGCACTTGACTCAGATAGCCAGTCGACTTCGTGCGTCGAAGAATTGCCCGAATACTCGGAGCCATAAGAGCAAGGGAGGGAGCCGAGTTGGCAAGGATAGAGTCCAAGGAGGCGACGGTAGGCACATCGGCCTGAGATACCAGTTCGGCCATTCTCCCAGCAAGATTTTGACCTAAGTAAGACAATGATGTACAAAAATCCCCAAGCAATTGAGTGAAGTGTCTTGATACCCCTAGAGCTGGACAGAATGAGGCGGGCTCATCGAGGATTTGGCCCATACTGCTCATTGAGTCTACCTAGCTAGCATGACATATTCAAGCCAAGGGGGAGACAGATCGAGAGTCGACGCGAAGATGGAAACAGCCAGGTGTCCAAGAGGCAAGAGAAACCTGCATCTTCTCTAGATGCGTCATACTCTCCATGGTGACTGCCGTGAAAGGGACGCTCCTGCTCTGTCTTCTATGTCATAGACGGATAGAGGAAGCGACATTCATGAGACGGCAGACCAAGGAAAGTGTTAGGCACCTTGATGTCGATGTGTGTTTCATCTTGAGAGTGAGTCCTTCCTCACAAATAGAAGCTCATTTCATCTGAGTTCTGTGACGCAGCCCTTTCAGATATCGTCGTTCGTTCTTGCAGTTTCTCTGTCGATGACACAGAATAAATTAGAATTCCTGCGAAAAAGTTAATGACGTTCGGCAACCCCATGGGGAGTCGATAGTTGCTGCTTCATTCAGCCCAAATCTTATCAACAGCAGTCGCATATCTCTGGCGCCGTCCTCGGTCTTGCCCGTATCATAGCTGAATTGTCTCGTCCACAGATCGAGTTAATGATGTAGCTAGCCGATATTGACTGACATCCATACGATGTGTGGCCCCGGTGACTCCATCAAGCCACGAGTCTAACAAGACTCCCGAAGCACAACGTACGTCACTGACTCTCAATCTGTTTCAGGGAAAGACAAGGATGCAGGAACCAGCCCTACAAGGCAAAATAGCGAAATGACTGACAGCCTGGATAAGTGCGTGCTGCCGTGCACCTACGACGAACGAGTTAGCATTGGCGTCGAGGCTAACTCACCGGCCAAATTTGAGGCAAATCTAAAGCGCAGATCAGAGCAGATGTCGCTTTCCGAAGGAGGTTTGAGCCCACCATGCACGGATTAAACCGTACGGCTTAAGCGATGTAGGGACGAGACTAGAGAGACAACCCTACCGGTACACAGCCGCATCCTTTGGATCTTTAGCCCTCAATCCTGCCAAATCCCCTACCTATAAAGGCAAAGGGTAGGCCTATAAGACGTTGGTGCTAGCGAGTAGTCATGGCCCATGGGTCTAAAATCTTACGCTAGAGGACTGCATCCCAGTCTGCAAATCCATGAAGGAGTCCGTATTGAACGTACGGAATAAAAAGCAAAGGGTTTGCGCCGTCTCACGTCGTACTGCCAGGCATATATTGTGTGAAGCCATGAAACTTCACACCAACACACTGATAATAATGAAGAATCGTAGGCGACTGGACTCGTAGCCATCCTGGTTTCGCCCTAGATCGACAGACAGCATGATCTACACTACGTAAACAGTACGATCTGTGCCTGTCGATCCCTTTCCGGTTTCAGTCCTCGAACACTCCCTATTATGTTCCGTACACTGTACCGGTAAATCGCTCGCATGAGGGTTATCGTGGCTGAGCTGTGATGTATTCCGTTCATATGAAACGGAGCAAAGTTGGAGGAAGGAGGAACGGGATCGATCTGGGACAACGATCCTCATATCATTGGTTGATGATGGAGTTGGGCATCAACTGAAGACACCGGAATTCCGCATCAAACCATCATACTGACAACATGACGTTGATATATGGATCCGCAGTGGTCCTACGGAATAGTAGTGCCGTATATGTGATATTCTTGCGAATCCTGAGACGCACGCCTCATCCTCTGCTGCTGTCAACGCAACGAGTCGCTGCTGTCGTGGTCTTTTGCTCCATCAAGACTCGCGGGATATTGCTGTTTCTACCCTCAGCCTTCATCTGTCACAACACGTATTACTTCGTATACGGCATGGATCTGTGCGCGTAAGCCGTATGCGAGTTATAGGTCTTATTCTCCGATAAATGAGCCTCTCACTCAAGGGGACGCCAGGGACACAAGGGGACACCTTGTCGGCATGTCAGTCAGTGCCTGCGGCACCTGCGGCACTTGTTGGTTGATATCGAACGATTCCAGTCGAGGGGGCAACCCAGGCCGTTAACATGTCTCAACCCTCATACAACAGATGCCCGTCATCTTCTCATCGGTTACTCGTACATATATGTATGATGCTGTATACCCGTCGATTTTCATGCTGTGCGACATATCACGCAATGAACTAGTATCCGAAAAGCCGCGGCCGCGCGGCGCGAGTGGTGAAGCGGTGAGCTAGGAAGAAGAAAATTTCTTCTTCTTCAGAAGGAGAGTTTTGTCGTCGTCGGAGTGTCGTGCCGGTTTTGACGGCATTGAGTGAAAAGATTCTGCCCTTGCCACAAGAACGTATGCGCGGAACACACTACATATGGCCCTATCTGAAAAGGGATGCCATTCACCGCCTGGAAAATACGTGTCAGAAGAACCCCTGCACGGTTGTGCGTGTGTAGCGCACGAAGCGCTTTGGATCTTCGTTCGAGGCCGTAGCAGGTACGATCCAATAATGTATAATCCGTAATTCTCACTTCCAGACGCCGCAAACCAGAATCCAGAAAGACCTCATCGTCAGGTCTTCAATACCAGCCACCAAACCTATCAAACTGCCGCGAGGCGATCATTGGGGTTAGCGTGCTGCGCACTAATCTAGTGCTAGCGCAGGCACTGGGCTAAAACGAGCTAGTGAGGACCCTGTGGGGTTTAGTTAGCGACGGGGAATCGTCTGTTTTCCAGTCGAACGCTACGAGCTACCTATTTCGTCGACTAAGTGCGTGGACTAGAATCTTGTCAGAAAGAGAGAAGAAACACGAGACCGGCTACGACATAGTGCTGAAGAAGAATATCATAGTGATGAGGTAAGAGGTGTTGTAGGTACGAGTAGGCAAAGTCAATACGTGGAGAGTCTGCTGTTGCTGGAATGTTTTATCCCTTGGATCCATCGGCAGGACGCCGTATTCCGTACGGGCTACGAGTGCAGCGATCGTACGGATTGCAGCGCGGCACAGAGCGAGCGAACGAATACCCGAGCCGGGTAGGAAAAAGACCGTCTGTTTTCCATGCGGTTTCAGGAATAACTTAGCTCGTATTGTTGACGCCATTGCCAACCCATGTTCCCGAGACCCGTATCCCTTTTAGTGTAAGCCCATCATTGTGCAGGAAAGTCTTGGAACCTCCGGTGGCAAGTCTCTTGTCGCGCGGTTTGCTGCGAAGGCATGCGAGGCCATGTACTCCGTACCTGCCGCCGTCCGTTGCATGGGGCATGGAGCATGCCCAGCATGGAACAGGAGCATGGAACATGGAACATGGCATGGCCGTCATGGCGGGATGGATCCCAGGCCGACCTTTCTCAAACATTCTTCAAATTAAACTCGCGGAGCATTATAGCTGGAGCTCGGTAATCCGTAAAGCTGGAGTCGGAGTCCATCGATCTGTGTCAACTCGCTTATAAGATTGCTGTTATTTTTACTGCAACGTTCATAGTGTACCAAGATGGGGCGTTGACTCTAACTGCACGCTTCCGATCGCAAGACAATAGTAGATAGGCAGGCAGGCAGATAGTAGATTCCGTAGTGTATGCGAACCGTTAATCGTACGGAATACCTACTTGTGTAAAAGATCTGGCTAGGACGACAACGGTTCGGATGATAGTCTCGAAGAGATACTATTCCGTTAATCCGTAATGCGTGCTATGCAGTTAGGTTGATAGTTCACAATCGGCCCCTTTTTCATCCGTTGATTCCAGGGCAGGCGGGCAACTCCTTCTGTCCTGCGTCTTGACTCGCACAAACGGCATGTGGCCTGACATCCGAGTTTTATTTTTGCTTCTTGTGTATATTCCAGACACTTATGACCACGCAAACGACGTGGACGTAGGACTCAGGAGATTCGTCCGTTTGCTTACGAATAGTAGTCGTAGTCCAGGGTTACCGGCGCACATATTGCTATTGCTGGCAGTACTTTTAGTCGCCTGTATTCCAAACGGAGTTTCCTAACGGAATCCCGGGAGTCACAAACAATCTCTCGCCAGTGGCCAGACCAAGGCCCATTCTCGAGTTACAGAGTTACAACAGCAGAGATCCATTCGGGCCAAACGGACTACGGGCTTCGTGCCTCGGGCCATAATCTAATAATTACCTACGGATCCGTAGACCACTCATGCCAAATCATTCCAGCTCAGAATGCCCAGCCCTGGCTTGACCGTTCGTGGCGTGCAAGCCTGCAGCTCCCACTCGTCGGGACGGCTGTGCATATGTACCTAATTCTGTAGCCATACTAGGCGCACGCTTTATCTCTTCACTAGAACGCCTGCCTACGAGTCTTGGTAAAGTACGGAATACAACCTAGAACCACTGCAACAAACGGAGGTGCGGAATGCTGGGATACTCGTCGAGGTACCTCTCCGTGCATTATGCCGAATTTGGCGAGGTGTACTTCGTACCGCTAATATTGGCGCCAGTCAGGGTGCTGATGGTGCTGATCATGGCAAGTGCGGAAGTACCTCGTACCTCCTCCATACAGTACGCAGCGCTTCAGCGCTTCAGCCCGCCCTACGAGTCTTCGACCCACGCACGCACGACTAGCACCAGCACCAAGCACCAGCACCAAGCAGTCGGCAGGAGTCTCCATACATCTACTTATACCTACCCGGTCATGTCACTTACATATTTACACACATGATTCCCTCCCTCTCGGTTGCTCGTCTTATTGTTTGTTTTTGTTTTTAATTATTCTCTTGTCTCCCCCCCAAGAATTGATTGTGCTCCCCCTCTTTCCTCGCTTTACCCTCCGATTCCACAGGTCACGAATCCACGCTTGTCCTGTCCAATACCCTTCGTTGGCGTATAAAGAGAGAGTCGTGTCCCTCGCTCGTCACTCACTCACTCTCACTTACACACCGTCTATCGCTTTCGCTTCCGCTTTCGCTACTTGACACCTCACGACCGAACTGTGCTCTGATCGCGTGACTCTCTCATCGCTGCAGTGAATCATCAGTCATTCTCTTCATCACGGAGCGAACACACCTCTGGAATATGGGCAGGAACTCCCGCCTTGGACAGCAGTTCTGTTTTCTCGCACCTTGAAGAAGAAAACAATAAAATAAAAATTTAAAACACAACAAACAACAACAAACACAAACGACAACAAACAAATCCCACGAAAAGCAAAATG
The DNA here is from genome assembly GCA_028637755.1 of Xylariaceae sp. X170. Classification (NCBI taxonomy): domain Eukaryota; kingdom Fungi; phylum Ascomycota; class Sordariomycetes; order Xylariales; family Xylariaceae; species Xylariaceae sp. X170. Next base: position 102,062 of record JAJFDJ010000051.1, on the reverse strand, counting down.
GTTCACAATAAGAGCTTCTCGATGGCGGCCATGGACGACGACGACTTCGAGTTCGACGAGAGCTACTTCAGACAGTTCTATAAACCGTTGTCGAACTTGCCGACGCCTCCGCCCTCGACTCGCAACTCTTCGGCCAGCCAGAGTCCCCGGGTATCCCTGGATGACACCGAGGGTCCCAATGCCCAGTTCTTAGGTCGGTTCAGATTCTGCATGAACTCATGTTTGTTGATTTTACCGTGCATAAAAATAAGCTGACTTCCCCCGACAGGCCCAGCAGCCCATCTGGCCAGGATGCTACCGCCGGGAGCTTCGGTCATCACACCATCTATTCCCACGGTCCAGAAAATGCTGGCCAGGGCTCAATTGCCCATGGATATCATTGCGCTAGCCGTGTGTATTCTAGACTCGCTGGACTCCAAGTTCTCGCGCAGCTGGCGGATCGCGTTTCCGCTGAACCGTATCGGCCAGCCACCGTCGAAGCGACACACGCTGCCCTCGGCACCGGGGCACGCCACCCACATCAACGCCGTGTTTCCCGAGATCATCATCCTGGCGGCGCTAATGATCGCCAACAAATTCGTGGAGGACATGCAGGAATCGACGCGCGACTTCGCCGCGAACTGGGGCATCAACATGTGGACGTGCGATCAGGTCAACTTTACCGAGCGTTGCATCATGGAGAGCCTGGGCTACCGTATCATGCCGCTGTGGGATCCCGCCCTGATCAAGCAGGCGCGGCACGACATCGAGATGGCGCGGCGGGAGATAATCCAGGAGAGCGCCCAGTGCGTCGACGAGGAGAGCAGTAGAAAGCACTTCAAGTCGATGAGTTCGGGTCATGCCGTCATGGGGTTGGGCATGCAAATGACGCCGGTGACGACGCCTTCCTCGGAACGAGCGACATCCTTCGGTCCCATGTAAAAGGGCCGATCGCTTCTTTTTTTGCTTTTTATTTTCTCTCTGATCTTGCACTTTCTCTCGCTATCTCTGCTCGCATTTGCAGTGTTCGATCGCACGGCGCTTGGTGTTGCTGGATTATGCATGCAGGCCGCTCGACCGCCCATCTCGCCCGACACAGCATTTCCCTAATCGGGTGAAAGGACGAGAATCAAACGCCCCCCAACGAATAAGGGTCACCAACGCTCGCATCCCCAGAAAACGTCAACACACCGGAATAGGCAGTGGGATGACGCGCGGTGACCATGGTTTTTCTATTCCGTTTGTTGAGCGCCTGTCGCTTACCTTTCCGTTTACATACGCATTTATTAATTGGACATGGGCGTTGGACTCGAACTCGAACGATGAGAGGGCGAGAAAGATGAGCCGAGTGACAAGAGAGAGAGAGAGAGGGAAAAAAGGAGGGGCCCCGGCGTTACAGTTGCATTCGCCTCAGTATGTACACCACATACCTACATACATACACGGCGACACCGCTATTTGCGAACGGCGCACCTCCGCATCTTAACACTTATTGTTTATTTTTTTTTATATTTCCCTCCGGACTTTCCTTAATGCGGCATTTGGACTTCAATTGCCCATTAAGGAGAGGAATTTCGAATCGAAGTCAATCGGACTTAGAGATCGAAGGGGAGAGAGGGAAAGGCGGGAGGGAGGGAGGGAAGGAATTCGAGGAATTCGGGAAACGGGTTATTCATGAGGCTTTTTGTTTTCGAGCGCGCGATACAAGAAAAGCCTGGGGTTTAAGGGGGAAGGAGAATAGGAGTTTTTTATTTGACGTCGGGGATCGATCAAAATGGCGGTTGCTTTTTTTCAATTTTATGTTCGCGCGCAAAGTGTTCTATACCCCCTTTGATAATGGCATCTCGCATTTGCATTTCCCATTTCGAAAGAGAATACCTATTTACTTAATATTGCTGTGTTCGCTTTCCGTGATCGACCTGAATCTATTACAGGTGAGTAAGATGGTGTGTAAACACTCAACCGAGTAAACAATCAATCAATCTTCAACATGTCACCAATCTCACTGCCATACATCTACATCCACCCAATTCTTCTTCCAGAATTCCCTGCGTGAGCCAAGAGCAAATGTCTTAGATTAAGTGATGTCATACCCGCATGTCGCATTGTCCGGCACTTACACACCTCATTCTTCATTCCCTTTACCTCAGTATACCTACTCGTACCTCGGGTGACTTACATCGCATCGATCATGTATGGTCCATATCTCGTAATGTGCAGCACCCACGTACCTACATACGGGAACAAACAAGCATACATACATACATATACATGGCAGGATGTATGTACGAGTACGCTGAGCGGACGACGTGCACGTGCCGAGGCCGGAGTACTTCCTTACCTTCTTTCATCCATCAATCCGTACTGTAGGAAGTAGGTGGGAGGTAGACGCATGCAATGCATCGCGGACGCCGAATGATCCCATTCTTGCGTGCTGAAGGTGTCTCCCGCAATCCCGAGTGCTGAAGGTGTCTCCCGCAATCCCGAGTGCTACGGTTCCTGGATGTGTGGGAAGCTCAAGCAAGCACACCATCAAGCACGCCATTAAGAAAGCTCAAGCCCGCCAGACGAAAACCGCAAAATCGACTGGTCACGCGAGCACCATGTAACTCCATTCCATAGCCGGCGTACAAAATATGGGGGTGTGTGTGAATAGTTTATATGTAGGTCGTCAGACAGGCTACATGCTGTATGTACGTACGTGAAAGCAGCCAGCAGCAACGAACAAGCCTCTTTTGCTTTTTCCAATCGACACGCCCTTCGATACCGGACCTCTACAACGTACGTCATGTCGGAGGGCGGGCTTGGCAATAATACCTACATACATACCTCTCTCCAGAGCAGCTGAGGCCAGGCCATGCACCGGAATAGTTTGCGACTCAAATGACCGCCTACGATAATCCCGTGTGCGCCATCCAGGCAGATGGAAGAAGTATATGGAAAGCCCGCCGCATTAGCTGGTTGTCGTTACAGCGTTACGTGCGGCAAGGAGCTTGAAGAGTGGGATCCTACCCTGAAGTCTTGGGTTGAATAGACGAGCCAACCAGACCGGCCGAAGCAGAATCAACCGAATGTGTGTTATCACCGGCGAGGAAACTCCGAACGGAGTGAACTTCGTCATGATGTCATGCGATGAGAGTTGTGGTTGATGCGGCGGGATGGATAAGTTGTCACCGGGCAGTGATATCAACTGAGCAGACAGTCAACACCATCAACAGACGAAATATGTTGTGAACTCCTATGAGTCAGCATCACGTCCTCATGTCTAAGAAATATGAGCCTCAACATCAGCCGCAGAAACACGGTGACAGTCGGATGACAATGTTCACACATCTCCAACGCTCCACGCTGCGTTTCAAGCATCACTTCATAGATGCCGGGTCACATCAACCCGAGCCATTCGCATTCCCAAAGCCCCACGCGCAGACACTCCGAATCCCCATCAACATGGATTCCCATGCGCGTTTCAGCTCAACTTCAACGTTCTCCAAACACCGACGCCCTACTGTCCTATATGGCATTCATTGCGAGCTCTCTCCAGCGAAAATCCCACGTCGTACAAGGCCGAACACCCGATGACACAAGGCGAGCGAGAGGAGACATCCAGTCCGTTCAACGCTGTAAGCAATTAAACACCGGACTTGTGCCCATCCGGTGGCGTGAGAGGGCGTCTTGAAGGGTGACAGTATGACTGTGTTGTTCCCCTATTAATAATAGGATGGACAAGTTGAATGTTCAGAAGACTCAGCTCGAATCTTCTTCCTTTCCGCCGAGACTTTCAGCCGTTGATGGATGTGGTCATGTAAGTGATCCTCATGAGGCGGGGTGGCGAGCAGCTGGGTAGTGTCGTAGTTCATGGCGTTTGTGCGCTGTTCATAAGATGCAGTCCGGAGGCACATGCATACATAGAAATCCCCCTCTTCAGACCTGAAATGTATCGGAGTTTGAAGTGCAAACAACTCCCTGATGAATATCACGACCTGAGAATCCGTAATTCAAGATCCGTATCCCATACGGGAAAAAGATGCGTTTTCCAGTTTACGATCTGCCAAGACCCAGTTCCTGGACTCCACCCCCGTATTCCCGCTACGCCGGAGATGGTTTAGCGAGGGGCACCCTGATTTTAGCGTGCTTCGTGCGGGTAGAAATTTTTGGATTACCTAAGGGCAGTCGGAATGGTACTTCGACCTTTTCGCAATTGCATTGAAGACCCAAGCCGACATCAACGCCATATTCCAGTCTGTCATAACTTTGGGTGAACCAGACATACTGAATACGAGGAGTTGCAATCTATAATCGCGCGCACATCACCTGTTCAAGAAACCACCAAAATGGGCAAGAAGAGAGCGAGAGAGGCCGATGGCGCCCCGGAGCCATCCGACAAGATGGCTGTAGATAACGAGAGTTCGGACGACGAGGTCGGTACCAAAGAATACGCGCTCGGCGGTCACCGCATGCGGACATGAAGCTGACAGGTGATCACCAGGACTTCGACATGGTCAATGTCGACTTCGAATGGTTCAACTTCAACGAGACTATCGATTTCCACGGCACCAAGTCCTTAATACGGCAACTCTTCGACGTCGACGCGACCCTCTTTGATGTCTCGGGCCTGGCCGACCTGATTCTTTCGCAACGGACCATTGGTTCGACCATCAAGACTGACGGCGAGGAGTCTGACCCCTTCGCCTTTTTGACTGTTCTTAACATACAAGAACACCGCCAAAAGCAGCCCATTGCTCAGCTCATCGAGTACCTGACCGAGAAGGCCAAAACCACCGAGTCGCTCGCCCCCGTACCGGAACTCTTGGCTTCTGGCAAGCATGTTGGATTGGTTCTGTCTGAGCGCTTGATCAACATGCCCTCCGAGATTGCGCCCCCGCTATACACTATGCTGATCGACGAGATCGAGGCCGCCGTCGAGGACAAGGAGCCCTACGAGTTCAGCCACTACCTGATCATCTCCAAGACCTACCACGAGATCGAGTCGACCCTGGACGTCGGAGAGCGGAAGAAGAAGAAGGGAAAGCAGGATGCCACAATGTTCTATTTCCACCCCGAAGACGAAGTATTGCAGAAACACGCAGTGGCATTTGGTAGCTACCCGTTCACGAAGATCGACGACGCCGTCGCCGATAGCAAGCGGGCGTTCCAGGAGATGGGTGTCATGCCCATGGGATCTATGGTGCTAATTGAAGCTAGTAAGTTCGCCGGCGCTGTCAAAGCAGTGGGCGAGTATTTGAGTCCTCCATCGTGAGGATGTTGATTATAGATGAAAAGGACGGAAATGCAAAAAAGCAAAGCAAAAGCAAAAGCAAAATATCTATACCAGGCGTTTATTGTTGTTTTCCATTTTCAATACCATACCCCCTTAAATACCCCCTTTTTCATTCCCGTACAATACTCGGAAACAGTCATTCAGTCCAGTCGTTGCATGAGATAGTCGACCTCAACCACCTTTGTTATAGGGATGACGAAGTTCTCATACATCGACACCACTGCGTCGACGTTGATCTTGCCCACGCTGTTTTCGTGCTTGGATGACGGATCGGTGCCGTACGTCTGCGCCTTAAGCCGAAGTCGGGCAAGCACCTGCTTCTCCACAGCAGCATTGGTTATAGAAGCGCCGATGCCATCCCGGTCACCAGCCTTGATGAGCCTTGTGTACAATTCCGGATCCGACTGGAACTTGGATTCAGCAACGAACTTGCCAAAGTGTATGCGTCGCGACAGAGCCTGGAGACAGGCGATGTCGCAGGTAGCCGAAGAGCCGTAGTTCTCGGTGGATTCGCCTCCGTCATTTCGGCCGAAATCGGGGCACACGGCCGGGAGGAACTCCTCAACGTAGAACTTCTTGATTTGTTCGTTGACGTTGACGTCGTTCTTGTGCAGGATCTTGGGGTAGTCCAGGGGCTTGAGTAGGGGCTTCTGGAGGGCGTCGGGGAAAAAGGGGTACTCGTCGGGGGACTCGTATCGGCGAATCAGGGACTGCAGCTTCTCCTGCTCACGCAGGTACCAGTCCATGAAGCTGATGTTCTCATCGCAGCCGAGGTCGACAGCACCGGGCTGGTAGATAGACTTATTCAAGGGGAATTGAACTCGCTCGATGAGATGGAAGGTGATGGTGTCTTCTAGGCGACTGTTTTTTTTTGCGCGGACGTTAACTACTTGATCGTGCTAAAACTCGCAGATCCCGCGAGAGGGTCTAAGTGAACGGGGGGAGGGAACTCACATCAATTGGAAGCGGATGTTGGCGAGATCCAGCGCCTTCGAGGTGTCCTTGAGATCAATAATGGTATCCATGATGGGCGTTTTCTCGTGATTATTATCTTTTTTTGCTTATCGACCGTATAACAGTAATCCTTCGCGGCAGGGGTTTGTTGCGAGAGCTTGGCGATGATGACTCTCTCTCTCCAAATGACTGGCTTGAGATTGCTGAGTCGGTTTCGGGGGGTACTATGAGGTAGTTAGGGAGTACTGGCCTGCGGTAGCGCAGGTGCAAGACAACAAAGCAGGTACATTATGTAACCGGTGGATCACAAAGAGGGCGGCATCAAAGAAAGCTGAGCAACACAGGAACTCCTAACCTCGGACATCACTGCAGCGAAGCTCCCGGTTAAGTGAATGCAATGTGGGGTTTATCTTATCGTATCTATCTTATCCTCGCGAGCGCTGGCCCTCTTCTTATCGAGATAGCCGTAGAAATCGGGCGCATGTTTGGGAGCGGGAGCGGCACAAGTACGGAGTACATCGGGGGTACAACGATAGCATCGCCCGTAAGGTGAGACAGAATGTGGGAGGTGGTAAAAAAATGTACGGCATGCACATGTGGCTGGTGCGACTTGCTCTGATCTGATCCCTCCCTTGTAGCTCTGAGGACACCACCACCTTGGCAGTTCGTGTGGTAACATTGATCTTTACGTGTACGCGACCCTTTTCTGTGCCTTTCAATTCGTTCCCCTCGGAATCTCGTCTTGGAGAAACACTTCAGGTGGGATCCCTAAGAAAAAAAACCAATCTGCCTACCTAAAGCTGCTAGTGAAAAAGCAAGCACGTAAGAAATATTACTCCGTACGGGAACCTCGCGCATGGATGATCCAGACCTGCACGATGCCTTCCATGACGAAGCCCCCATGGGCGACGACTCCATCCTCTCGGTAGCTACCCAATCTCAATTCTTTCTTTCTTGATTCTCTCGCTCGTCGTCATCATTGGTGTTTGTTGTATGCGCCGGTTCTTCTCTGACTGAAGACGAATTTCCGTAGTCACGCGGTTTAGAGGCCTTCACTCGCAAAGTGACGAGCACGGCCAGCCATCTGGCCAACCAGGCCGTTGATCCGACGGCGAGCCACTACCACAATGCCATGGGGCAGGTGCAGAAGCAACTGGCGCGGCCGGCGGTGCAGCGCAAGATGTTTTCGATGACGAAGACGACGCCGTCGGACCTCGTGCGGTCCAAGTTCTCGCCGTCCGAAATCCAATCACGTGCCGTGTGCTATATATCCGACGACATGCTGCAGAACATCCCCGACAACGACAACTCGTATTCGCTCTTCCAGGGCTTCCAGGCCAGCATCCCCGAGATAGCAGACAGCAAGCGGCATAAGCGGCGGGCGTCGCGCGGACGCAAGTTGATCGAGGATTCGCCGTCGATCCCGGATAGCCCGCAGCACATGCAGAAGTTGAAGACGGAGCGGTCTTCGCTGTTGCGTGAGTTAGAGATGCTGGGGGTGCGGAAAAACATGGCGAGCTGTGAGATTCGCGAAATAGACAATAAAATTGCGAATCTGACGGGCATGCGACATATCATTTTAGAGAGGTTAGCAGGTTTAGAGCAAGAGGAAGCATTGTTAGAGCACGATAGTAGGAACCCCTTTTTTGCCAATTCTCACCCCTGAATTACTATGTTCGCTGGTTACTAACTTATTTGCTTAGTTATGGACATGGAAGGACGGATAGATGAGGTGCAAGTGCTGGTTGACGAAGCTCAGTCCATCGCTGCCGCCGAGAAATCCGACGAGGGTGACCAAAGTACAGACCAGGACGCCGATGAGTTTATGTCGAAATCTGTCTACGAGAAGATACCGTCTGCGTCCAATGGCGCCTCCCGTCAAAAGAAGCCCAAGTCGATCCGGCGGAAAACCAACCCTATTTTACACGAGCATTTCGCGCCCGGCTTCAACATTAAGGAGATTAAGGCGCATTCGGACCAAATAACAGCTTTAGATTTCGACGTTCCCTTCGGCACGATGGTTTCGGCCTCTCTCGATGACACGGTTAAAGTATGGGATCTCAATGCGGGTCGTTGTATAGGTATCCTAGAAGGTCACACGGCATCGGTACGGGCGCTGCAGGTCGAAGACAATATTCTCGTTACTGGTTCCGCGGACGCCACCGTTCGCTTATGGGATTTGAGCAAGGCGCACTACGACCCTCAAGCGAGCCGCAATGAACGCGACGACGACGATGACGAGGAAGACGCTTCGCTCGCTTTCGAGAACCCCGAGGAGGAGAAAGCTGACGAACCCCCTGCTGGAAGTATGGCCGATTGCCCGCTGTTGACCCTTCAGTCTCACGTTGACGAGATCACTGCCTTGCACCTCCGAGGTGATATGCTCATCTCCGGTTCGTCGGACAAGACGCTGCGTCAGTGGGATCTGCAGAAGGGTCGCTGCATTCAGACTTTGGACGTGATGTGGGCTGCGGCGCAAGCCTCTGCCTCTCTCGGTTCCGGCGACGCTGCCTGGCGACAAAACACGCGCCAGGCTTCGGCTGCGGCGGACTTTGTCGGTGCTCTGCAGGTTTTCGAATCGGCTCTTGCGTGCGGTACTGCTGATGGTATGGTTCGTCTGTGGGATCTTCGCAGTGGACAGGTTCATCGCAGTCTTGTGGGCCACACGGGCCCGGTTACGTGTTTGCAATTCGACGATATGCATATTGTGACGGGAAGTTTGGATCGCAGTATTCGGGTACGTTTAACACTCCCCAACCCCTATTTACACTCCGTACTAACTAGTAATTTAGATATGGGATCTCCGCACCGGCTCTATCTTCGACGCCTACGCGTACGATAATCCCATTACGAGCATGATGTTCGACAGTCGCCGGATTGTGAGCGCGGCGTGCGAGGACGTGGTCAAGGTGTACGACAAGATGGAGTCGAGACAGTGGGACTGCGGCGCGGGGGTTACGGAGACGGAGGATGGGCATGAGTCGGCGATTGTGGAGCATGTGCGTATTAAGGATGGATATATGATTGAGGGCCGTCGTGATGGGCTTGTTGGGGCGTGGGCTTGTTAGGATGAGGAGAGAGGTTTTGTATATATGAGTGTAACTATATACATTGTTTTTGTTCTGCTTTTTTTACTGGGTTGTTTTGATGATGTGCGTAGGCGGTGCTTAGGGGGAGGGAGGTGTGAAGTTGACCGGTGTTGTCTACGGAATACGGTGGTGGCTTTCTCTCCTTTCCTACCTATTCGAATAAGTAGCCCCTTTTCTCATGGCAGGCCTGACTACGAGTAGAGCGTACTCAACGCATCAATCCCTCTATCTACGCTCAAGAAACAGACCTCCTATCCGCACCCAAAACACGTCTATCAAAAAGGGGGCCCCATCGAAATGACCATCGCAAACCTGCACCATACGTACCGCGCCATAGGTTTGAATAGCAAACACACACTTCACTTAGAAACACACTAGGTCCGCTACGCCCAGTGGCAATGTATGAACCGGTGGGTGATGGGTGAGGTGTTCGCGTATCTGACCGGGGCTATCAGATGGCGGATAACTGCGATTCCTCTTTTCTGTCGTACGCACCCTTTTCGAGGAATATAATGCTAGAGACGCGTATTCAAGATGGAGGGAGATGGGAGATAGGAGATAGGAGATGTGCATCCTTCGCAAGGAAGGGAGGCTGCGATGTTTGCCATGTATCAACTCCAGGGTTCATTCTCCCTTCTCATTCTTCAACGCGATTCAATATGGCTACCTAATTAATACACGCAATACGTACGAAGCGTTTTCGTCTGCGTTGGTGTTTATTTCGCCGCCACATCTATTCTCTTTTCCTGCTGGTCTGAAGCTATCATGCTTCATATCGTCAAAGATTCCCCGACATCATCGAGATCACCATTTTGACTCCGTCTTCACCGGATAGTTTGCCACAGTAAAAGCCACACGCGCGTGATACCCCATTCCGTTGCAGAACATCAATTCAGCTCTCGCCGAGACACCAATCCCTCCCCTCATCCCAGTCATCCATATACCTACTTTGACACAACATTGTCAATACTTAACAACACGTATTCAAACTTTCCGCCAAGTCAAAACGCGCCACAAGCACCTCATCAGATGCACCTTTCTCCTCACGCCTCTATGCTCGATTAGGTAGGTCGAAAGGTAAAGTGTTACGAAGATGACCCCAACGAGGCATGTGAAAAGTTCCCCGGATATTTGGCATTCTCCACATGCGGGATTCGTAAGGAGAAAAGGAATAAATAGACAGGGAAATAAGATACAGGGAAATAAAGACAGGGAAGAAGTGAACGCGGAGTACCTTGTGTGGGAACCAGGGGTATTCACGGTTAAGTTCAATTTTGCCGGCAGCAGCATTGACAACAACGCCGGCAGCAGCAGTGGCAGTGCCTTGGAATCATTTAGGGTTCACGGCGACAGCAACGCCCAGAATCCTGGCTCAGAGTTCAGACGGGCGTACGGAGAAGCACCTAATAGACAGATCTCAAAATAAGCAGGATGATAAAACCACCGCAGCCCCGTATCCTTTCTTTCCGGATAGCAGTGTGTCTCGCCATCTTTTTCTTCCTTACACTCCAACTCACGATTTCAAAAATGTACTGGCGCAAGATCCTACCCGTCGCACTCGGGGCCCGCGCGGATTCCCTCGCCCGCCTCTACGTCGCATCCTACGACGGCACCGTCACGACGCTGAGCCTCGACGCGACCTACACAGGGACAGAACTGCGCGCGCTCGCGAGCACGACGGCGTGTGGGGCCCAGCCGTCGTGGTTGACGCTCGACTCGTCACGGTCCTATCTCTACTGCGTAGACGAGGCGTGGGGCAAGTCCAACGGTAGCGTGACATTGTTCCGTCTCGACGATGAGGGGACTTTGACGGTGCGGAACTCGGCTGAGGTTATCGGTGGTCCTGTTAGTATTGCGCTTTTTGGGCCGGAGGGGTTGGGGCTGGCTATTGCTTCTTAGTGAGTTAACCCCGTTGTCGGATTTCAACTCTGCGACGTATCTGGAGTTTCAGTACTCGATGGCACTTAGCATCAACCTGCCTATCCTGTATATGTTAACCATGTTATGAATCCAGTTCCGGCTCAGGCCTCAGCGTCGTCGACGTAGGCCCTAATGGTGAACTCAACCTGGTCCAGAATGAAACCTACACACTCGACAAGCCAGGACCTGTCGCAGATCGACAGGAAGCTCCTCATCCACACCAAGCCCTACTGGATCCCACCGGCAGATTCATCTTAGTCCCAGATCTGGGGGCTGATCTAGTCCGGGTATACCAGACGAACGAAAACAACCATGGATTGATGGCTATCGCACCATTAGAACTCCCCAAGGGCACAGGACCGCGACACGGCGTCTTCAAGACGACACAGGATAGGACGTTGTTTTACGTGGTAACGGAACTGGCGAACACCATTATCGGGTACGACGTAAAATACAACGACGACAAGACGCTGAGTTTCTCGGAGCTGTTCAATGTCTCGATCCATAACAAGGTGGGCAGACTGGCAGCAGCCCCAGCAGCGAGCGAGATTCAGATGACGGTATGTATCCGGCACCGTTACTTCATCGGATTGGTAACTGACACGATGCTCAATAGCCCGATGGAAGATTTCTTATTGTTTCATCGCGCTGGGAAAATACGATGAACATCCCGAACTTCGACCCCAGCAACGACACAGATATCGTATCTGACCCGCTTTTCGTCTACCAAATCGATGGGACGACGGGTTCCTTGATGCGGATACAATCGTTTGCGGCTGGAGGGTCGGGGCCGCGACATTTCTCTCGTGAGTGTGAATCTTTGTTTTAAGACTTGTTTCATGATTTGATATCCTGCCTCGATGATCTACCACCTCAAGTCCATGCACGACCTTCCTGGCCTGGGTCTGCATACGCAAGCACAGATTCACGAACCTACTTTACGCGCCCTCCATTATCCCCAACACGGTTTAAACATGCTAACCAGGTTACCACATACAGTCAATATCGACGGCTCATACGCCGCAGTGGGTCTCCAAGGCGACGGCCGCGTCGTGATCATCGAGCGCGATCTCGAGACGGGCATGTTCATAGACTACCTCGGATGGGCGAACGTCAGGGGCGGGGTGAACACGGTTATCTTCCACGATCACTATTCTGTAGATGCTCTTGATGAATCGGATGTCGCATCTTCATAACCACGAAGTAGCATCCGGTATACTCGTAGGTAGATGGCAATGAAGATGACCCGACCGCCGGGGCTGGATTCCTCATCAAGCAGGTATGTAGGCAGGTGATATCCCCACATGGCGTCCCGTCCACTTCGGAGCCTCAGCCAGATCCTCGGCTGTTGTGACATGGGTTGTACGAAGGTTACCCCCTAGAAAGAACGACAGTGGGTCGGTACCGCCACTAATACCCACTAATCGCCCGTTGCAGTAGAGCCAATCACAAAACACCAGTACTTCGGAAAATCACCACAAATACCAGCACAGCGGAAAAAACAAGGTATACGCACCAGTCTGGTGTCACCACTGTTGTCGTCGGACCTGCCTGGCAACGCGCCGGCAGTTAGGCCTCAGTGAGGGTTTTTCCTACTGCGTGTGATGGCCTCAACGAGGCTGTACAAGTTGGCAGGTATCTTGCGAAACTCGCACAAGTACCTTTTTTGACCGGCGCGGAAAACTACACTGAAATAAGCGTAGCGCCTGACCCCCGGTCCAAAAAGATACTTGCGGGGTGGCGCTTTTACTGGGACTCAACCTTCGTATATGTTGGAGTGGATAAAAGTGGGTCTGATTCGTGATGGCGAGCACTGGGTGCCAAGCCAAAGGCTCGCCAAATTATGTAGGTTTTATACTTTCTGTATTACAAATCTTGTGCGACTGCGCCACTCTTCATAAGCCACTTTCCATGCGCCCCATTGTCACATGACCCGTAGTCCTTTCCTATTTCGGCCTAGACACCTTTACGTAATTCGGTCCAATCCAACAGTATATAACTAAAGACCTAACCTGTAAAATGAAGCGTGACGATAGTCTAGTAACAGACTGCACGGGATAAGAGCCAATAGTAGTGAGGCGCGGAAACGTAGTTCAATTCAGTTTATAAATGATTATGGTCGCAAGGGCTGCTATGCTTCTACTCATTTTTCCTCCTCTAACTTCCTCGGCTTGCGACCCTTTTTATGATTCTCTCCTCGAGCCTTCGAAGAGCTTAATGTAATATCGTTATACTGTGTTTGAGCTTGTTATTTGGCTAATTCCGTCTACCGGAATAGCTAATGTCTCAAGGCGTTTGGTTTCGTTGTTCAGTTCGTGAGTCACTATGGTGGGAGTGTGTGTTCTTGGGCTTTGAACTCTGCTTTCCTCTATATCCACTGACCCCACTTCGAAGTGAGGCATGTGGGAGAGTGGTCTGCCCCGCTTATGGCATTTCCGAAAAACTATTAGTATGGTGCGCAGCCCACGGTGGCTGGGAAAGTGAGAGTTCTCAAGAGATTATTGATGACGTCTTAGTGGTGTGAGACTCAGGATTTGTCCTGAGCATAGAAGGGCCCTTCGGGGACCTAACGATAACTGTAAGCCTTCTTATTGGCTTGTACAAAGCCCGAAGCCCGAACGTATAGTGCGATGTCGGCAGCGTCTCTCGGGGGACGGGTGATTCGGTAGAACGCCCCATGGTAGTGGTGATACCTGTAAGCCTCTGGAACGAGCTGCCGTAGAGGGTGAGAGCCCCGTAACAGGTTATCGTCACAAAGAGTCACGGCGGTTGAGCCGACATGCATCACCTCGTGATGAGCGCCATGACCTCCACAGCTCCTCCGGGCCTGACTCCCTGCGGGCACAAGCGGTTATCTCCCACCTATCCTTCACACTCAGCAAGGATCATATATGGGGCAACAGGGCGTCAGGCCTTCCGCGGATGCATGTCTCGTGAGACACGACGACGTGTCCGTGCCTGACGCGATGTGGCTCAACCTCGGTGACGAAGAGGTGTCCGGCATCGTATCTGTTGACTGGTTAGCATCGTGAGCTGTGTCCCGGCCTTAGCCGTGTGACACTGGCATCCAATACTCGTTTCTTGCTGTCTCTGAAAATGAGACCTTTTCCTCAATCCGCCTGCCGCCTTAGCGATAATTGTGCCGATTCTCACCCGGACCAACAAACGCGGCATCAGCTGGAGCACAACAACAGCCGTGAGAACTCCAACAGGCCACCTTCCACCGGGCCCCAACGCTACGCCCGTCATATCTGTCGCCAAGAGCCATATCCTCGCAATTCATCTCGTCCACACACAGCCCGGCTAGATCAGTATTGCTCGTCGTTGAGAGAGGATGTTACGATCAGATAGCAGGTTCTGACAGTTTGTATTGATGCTATGAACGAAGACTCTAAACTAGGGAAGAAAGAGAGAGAAAGAGAGCTAAATTTACATGAGTAGGAATCCTTCTTATACTCTGCTTCCTCACGGTCTGTGGTGGGGGACGGCTTAGCTCCATAGTTGGCGATGTCACACGGCTAAGGCCGGGACACGGCTCACGATGCTAACCAGTCGACAGGTACGACGCCGGACGCCCCTTCGTCACGAAGGTTGGGCCACATCGCGTGAGGCACGGACACGTCGTCGTGTCTCACGAGACATGCATCCGCGGAAGGCCTGACGCCCTGTTGCCCCATATATGATTCTTGCTGAGTGTGAAGGATAGGTGGGAGATAACCGCCTGTGCCCGCAGGGAGTCAGGCCCAGAGGAGCCGTGGAGGTCATGGCTCTCATCACGAGGTGATGCATGTCGGCTCAACCACCGTGGCTCTTTGTGATGATGACCTGTTACGGGGCCCCCACCCTCTACGGCAGCTCGTTCCAGAGGCTTACAGGTATCATCACTACTATTGGGCGTCCTGCCGAATCACCCGTCCCCCGAGAGACGCTGCCGACATCGCACTATACGTTCGGGCTTCGGGCTTTGTACAAGCCAATAAGAAGGCTTACAGTTATCGTTAGGTCCCCGAAGGGCCCTTCTATGCTCAGGACAAATCCCGAGTCTCACGCCACTAAGACGTCATCAATAATCTCTTGAGAACTCTCACTTTCCCAGCCACCGTGGGCTGCGCACCATACTAATAGTTTTTCGGAAATGCCATAAGCGGGGCAGACCACTCTCCCACATGCCTCACTTCGAAGTGGGGTCGGTGGATATAGAGGAAAGCAGAGTTCAAAGCCCAAGAACACACACTCCCACCATGGTGACTCACGAACTGAACAACGAAACCAAACGCCTTGAGACATTAGCTATTCCGGTAGACGGAATTAGCCAAATAACAAGCTCAAACACAGTATAACGATATTACATTAGGCTCTTCGAAGGCTCGAGGAGAGAATCATAAAAAGGGTCGCAAGCCTAGGAAGTTAGAGGAGGAAAAATGAGTAGAAGCATAGCAGCCCTTGCGACCATAATCAATTATAAACTGAATTGAACTACGTTTCCGCGCCTCACTACTATTAACCCTTATCCCGTGCAGTCCGTTACTAGACTATCGTCACGCCTTGTTTTACAGGTTAGGTCCTTAGTTATATACGACCCGCGTCACAGGCGACGAGAAGGTCTGTGCTTGGAGACCACATGGTCTTAGCGTGAATCCGTGGATAAGTGAGCTCGTGGTGTGTGACGGCGAGCTCTGTTGTAGAGGCGAGCTAGTCATAGCTTCAGCCATGTAGTAGGGAGCTCCGTGGATGATGATGGCAAGCTCCTTTGTCACGTAGTGACAGGAGAGCTCACGGAGAAGTACTGATGAGCTCTGTGATGATGGTTACTGCTTAGATCTTAGGCACAACTGTCACAGGGGACTTCTTCAACGATGTGTCTGTGGATAATTCCTCCAATAATTTGCCTCGCACCGCCGCTCGCCCCGGACGCACATAGATCATGCATTTACTGCCCTAGCGATCTGTGGACCAATAACCTCGCCCGCCAAATACTGTGGGGTGATGGATCTATGATCCTCAGCCTGCTAACCAGCAAGCTGTTGCCGTGCGTGATCTCCAGATGCTCACACGTCAGGAACACTGACGGTTACAGAGTCTGATGAATACTGTAGATCACAACGCCGCCTTTGATATGGCATTGGCGAGGCGTTTAGAAATGGTTGAGGCAATAGTCTCAGAAATGCACCATATGCTAGACCACCAGTTCGTATTTCATCTACTTTAGGTATCGCTGCTAATAGCTTCTAGGAGAAATTAGTTTGAGAACCGTGTTATGAAAGTCATCATCTAGCATCTGCGTGGCTACCATCGAGGGTATTTTCCCCTGTCTCGCGTGAAGTTGTCTACGGCTTCAAACCATGACTCTGCTGCTGGTAGAGAAAGGTAGACTACAAAAGCACACACAGGTTACACCTGCAAGTGTCAAAGAAAATATAATTTGAGCTTCTTATTGGCTTCCCCCAAGGTATTCTGCGGGCGGATGCCCAGGTTATCAACGCCTTGGTACAGAAGCGTGATACACTGGTAAGTGCCGAGTAATTACCGACCTCCCGTGGTCCCAAACATCGGTTCTGAGTTGTGAGGAAATATCATGACGCCCAGGTAAACATTCTGGTGAGCATCTATTACATCTGAGTATCTGCAACTTCTAACGGGCAGCTCGCAAGTCCGAAACACACGTCTGACAAATCCAAACCTATCGGTTATCGTTCCACGAACCACTTTGACCATTTAAGTAGTTGACAAGATCTAATATGGACTGGTAGCGAGATGAGACATGATAGCATGAGTGACAGGCATGGTGGCAACTTGGGCAAGATGACAGCGCCAGGCAGGATGGAGGCTCCAGGCAGGTTAGAGACAGCAAAATCTTGCAAAAGCACGCAAAACCACCAAATAACGAGGAATTGAAGTCTAACACAGCCCCTATAATCTGGTCTAACCTGCACCGGGTTACTCAGATTGTGCGACCCACTATTATAGATATGTAGGTATTAATTTATGCCGCCAAAACTTATACGCATCGAGTATCCCGTTGCTGCGCAGGGTATTCCGGGTTAATAACAACTGCCCATTGAGAAAAAACTTGTTAAGGCTGAACAGCCGCAAAGGAGTTCACGTGCTGAGCCATATCTCTTTTAGCCGAGAAATGAATTCTGGCGGGAAAGAAAGAAAAGAAACAAATTTATCTCTGGCGACGCGCTGTAACATCATGAGAATCTAACTAGAAATAGAAAAATATGCGAATTTCCATCCGTTTTCCGGGAGGACATCATATCTCCGTATACACACCTACTTACCTACAACTTACAAGCTGCCTGGAGAGTTCAGATTCCATATCTAGCGAAGGTGCTTCCGTCGCCATACGTACCTGGATTCGAGCATATCGACAGCACTAGAAAAGTTGGTTTAGAGGTGCGGACTAAGGTAGGTAGGTAGTGTGATATGCGCTAGGTTAGGTCGTTACTTTAGCAACTGGGTTAAACAAGCACGATAGTTAACCAATTCTATTAATAGACCGAGTCGCCAACAACAAGAATTTGTAATCCAGGACGTTGAAAACGAAGTTATGAAGTTCATAAGTGTATCGTGAAATTCAAGGAGTGGTGTGCGAAAAAGTCTCGAATTTGTTTGTGCGCGCGCCACCAACTTCCGTCTTGCTTCAATTTAGTTGGCGAGCCCTCTAGTGAAACTGAAAAAGGTGGGAACAACGAAAGGGCACGAGTAGGAATTTAGCTACATACCCGGCCTGGCGCCGCGTGGGGGAAGGAAGAGGCCCCCCGGTGAGCCCTTGGGCCGAGATTCGAGCGGCGGGTGAAGGAGTCCCGGTCGAGTAGTGTACAGTAGTGCTTATGGTGACTGAAGGTATCATTCTGTAGTGCACACCACATTGATGGACGGAATTGAGCTGTAATATGTCTTAGATTTGTATCGTGCACGGCCGATTTCTGTCACAGCTCGGTCGTCTGCTGGATGGGCACACGTTCCGGAAAAGGGGCAGATCTTCCATTGCGCCGGATTTTGAGTTGTGACGGGTTTGCGGGTTCCTGGGGAAATGTTTTACATATGTCTATCCGTCGTTTGTCGTGACATGGAATAGTAATTCATGGGTGGTGCCTAGTCAACGGTGTGGAGAGACCTAACGGCTGGGTCTGTCAGGCGGGCGGGCCAGGGATAGCCCGGAGTTTGTTATACCTAGTTACACCGGGCAACCGTAACTCGGAACTTGATAACTAACT
Source organism: Xylariaceae sp. X170 (assembly GCA_028637755.1). Lineage (NCBI taxonomy): Eukaryota > Fungi > Ascomycota > Sordariomycetes > Xylariales > Xylariaceae > Xylariaceae sp. X170. Next base: position 83,619 of record JAJFDJ010000051.1, on the reverse strand, counting down.
TGATTACATATCGAAGGCCAACTTGATATTACCTGCCGCCCCAAGGGCAGTCTCGCCTTTTGCAGATTGGCCCATCTACAGCGCAACAATAGGCTTATCCCGTCCTGAATTATACTTTGCCAGTCAAAACAAAGACCTAGTCGGCGGTTCTTGGCACGTGACTCTGAAAATTTCTTTCGCGTACCTAGGTAACAACAACAAGCAACAACAGCACGAGGTAGGTAGTGCCGTAGATAACCACCGTTCATCTCGCGAGTTAAGTTTTTTTTAGTTGTTCTGAACTACGGAAACTATGAAGAAACTGAGTTTAGCTATGGCTGTTAGTTGCGCGGAACTCGGAGTTCCTAGTATGGAAGACTCTATATGCTCCGGAGGTAGTAACAAAGATGATCCGTAGTTGCACGGAGTTTCTGTTCTTTCGGTTCTGGAAGACACACGGAAGATATGGGAATGATCCGTAGTTGACAACCGAGTGTCTTGTTATGGTATTAACTCCGAGTTGAATCAACTCTTTCCTGACTTCATTTCGGAAACGGTCTTCCTGTCTACTTACACATCGAATACTCCAGGTACTGAGTAGGGTAAATACTCAATAGGCACCTGCTACTAGTCATTCTGCCACCGGGAACGTGGACGACACTGCCTTCCATGAAATAGGTATCCGTAGCGTGCACTAGACAGCCTAGTCTACTGTTGGTATGCCGCCGGAGCATTCCGCTTCTTACTACGGAGTCGTACCTGAGGTAACAATGCAGGAGGAGCTACGGATTACCCATGGTCCACCAGAGCTCCGGCGTATAGCCAATCCTGCTTTCTTCGAGGACAACTTGGAGTAATAAACACAACAACTCTGGGTCATCGAGTGAAAACAGCAACGAAGACTTCGTTGTGAACCTGTTAGGTATTAATAGGTAGGCTGCCTTCCCTGAATACCACCCAGGTTACCGAGTGTTACGGTTGGGTAGCTAACGGAAAACCGTTGTCTTCGAGAAACTAGATGAACGGCCCAGACTTCGTACTTACCATCTTAGGCCTAGACGCCCGGCCTAGACTGCTCCCTTACCATTCTAGGTACATACCCTTGTAGTACTAGTCTCGCTCTTTAGCGCGCACCAACCACACGCTGTGCAATTCCCTTCAGGCCCCAGGGCCCTTCTGGAGGTCAGCAGCTGAGGAGAGGCCTGGAGAAGTACGAGTACCTGCCCCAAAAAGGACCTTTATAGTCGGGGTCGTCCTTGGATCCTCGACTCTGCCCCTCTCCCCTCAGAAATCCACACAAGGTCATCCGTAGTAAGCTATGAATGGTACCTTGCAGGTGAGTTGAGATCCTCTTCTCGGACTCCCGTTTTCATTCATTGCTCTTGCCCGTCGATTACGCCTTCGATCGTACATCAACCCAGCGTTGCAAGCAAAGTCCATTTGAAGGAGCTGGTCCGCCCTGGGTTGGCACAGTCCAAGGTCAGCACGCGGTTCACCACAGACACGACACGTGAGCGAACTGGTTGTTCGTCAGAAGTCGGAGCAGGGTAGAGAGAGGGTTGGCTTGTGCTGTCGTCGTTGCTGGAGTCGAACTTGGGAGTCGAGATCTGTAGAAGGGCTCAGAAGATGACGCCATCTTCGACGGGCGACTCGCCCTTGTCTGCGGGGGCTGCCAGTGCTTCGGGACGACCGTTCCCTCTCGCGTCCAGAGACTTCTCCGTCGATGTCTCGTCGCCCCAGCTGAACCCCACCAATGGCTCGTCTGCATCCAATGTCAAGTCGCCAGGCGGTCTCAAGCCTCAACGCAATGCCAGCTTCAGTCGGGAGGGCATCCTGGGCTCCGCACAGAAAGCCCGGAATCTATCGCAGGCAAATGAGCAGCAGTCAGCCCCTAGTGCCCCCGGCACCAATGGCGTCCAGAAGTCGCCGACGGACGAGGGATCCGTCAATCCCCTCAAGCGACGGAACACGGAAACAACAGTCGATTATCCCCGTAGACGGGCGACCATCGCGGTAGGCCCCCCGGAAGCGGCCGCTTTGGTGCAGATGCCTAACACTGATTTCTACGTAGTGTGAAGTCTGTCGCTCGCGAAAATCGCGCTGCGACGGCACAAAACCAAAGTGCAAGCTCTGCACGGAGCTCGGCGCCGAGTGCATCTACCGGGAGCCCGGAATCAAACTGGATGCGGGAGACAAGCTCATCCTCGAGAGGCTCAACCGTATCGAGAGTCTCCTCCAGATTACTCTGGTAAACAACAACCCCAACGCGATGCAGATCACCAACGATTCACCGCCGATGAGTAACGGCACCGCTTTGAGCGGCGACAACCTCCTCGTGCAGCATTCAGCCGCGAACTTCGTCTCCATCATGCCAAGTGGTGGTTTAGGGACGTGGAGAAGCCACACGCCAGGCACCAGCATCTCCACCATGCCCAAGGTGCACACGAACGCCGCTTTGCATCTACTGCAGTGGCCCCTAATCCGCGACCTCGTCCAGCGTCCCTATGATCCGCAGTTCATCTTGCAGTTGGAGATGGCAAGAGAACCCCTCCATTCTCTTGCTAAAACGCCTTGCGTCGACTTATCCAACACCAATGCCTACATTGAGGCATATTTCGACAGGGTCAATGTTTGGTACGCATGCGTCAATCCGTACACCTGGAGAAGTCATTATCGCACCGCTCTATCCACCGGCTTTCGCGAAGGTCCAGAAAGCTGCATTGTTTTGCTTGTATTAGCTCTCGGACAGGCGAGCTTGCGTGGTAGTATCTCCCGAATCGTACCACACGAGGATCCTCCAGGACTACAGTACTTCACAGCTGCATGGTCACTTCTGCCAGGAATGATGACTGCTAACAGCGTCTTGGCTGCGCAATGCCACCTCCTAGCAGCAGCTTACTTGTTCTACCTAGTACGACCTCTCGAAGCCTGGAACCTGTTATGCACGACGAGCAGCAAGTTGCAATTGCTCCTAATGGCACCAACCCGCGTTCCCGAAGACCAGAGGGAGTTACTCGAACGCATTTACTGGAACGCGCTCCTCTTTGAGAGTGATTTACTTGCCGAATTAGATCTTCCCCACTCCGGTGTCGTCCAGTTTGAGGAGAACGTTGGTCTGCCCGGCGGTTTCCAGGGAGAAGAGTCAGAAGCTGTTGGTCGCGATGACCTGTGGTACTTCCTAGCCGAGATTGCTCTCAGGCGACTTCTTAACCGTGTTAGCCAGCTCATCTACTCCAAGGATTCCATGACATCGACGACAAGTCTTGAGCCGGTCGTTGCCGAGCTCGACTTCCAATTGACCCAATGGTACGAGAGCCTGCCGCTTCCCTTGCAGTTCCCCTTTACCCGGACCCTGCTGCCGGATCCAGTCCAGACCGTGCTTCGGTTACGATTCTTTGCTTGCCGCACGATCATCTATCGCCCGTATATCCTAGCAGTCCTCGACAATGAGCAGGCCGTCCTCGATCCCTCGGTACGGGAGTGCTGTCACAAGTGTCTCGAAGCCGCCATCCGGCAGTTGGAGCACATTACTGCGCAGTAAGTACTTGACCTCAAATTCCCTATCAATTGGCAGCTATCAGTCCCCCCATCTCTGTCCTATGACTCTGCTTTCAATCTGACCTTTTACCTTTAGTCATGCCGGACACATGCCATACTTGTGGCAAGGCGCGCTGTCTATCGTATCCCAGACATTACTCATCATGGGAGCTACTATGTCGCCGTCATTATCGAATATTCTCCTGACGCTGGTCCCTCACAAGGAGGCACTAGACCAGATCATCAACGATGTGATCGTGGACATTGAGAGGATGGCCGTGTTAGCGCCCAGCATCAGCTTCGGCGCGGAGATCATCAAGGAAGCCGAAATACGTCGCCGTACATTCCTGAACAGCTCTTGATCGGACTCGCCACGACATTATTGCCCCTCTACGTTTATTGGTGATCTTCCTCTGCTGGTCCGTGTATGGACCAGATCTCTGCCGTCCCATGTTCACGCCATTATGCGGAAGAAGGCAGCTAGGACAACCAATATGCACCAACAGTCGAACACCTTACGAGCTCATTTGATCCTCCGCGCGCTCGGCATCGTTTCCTGTTTGGTATGTCTCATTGACCTTCCAAGTGACAGCGGCACTATGCTTGCCTTGGTGCCCGGAACATCCGGTGCCCCTTTCGAGCGAAGATTTTCCTGAAATTCACATGTGTTCGATGCGATGTTCTGTTCTGGAAACGATAAACCTGCGCATGTTTGCTGCTTTGCGTCTCGGCATTGCCATGTTCATGTTGACATACATACAACCCATTACCGACGCCAAGTCGAGGAAACTGGGTAGCTAATCTCTATACGGCCGGTCCGTTTTGTTAATGTGATCATGACCAAGAACAGGCCATTTCGGCCATATTAGCAGGGACGCCTGCCTCCATTTCAGGCTGTACCCAGGTACGGACGGATCTCATCATAGAGGGAATCTCGAGTCGCCGGTGATGGGCGGGTGGTCGGGTGGAGAAGACCTCACGATGTATTGTTGGCAGGCAGTTAGGCTAGACGGTCCGATTTCACCGTCAACTTGTTTTTTGCCTATATTGCTGATTGCTGATTTGGGTCGGGTTTTATCTTGACGTTGCATCGCGATCAGCTTTCCCCAAGTTTTTCTACCTACCTACCCCAGCTCGGCTCTGCAGGAACACCGGGCGCTCCATCATCATCAGCTTTTGCACTTGCCACGGAGTTCACTCGGTCTAATTCTCGCTGATCGCATTCCTCGTCGTCTCTGTTGCTTATGCGGAGTTTACTCCCTCGCCGGCGCCAAAAATATACCTTGCGACCACCCTCCCGGACTGTGTCGTCGCGATATACTGGTCTTCTACGACCCTAATACATATTTATATTCATATACACATACTGCAGATATATAAACACCATGTATCATATACGGAATATACATACCCCAGGTGGCAACATCCATTTCTTAACTCTCTATACGGCGTGAATGTAACCACCACCCGACCACCACAGAGTCCGGTAAAGTTATCACACTGCTTGACGTGATTGACCGAATTTGAATTACGATATGTCATTTTGTACGTCGAATGTAAGTCGATTCTCACCGGCAAGTACTGGCTACTCCAAACAAGACCATACGACAAAATCACAGAATCTCAGCGTCACGCTTCCTAAACGCTGCCTCCTAGACTCCCGCAGCTAGGTAAGTCAATATCTACCCATATTCCGACTTTATCGGCCGTAGTTCATCTGTAGTTGTGGCGGCTAGACTACACTACATATTACATACCTAACCAGAAAACGGGACGAGATTCCAAGTATAGTGGGCGGCCGGTATATCGATGATGCAGAAAGGAAGAAGTAGGACTGCCTAATCGTACAGGCAAGAGATTTAGCTCGTAGTGCCGCTGTACGTGACGAGCGCAGCTTCCCACCTCCTACTACCCCTCTCGGCAACTGCCCCTTCCAACAACCTAGTCCGTGGATCTACACCAGGATGGAGAATCAGGAAGATCCCCCGCCGCGGTGGCTCTGAGACATGTGAGATCGCCCGTGTTTCCGTGCTCCAACGCCCGTATGTCCGCGGGTTAATAGGTGTGAATAGGCACCGATCTTTAACCCCGGGCCTACCTAATGCCGGGTCCGGTCCGTGTGCCTATAGACCCTCCGTCGAGACGGATACTCGACAACCGAGCAGTCCGACTAACCTGGGTATTCATTCTGATCACTCCACTGACTCCCGTCTCCCTCTCTTACACAAAACTCACAGCGCCGGTCTGAACGCCTTGTATTCATATAAACTAAAACACATTATCATCCATCCTGTTACCTAATTTCCGTTTCCATCTTCATACCCCTATCTTCAATTTCAGGCCCGCGTGTCATCTACCAGTCCGGCTCACTCTTAATACGATTAAAGTCATCCTGCAGCTCCTCGCGGGCCTCATCGTAATCGGCCCACTGTTCCGAAGAGAGATACGTCCTCGTGACATACACCGTCCGATGACTCGATAACAAGGTCTCCTGCAGCAGCTTGGCACTCTCGAAGATCGTCGTCAGGTTCTTGTGGATATCGACGAGTTCGGGGGAGTGTTCTTCCCCCGCGACGTAGGGCAACGATGCGTTTGTTTTTCGCAGTTTGCGGAGGATGGCGTCGACGCCTCGCTGGACTTTTTCCAGGGTGTCGGCGACATCGTTGACGATGTTGGCGATGTGCGCCTTTCGGGCGGGTCTGTACGATGTTGTGTTCTTGCGCACACCGCCGTGCGTGACGGTGCTTCTCTTTTTGCAGTACATGCTTGGGCAGTTAGACGTCATGGACGCACGCACTGGGCTCAGGTGGCACTTACAAGTATGTTTAGGAGACGTTGCTGTCTGTCAACGAGGAGAGACAAGAACGCAGAGAACGGGGGACGACGTGGAGAACGGCGACGACGCAGAATGTGGAGGACGCAGAGAACGGGGGGCGACGACGCTCTGAACGTGAGGAACGTGGAGAACGTGGACGACGCAGAAAACGGGCGAGGCAGAGAACGGGCGACCCAGAGAACAGAGGCTAGGCAAAGAGAACAGGAGAGGAAGAGAACAGGAGAGGCAGAGAACGGTGGGAAAGGCAGAGACGGCAACGATGTAGAGAGGGCAGGCATATTATACACACGTGGGCGGCACGGGTGCCGTTCGTTGCAAGTCAAATTCTGCCCTCACGATGATGTAAGAGAGTGAGCACATTATAAGTCCGAGCCTCACCGGCACGCCGATGATGAGACGCCTATGATGTAAGCAACGATTCATCTTCCGTGGGGTCTAGACTGGTCATCTATTCGCTAGCTCAACATCATCAACATCGCCAACATCTTCGTCGCCATCCAGGATCTGCCCTCGCAACAGCCCATGCGACTCCTCACTTCCACCCCCCAATCTGATACGACCACCACTCACGTTCGCGACCTTATCCGAAATCCACCCAGCCACGCCCTCCATCGCATGCCACATTCGTTCGTGGTGCTCGTGTTCGTCACGGGGATTGGTCGCCGCCTCAACCTTGAACTGGTACTTCAAACAATCCTTGACCGTCACCAGTCCCGTCAGTTTGCCCTGGTGCTCGATCAAGATCACGCGGGGCCCGATTTTGCGGAACATATCCATCACCGTCTCAAGCGGCAGTCGCGGATGCGCCGTGACGGGCGTGGCATCGACGTAGCGGCCAAAATCAAGCGAGGCCGACGACGTGCTGAAATCGATATCGCTGATCGAAGCAGATCGGGTGACGGGTGCAGAAGAGACATCCACTGCCGGCGGGGCAAAGTTGCACTTGGCTTGCGGATTAACCGCGTTACCCCTATCGCGACGGAGTCGATCGATGGCGTATCGAAGTTCTGTCCTGCCGATATAGCCGGCCAGGATCTTGGTGCGGGTATTTTCGACGATCGGGAAACCCTGGTATTGCAATTCCTTGAGTAAGTCCTCCACAGACTCGAGAGTCATGTCGTGCATTGGGATGGCGATGACATCAGTCGTCATGACGGTCGATACGGGAACGCCAAAGTTGTGCTCCTCCTTGTTGTCGAGGAAGGGGAAGCCGCTGAACCAGATCATGCGATCAGCAATTCCACCCTTGCCCAGCATCTCTGATACGATCTTCGTAACGCCCACAACGATCATCGTAGGCAGGATATACACCAAGGCTCCGGTAAGTTCGAACATGATGACCACGACTGAGACCGTGATGTGCATGATACCGCTGAGCGCAGCAGCAGCGCCCAAGAAAGCATACGTTCCAGGCGTTATGCATGGTACGTCTGGGAGACACGCCGAGAAGAACGCACTCTCCGGGTGTGCGTGATAGATCGCCTGCATGATGATGCCAATCGTCCGACCAAAGCTAGCTCCGATGGCCATCGAAGGGACGAATATACCAGCCGGGACTTTGCAACCATAGGATATAATGACGAGGAAGATCCGGATGACCGTTGCGAAGACCAGGGACGTAATGTTAGACCAGGCTTTATCCTGCTCGCACAGCCCGCTGTAATCTTCGGCGCCCTCGCACTCGAGGAAGAGAATCTCCATGCTCTTGGTCATGTCTATCCGTAAGAATGAGTTAGCATAGCAAATAATAGCTGTCCCCGCAGCCAGGATAGTCGCTTCGAGAACCGCGTATTTAGCAAGATACTTCTTTCGAAACGCTTGCGCTCGTAAGTTCCATTTGATAACAAATGCGCCATATAACCCTCCAAAAATACCAATGAAGACGTATGGTATAATCTCGAACAGATGCCACGACCTATCGTATTTCACTTGGAACATGACAAGCTGGCCTGTTCTGAAAGGGTTCATGGCTGCTAGTACCGCGGTCGCAACGAGGGCGCAGAAATAACTCCTCCAGAGGGTCTTCAGGGGGAAGTGATTCGACATTTCCTCGAGCGAGAATAGAACACCACCAATTGGGCTACCGAATGCGACAGCGACACCGGCGGCAGCGCAAGCACTGAGAATCTCGCGCATCTTCGAGGCATTGCGCCTGTACTTAGCAAACATCCTCGAGATGACGTTGCCCGTGCAAACCGCATAATGGACACTCGGACCCTCTTTACCGACAGAGAGACCAGATCCGATGGCGAGTGGGAGGGCGATGGACTTGATCAGGAGGGTCCAGAAGCCCAAGAAGCCCTTCATGATAAAGCCGGCAATGATGCATTTGATCTCGGAGATACCGGAGCCGGCGGCATACGGCGCGAACGACTTCACCAGTGTCGCGGCGGTAAATGCGAAGAATGCCTACCACCAGACTCAGTCTCCGCAGTTCAAAGAGGGATGGAAGCTCCAAACAGGCTTACCGCAAATACTATGTAGATAAGATAATTGGCCGGCCCGAATCTAGTCCACGTCTGCCATTCCGGACAACCGTTGTCGTCTCCCCAGCAGCAGAATTTCTCGTTGAGGTAGAAGGCCGTCGTGCAATGGCCCATCTTGATATCGGCAAGCCATTCGGTAATGATGTTCAGGAAGGCAGCGTTGAGACCGATGGCGGCGCCGATAAGCGTGACAACAATCCATCCCTGCGCAGCGTCGTAGGACTCCCGCAACTGATAGCTCCAAGAAGTCTTGCCTTGTCCGTATAGACCGGCCGTCTTCCTCCGTCGCGCATTCCGCCGGGCACGGTCTTGGGCAGCATCTTGCACCCAGTCTGTTGGTAAGGCTTAGCATGTGATCAAAGAGTCGTCGAGTCCGTCGAGCGCATTACCTATGGTGGTGAAGTCCTGTGTAGACGAGTCATGTCAGAGAAGAGCGATCCATCTCGATTGGCGCAAAATACGTACTTCATATCTCTTGATCTCTGCAATCTCATCCTCTATCTGACGTTGCGCCGGGGCATGCCGATCCTCGCCGCGTTCGGCCCTGGAGGCGGCGTGCGAGAATCTCGGGTTCGTCGATCGTCGGAGGGGTTCTGGATTGGCGAGGGAGACGGAGGTTGTTTGTGAGTTCATGGCCCTAATGTCCTGGGCATTATCACTTTTTATTCTACGTTCGGATGGGGCCACAGAACGCGGAGATGAAGGGTCAGTATAATTAGAACCCTGAATACGGAATAAATGGAGGTAGGTAATCGAGTCACAAGCTTCCGTTGGATTGTACGGAACAAGCGGGAATGGAGTTGCACGGAATACGATTCAGTCGCGGCAGGTGCTCTCGGCTTTGGATAGCAGCTTCCTCCGGATTTCGCAGGTGCCAATTTCTTCCGTATTCCGTCACAGGCCTGCATAGTGCGTTTCACGTCTAACTAGTTTGGGTAGGTGCGTTGACGTAAGTACGCCGTACCTGCCTGAGAATTGGCCGGTAGGTGAGGCAGTCACTACCCAGTTAGGCACTGTGTCGCGGTCTGGGCGCTGTCACAGCCGCTGTGGGCCGGTGGATACAGTGGCCGGAAGTTAAGCACAAATCCGTGAATGTCTTTAATGGGATCGCGTCTCCTGCGAACATTCACGCGCATCATTGGTGTTCACATATGACAACTTCATCTATGACAAGACAGATTTTCTAGATACAAGCCTTGAGTACAGCAAGTCAACTACTTTAAGAGTGAGTCACAATCTATTATCATCCCATCCATGCTCACTCCAGCTGCTTGGACGAAGATGTTCTTTATGAATTTGTATTCAGACGGAATATCTCGTCTCATGCTCTCATAAGACTGTAGGTCTCAGCCGAGGCAGGCAGACCAGAGGTTCATGCTTGAGGGCGACAGTGTACTGGGATTTCTACAGAGCCCCCATTGGAGTTTCATTCTATGCGACCTCACATACTGACTGTATTATCTAGCAGCATTTCTCCACCTTATCCAATTTTCCCTTTCCTTCTTATAGCCATCTGTTGAGTCTTGAGATTATACGGCAGGAGAAACAAATCCTCATCCACCATGCCGTACAACACCACAGCAATTCCTCCCCGGAAGGAGGTCACGGGCCAGACCCAACTGCCCTGTAAGTCTATCTCCAATATCCCATAGCCAACTCAGTCACCTAACAACACCAACAGTGACAAGAGTCAAGAAGATCGTAGCCCAGGACCAGGGCATCAACATCTGCTCCAACAACGCCGCATTCGTGATCACTTTAGCTACTGTACGTCCCCCATCACCATATGCCCTCATCCAGCCAGCCAGCTAACACGGCACCCAGGAGATGTTCATCCAATATCTCGCCGGCGAGGGTCTCAACCAGGCCAAGCTAGAGCGCAAGCCGAGACGCAACATCCAGTACAAGGACCTAGGTAACTGCAATCACCCCCTATCTACTGCCATCATACTAACGACCACAGCCAACGCCGTCGCCCACCAGGACAACCTCGAGTTCCTGGGCGACATCATCCCCAAGACAGTGACCTACGGCCGCATCAAAGCGAACGCAGCCGCCGTGCGCGCGAACCTTTCGGGTGGCGCCAAGCCCGGCGGCACGGACGGTGCCGAGGACGCGCGGGACGCGGGCCCGCAGCAGCCGAATGGCAAGAAAGCCAAGGGCCATCGGGCCAGCGTGAACGGCAGCATTGCGAGTTTTGTCGGGGCGAGTGGTGCCAAGATCGTGATTGAGGACGATGTGCCCATGGATCCGAATGATCAGTTGCGGTCGGAGATGCGGCGCGCGGGGAAGGAGGAGGAGGATGTGGAGATGGCGGATTAAGTAGGTTGCTTGATTGTGTGGTTAGACTGAGGCTGGCGTATGGGATTTGCTGTATATTCTCGGGGGTGAAATCCGAGAAAAGCATCACGAAGATAGGGTGTTACGGCGTAATTAAGACTGGGTCATTTTCGTTGTGATTTGGTATTGAGTAGGCTTTCGTCTTTTGATGAGAAACCTATCTCTCTCTCTCTCTCTAACGTAAAACATTACGGAGATGCCACGCGCGGGTGTTTGTTACCACCATCCATCTGCAGAGAAGCGCATGACATGACCTAGGTTCGGGATTCATACCGAACTCATACAGAAACTGGCTACCAAGTCCAGAATCTGTCCAGATCTAAAGGCAATGCGATTATATCTTGCCTAGGAGACTTCCCCCATCTCACCCCTTATTCCTCCATCTCATCGTTCAACTGAACACCAGCCGGCAATCTGCCCTCCCGTAACATAGCCTCAAGCCGGGTGATCTCGTCCAGAGTCGTCGCCCGCTTGATCATCTCCTGGAGACGCTTCTTCTCCTTATCCGTGAGCTTGATGCGCGACATGCGCGTCGACAAGCTAGTACCGCCAGTGCCGTTCTCGAGGGACGCTGATGTGTCGATGCGGGACTTGATGTTCATGATCGATGTCGCGAGGGCTGTGGGCTCCTCGGCTGTGCCGAAGAGCTCCTTGGCGTGCTGGCGCTCGGCATCCTTGACTTTGATGTAGTCGAGGAAGCGCACCGAGGGGCAGCGCCAGAGGATCCAATACCGGTAATGCTAAGATCTAGTCAACACCATATCCTGCGCGCATATCATTCCGTATAGCGGAAGAACATCGAAATTCCTTACCTCCTTCTTGGTAACAGGGTTGTCGCGCAGAACCAGGTGTGTCAGTCGCGGGAAGGATCCCAGGGGATCTAGATCGGCGAGCTCACTGAGATTGTTCGACTCGAGCTGGAGGTTCATGAGGTTCGGGATCGAGTTCGACAGCGTGAGCTGGATCGTGGAGATGCGATTGCGCGCCAAGAGGAGCGTGTGTATCCGCGGCGAAAGCGGGAAGTTACCCAGCACCTGGATGTCGTTGTCGACTAGATCAATGGCATCTTGGGGCTAGAAAATCGGAGAACATATGTCAGTACCTAGCGCGCAAATATCCCATTCTTGGTCGCCGAGACTATAAACAACGCCTGACTCGGTCCACGATCATTATGACGAGAGAGCCGGAGTATCGACGCGCAACACTAAAGAAAGGAAGAGACGACTTACACCTGCGACACCCAGGTTCTCAATGGCGGGAATGCGATGTCCTGTTCAGGCCGGCAAGGGCTCGCTATCAACTCTGCTCTTGCGGCTGGACTAGATCAAATAGATGTGTAGTATCTGCTCTTTTCTGACGTACCTCGGAGGTTGAGCTCGCGCTCCTTCAGCGCGTTGAGCCATGATGGGGAGTTCTGCAGGAGCTCGGCTGTGAGCCTCATTTTGAAGGCGTGAGGCGAGCCTGGATGGGATTTACCGTTTCAAATTGGGGTATATCGGAAGTTGGTTTTTGGATGGTAATCTGACGTGTTTCGTAGCTCGAAGTTGTCAGATGGTTCGTGGAATCAATGGTCAGGTTGGGTGTTGTGAGAGCCAAACACGTAACGAGGCTGAAGGTGTGGACAAAAATTCTGGGACCTATTGTCCAGCCTTCCCTTCGAAGTGGGTCCTGGGTAAATTGAGTTATCGATGTAACGAATATGTGTCAAACCGTAGTCAATCAGCAGAATGCACTTATCGAGCATTCCAGGTCTCAGGAGTCAGGAGCAACGTCTCGAAACCGTGACCCCTTTCACGCTCTGCACCACATTGTTGCGTCGTTCAAAGGCTACAGAGTAAGATCTATTCTATTCAATGTGTTTGAATAAGAGGTGTTATCAATGCTTTTTAATTGAATTAGAAGAGCTTCTTTGAACGTACTCCCAGCCCCTTTGTACTCGGCCACAAAGAAAGCCATTGTCAAGGCAACTGAATACTAAAATACTGCCTGGCTTTCAACCTGAAAACAATCGAAAACGCATTGTGGACGAGCAAACGAGAAGATGCCTCGTATAGAGCAGACAAACCGATTGTGTATTCTGAATGCTAGTTTAAAAAGGCCCTGACCGCCGCTATCTCTGAGAAGTTGAGACATTCTCAGTATCGCTCTGACACCTTGACATTACTTACGTTAAACCAGAATCAAGCAGACCCTCTATCCAACTAAGAAGTCCACTCGTTTTCAGTAGGAGAAGAAGTTCTCCTATTTGCCCAAGATGCTCTACGGCGTACGACGAGAAAATAAAAATGATGGGTGTGGCGGCCGAACCCTGCTCAACGACGCTGTGTCCGTGTACGGCCGTCCTGGATCAGCTAGGAGCTCCACGAGCGAGGCTCCTTACGAGCTCCTGTCAACCATCAGCCAGCTCCGCTATTTTCGAGCCAGCGCACGCCCGAGTTTCTCCGCACCTCTTCCTCGGCTTCGTCGTCAGAGTCATTACGAACCTGATCCAAGCCACAGCCCGCTGCGACGCTTTTTGTTCAGCAGGCCTACAAGGTCAGTTCCCGAACTCCGTCTGTCATCGCAGCTCACAGAGTCTCCCACTAGGGAGAGGTTTAACATTCCATCCAGGCAGCTGCCGCCAATGCCATGTAGACGGGATCGGCAGCGAGACAGTAACTCACCCCACAAGTCTCGAGATGTCGCTGCCTATCTCAAGTACTTAGTACGAGGATTCTTGAAACAGTTCCGTGCGGACACGTGGTTATCTGACAAGAGAAAGTCGTCAGCATACGACGAGTGCTTTGTGCCGTCGCCCAAGGTCACGTTCCTGCTTGATGAGCCTATCCTCACGTGCCAGATCTGCCGACGGACACCGATGAAGATGGCCATTACAGCGGACTTCCCTGCCCCTGAAATGCCAGCCATCCTGCCCTGCGGACATGTTACCTGCTATGGCTGTATCAGCACCTGGCTCACCACCAGTCGCTCCTGTCCATTCTGCCGAACTGATATGGTCTATCCAGGCTGTCGCCATCGCGTGCAACCGCGCATCGTTGCGCAAGATACGATTCACATTCTCCCCAAGACGCTCACCAAAGGCGGTAAGATTGGTGAGCAGTGCTTTGAGTGTGCCGAGAAGAGTTGCAGGGAAACCTCCCTCAAGACGTGGGCGGACCTTGCAGAGAAGTTCATATCAGCCCGCTGCCAAGCTGAGATGCAGGGCACAGACGAGGCGGTAAAAGAGATGCGAGAGGCGCAAGAGGCCTTTGAGCAGCTGCCCGAGGATGACTATTGGACCTTGGCGAGGATAAAGCACCAACAATGGTGAGTTCGCTTATTTTCTTTTTTGTCGTGGGAGTTGCCCCGGCGCCATGTGGCCATGGATACACCAAGGATGACTGCATCATTCGTATTCTGGCTTCCTTTTCTTTTGTCTGGTTTCTTCGACTGTTTAATGGGTTGGAGCTTTCATGCTTCGAATGTTTTGATCGTTCGAAAATGTTATGTTGGGTTTATCTACGGATTACTTAGCAGAGTTAGACTGTTCAGAGCAATCGGTCTAAATGTTTTATGTTATGTCGTTGGCATTATGATAGCATCATCCTTGGCGATAGTAACTGTGAATGTTGCATTCTGTAAGATGAATTGAGGTCCTGTCGATGATGAGCTGGAGGTTTGTGAAAATGAACAAGATGAGGACCAACAGCCAACGACGCGCGTTATGCATCTTAACGGCACGCGCTTATATGGATATTCCGTACCGTGCGAGATATTCCCACCCAGGTCGACCAGAGTTTCCTCGCGATACCTTCACCATTGCCTGTGGCACTCTGGAATAACAAGTACACCGTGTGTCCGTCACTATAAAAACCTGCGTGCGAGAAGCCTGCATTGCTAGCGTTAGACACTGTGCGGTATTAGCGCAGGCCGGTGTGGATGAAGAGTCGAGCTTTCCCTCTTCCGTCCTGGCTCGCCTGGGCTAAGAGCGGCACAGACTCAGCGCCGAAGGGAGCTTGTCGCGATTGGGCTAGCGTCGCCTCAGGCACATGTGACTAGTTCTCCACGTTTCCATCCACGATCTGACCAGTGGCATTCGTCCTGCTATTGTTCCCTCCTTCGTACCTCTACCTTCATCCGCACAAGCACTCGTACACTGCCTCAATGACGACTACGGTATTACCCGCCCCTACGGAGTGCGACGCCAGTGTCTCGAGCGGTGGCTTAATATAGCTCCTGGCCAGTACGGATTAGGTACCGGGTATGTAAGTTTTACGAGGAGGTGAGCATGAAGTGGTCTCTGTCTTCCATGTCGCGATGAAGACGAGCGAGCGGGTTCAGACTCGAAGTAGTATCCTGAATGGACAATGGCCCAACTGGCTGGAATGCTCTGATGTTTTAATTATATCGCCCTGGGTGCGGCTGGCCACTCCTCCCTCCGCCACCCTATCGCCTCCTCGACTCTTCCCAGGTCATCCCAGGTCATCCCATCTTCACAAAGCCCAGTCAGAACCAGTCACGACCAGTCAGAAGCAGGCTCCCATTTCCCGATTGTACACGATCTAGGTAGACCGTTACACCAGTCGAGTACCCTAGATCTCGTACCAGACAATAAATTCGAATCCCTTGCTCCCGACTGTTCAGTTTCTTCCTTCAGACATTCCAGAACCCTGGCTACTTGTTCTACCGATTGAAGTGTCCTTCCACAGCACAAAGCGGTCCTGGAGCTGGAACATTTGAAACTGGTTGATGACTTGCTGTCTATGAAGTCTGCTATTCGACGTCAGCAATTGAATTGATAGTTCGTCTGCAAGTATCCTCTACTTGAGCTGTGTCGCATTGTCTCGACCCTCCGAGTGCCGCCCCGTGAGCACGGGGTCACACCAGCTGAACCCACCTGAAAAAGCTCGCTGCTCTCCTACAAGCTGCAGAATGCCGACTTA
The DNA here is from genome assembly GCA_028637755.1 of Xylariaceae sp. X170. Classification (NCBI taxonomy): domain Eukaryota; kingdom Fungi; phylum Ascomycota; class Sordariomycetes; order Xylariales; family Xylariaceae; species Xylariaceae sp. X170. The sequence goes on along the minus strand of JAJFDJ010000051.1, from coordinate 67,519 downwards.
TCTATGCCACGGTTTTCGCTGGCATCGAAAGAGCATTCGCTATTTTGTCGCCAAGTATGACATCGAGGACGGTGCAACGGAATGGGTCATCGCTCCACAGAGTGAGGCTGCTCTCATAGAGCACTTCTACAACCTGTATAGCTTCCTTCCGCCTGCTGCACCCGTCGCGTCAGTAAATGCGCCGTCATCACTCCCATATCGAAGACATAACCACGCACCTTCAAAGGACTCTGGCATCTCACACACTGACGGCTCCGAACACAACGGCTCCGAAAATAAAAGCCGTTCAAATGGGAGTAGTGCGACAACGAGAAGTAGGAGCGCATCACGTCCGGGTAGTGATTCGCCAAGTCAGCCGATCACATGTGGACAGGATGAGACGACACATGCCAATCCGTCGCCCTCAATTCCGCAGCAAAAGTCCAACAACTTGGACACATCGCGGGCGATCAAGCTGCTGGAGGAGTTTGATCCTGCAGACGAGTCTAGGGTCAGTGGTCCGTGGGCCTATGTGGCCGATTACATCGTGAGAGTAGATACGTCAGTTTCCATTGCTGATGAGATGTTTCGATACGAAACACGCGCGAAACGAGACTCGAATCGGGCCATGAACGGCCCAAGCGATGAATATGGCAGGAGTGTCTTCGGCGCCAGCGCTAAGAAAGCAGGCTGGTTAGAGAAACTTAGGGATCAGCTGCAACGAGGGGAAAGCATCCGATGGTATGTGGTTGTGTGCGGCGACGAAGAACGGGCCAACGCAGCAGGAAATGATGATAATGACGAGGAGGTCGAGTTATTGGAGGAGGATGAGGTGGCCACTGAGGAAGAAGAGTGCGAAGGGGGTAGTGAGAGAAGTCGGCGGCTACGACAGTCGCAGTCCACGCAATCGACCGAGGCAACGACGACGACAAATCCTTCTGTCATCGAGGGTGGCTTTGAGTACCGAATACCAGAGCTTGCTGGTTTGGCAGTGAGAATGCCCACGATTGCTCCCAAGCGTAAACAGAACAAGCAACCACTGGCCCCACCAGCACGGAAGGATAATGCCATGATACCGTCACCAGCTCCACCAAAGCCGCCGCCTCCGTCTGATCCCGTAAGCAGTGAGCATGGGGGAGAAGCTTCCATGCACCCGAAGTCCGCTCGCTCCACCGCAGGATTACGGAAGCTGTTCTCCCGGCGGAAGTCCGCCGACAAACCGCTAAACGAATGATGCCTGTCAACCACATCCGTATTCGACTTGGACTGATATTTCGGATTACTCAACGCCACACTTGTCGAAATTCATGTTTCTTTCTCCGTTGTGTCTTACCAACCATTTCACGCATGGAATTTCTTTGTTGTCCTACACGGAGTAGGTCGAGCCAAGCTCAGCCCGGCGCCCGGCGCGTATGTTGGCAAGCCGGTTATGACTCGATAATACCTACCGCATAACGGATTTTATTCACGACAATTTTGTTTCACAGGCCCTCAAGGCCAGGGTTTGATGCGAACAGTCTGCCAGCTTGGATGGAACTACATACTTCCCTCTGGATCTCTATCAATTCAGTCATCACGATATCTGTACTACGTACATAGTTTGGAACCGTATTCGAAAATAGCAACTTGATACCGCCGATGATCCTGCATTCTCTTGGAGTCTGCCCGTGATCTCCTTTTTCAGGAGAAAAACTGAGAGTAGCGTCGTATCCTTCTGTTGCGACAAGGGAGACAGTTGGTGTACCCCGTCATTGGCGGTCATCGCGTCCCGAGACTTCATGACATCGAGTCTCGACATTGAGACTCCTTACTAGAGTTGCCGTCAAGGGTCACATTCCGCACACATTCGCAGTGTTACATCGCCATTGGCACCACGAGACAAATCCCGTGCGGAATACCGTGGGGTATTGGTAATCAGATATGTTCATCAATTAATCTCAGGCCCCTGAGTCTGTTCTGCTACGGATTACCTATACGATGAAGCCCATGTGGTAGCTACATACCTACGGATTACTACCTAGCTCGGTCAGATATGCCTAACCAGGTGTATCCGCTGCTTCTGCTTTACTCCGTGCGCGGCGGACTACGGCCAGCGGATATTAATAAGCAGATTTTGAGGATGATGTTCGAGGATTCCTCGTGCAAGGGTCTCGGCGAAGACAGTGTGGAAATCAAGTTACTTCAGAAGGAGAAAGCGCGATCGTGTGTCATGGAAGGTCGCAGCGAGGCCTGTGATGATTGTGTAGCCATTGGCTAGAGTCATGAAACGCCGCTTCTGCTTCCAGTTCGCGACTACTGCTTGGTTCGGACTTAAGGGGTTATGCCTTCTGTATCTCCTTTCGCCATTACTAAACGAAATTCGCGCGAGGCCACGGGACCCCCACATGAGATCATCAGTGCACCTTGATAGCAGGTGCGAACTTCACTATGAGGGTTAGCGGGCAGGAACGCTCCCAATTCATCACGCCCATCTTATCTGATGCTGGCGTAATGGATCACTCTGAGAAGCTGCCACCCAGTGCACGTGCCGCTGCGTGCTTTCCCAAAAGAAAGAGCTAAAAATACCCTATCCGGTAGTATATATACCACCGTTATCGCCCTTCTTCTCTCGATTTTCTATTTCCCATCTCTTCATCCTTCAAGTTTGTACCTCACCTGGTTAGTTGAATTCACCTTGAATTCACCTCGGTCACCTTAACCCCCCTCTATACCTCTACCCGTACTCAAGTCCCCCTCATCTCCTCACGATGTCTTTCCTGCCTACCGCCCCGCCTCCCAAGAGCCCATTGGCTCGTTACCGCATCTTGTCTCCCACTGCCTCTGTCCGTGTTAGTCCGCTATGCCTCGGCACGATGAACTTTGGCAACTCGTGGAAGAGCGCCCTTGGTGCTTGCGACAAGCAGACCTCCTTCCAGATCCTCGACTACTACTATGAGAATGGAGGCAACTTCGTCGACACCTCTCCCAACTACCAGTTTGAGGAGTCCGAGACCTGGCTGGGAGAATGGATGGCGAGTCGAGGAAACCGTGACGAAATGGGTATGTTATTCTTCCTGTCACTGATATGATGGATGAAGGGGAGTTCGACTAATGAAGGCACAAGTCGTTGCTACCAAGTACACCACTTGCTTCCGCGCCAACCATCCCGAGGAGAACATCATCAATTTCCAGGGCAACGGCACCAAGAGCATGCACGTATCTGTTGAACGCTCTCTCAAGAGACTTCAGACGGATTACATCGATGTGGTTAGTTTCTCTGTTTAACACTTGGTGTTCAGTGCTTGTAGCAAGAGAAGTGGCTCATTTTGCGATTTAGCTCTATCTGCACTGGTGGGACTTCAGCACTTCTATTCCCGAGATCATGCAGTCTCTCAACCAGCTGGTAGTTTCTGGCAAGGTCCTCTACCTTGGTATCAGCGACTCGCCTGCTTGGGTCGTTTCCAAGGCCAACGAGTACGCCCGAAACCATGGTCTGCGCCAGTTTTCAGTCTTCCAGGGTCTCTGGTCCGCTGCTACCCGCGACTTTGAGCGTGAGATTATCCCCATGGCCAAGGCCGAAGGTATGGCTCTTGCTCCCTGGGGTGCTCTGGGCAGCGGCAAGTTCAAGACGGACGAACAACGCAAGCTCGCCAAGGGCCGTTCCATGGGCACCCCTTCGGAGACCGAGATCAAGGTCAGCAAGGCTCTTGAGGCCGTGGCGGATCGAAAGGGCTCGATCATTACGAGTGTCGCCCAGGCCTACGTCATGCACAAGACTCCTTATGTCTTCCCTATCATTGGAGGCAGAACAGTGGAGCACTTAAAAGCTAACATCGAGGCTCTCAATCTGTCTTTGTCGGATGAGGACATTGCCGAGATCGAATCGGCCGCGCCATTCGATCACGGCTTCCCTACCACCTTCTTCTACGGACCGCAGACCCCTCAGCACCCCGGCAATGTGTGGCTCCTCAACATGGGAGGCACCACGGACTATGTGGCTGAGCCGAAGTCGATCGTGCCGAAGACACTGGCGGAATAGATTTCCTCTAGTGCTCTTGCGGAAGCGATCTGGACGTGGGCCAAGAAACAGCGATGATCAGGTGACGCAGACGGTGGAATGGCGGGTTAGCATCGCGGGCTGTCAGCATTCGGAGCTACCCTTGACCGTGCTCCTGATGTAAGATTATGGGGATAGAGATCAACTCTTAGCTTTTCAGTTGCTGAATAGCGTATGGCAAGAGGTGTGGAATTTGTACTATTTGGCTATTATATTCGACTATTTACATGCTACGGAACTTTTCTGAATCATTCAATATGCGCATTATTCAATGAGTACCTAGATCAGGGCAGAGATAGCGGGATCGCATTTTTAACGTAGAGATTAACAAGGGTCGGCATACGGTCCGGAGCCACTTCAATCACATAATTGCCGTTCTAATCAGGGCCAGAAGGTTCTTTATTCAGGGCCAGAAGGAGTTCCCTTCGACCGCGGCCACGTCATTCCGTGAGGATTCGAGTCAGGGATCAGACGGCACGGGCTGGAGAGAAAAGGTTTGATTTGACTCGTTGGTGGTGGCGGTATTAAGATTTAACTCCGAGAGGTGGATGTCATGGCGGAACGGAAGCTGCGGAGCCGCTCGGACGGATGGGCGGCGGATGGACGGAGGGGAGATGCGGTCGGTACGGTGGTGGTGTGGGGCCGGTTGGCGGGATGCGGGATGAGATATAGGCAGGAGGAAGGAGGAAGACAAGCAAACCCACAAGGGAAGTCGCACTCTGTGAGGCATCATCATCACTGTATCTCATAGGCCCGTGCGTGCCCGTGCCCAGCCTTAGTTTTCTTCTCACATACAGGTCAAGGTCACTTCTAGAGCCTGTTCGCGGTGCGATATAGGCCGGTCAGGGTAATTTTCATGTGTTTTTAGTTTATATGATGAATACAAAGGGGTTCAGACCGGCGCTGTGAGTTTTGTGTTCATCATGCCCAACTCTGAACTCTTTGCCCACTCCCCACTGGGTGTTTGCCGATAACATAGAAGCTTTCCCTCGTCGCCAACACTGCCTAGAATCTGCCCGTCATCGTCAAATCCGACCCTCCATACAGGCGACTGGGCATCGAGTCTCGACAGTTCTTTGAACGTGTGTTGGATCTGACCTGGTTGGCCCGTTGCATTGCGCTCGCCGTGAGTATCGGACTTGTCGATCTCGACTCTTATTCCAGATGGCGCCTGCGAATGGCGACGAGGCGGCATAATGTGCGAGGCCCCGACCCTCTCAGCTTCTTTCCCGCTGCTTATAACGTCCTCCGCTGCCCAGGTCTTACCGTCGTCCTTGGAGACGGGCGCATCGATCCTGAACACCCTCACAAATCCATCCTGCGAAGCCGTCGCAATCATATCATAGCCTCTGAAATTGCCCGGGGCCCAGGCGACATCGCGCACGAGGTGCGAATGCGGGATCTCGACAGCGAGGTAGAACTCACGGGCCTTGACCGACGCACCGAAGGAACTCGCAACGGTATCGCGCGTCCGGAAGATCTTGACGCTCTGCATGCCCGAGACCACGATGCTCAGGGCATCCTGCGGCACGCCCGCGCGCAGCGTCATGTAGCAGGGCTCCGGGTTCGGATCGAAGCGGACCTTGAAACAGGTCTCCTCGCCCCGGCTCGGCTTCGCGCAGGCCTGGAAGTCGTCGATCTTGCCGTACTCCGTCAGCATCTCGGGCTCCTCGCTCTCGTACACGGAGAGGTAGCCGTCGCGCGCCAGCAGCGCAAACCACGTGCAGCGCGAGGCCTCGTCGTGCTTGACGGAGAACGAGCGGAACGGATGCCGGCCGGACCGGATCTCGGATATGGCCTTGCCGTTGCCGCCGCGCGAGCTGAAGCGTTTTCCCGGCGCGGCCGAGGGGTCTTCTGCCCAGAGCTTGAAGCGGCCCTGGATGCCCAGCGACGCGAGCAGATTGGGATAGACGGTGGGCGGCAGCCATTGGAGCTGGTTTTTGTATTCCCGGGTTAGTATGATGGAGCCTGGGCATGAGAGACTCTTAAACGAATTGGTGGAATTGCACCTCTAGAATCTCGCCTGGATGCGCGCCCCAGTTGTCGCAGAGGCGCCAGACACCGTCTCGATGGCGGTTGAAGACGCGGATCTTACCGTCGACGCCTCCTGTTGCGCAGCGATCTCCGTATGAGTTGAAAGCGATGGCTTGTACGAGATCTTTGTGGCCGTGGGGAACGATGTCGAAGGCTGGGCTGCCTTCTGTGGCTATGGGCTCATTCAACGGACGAGCCATGTTCGATTTGGGTGTTTAGATGGGTGCTATGTGTTTCCCATAGCTAAGTTGGTATGAGCGAAGATGCAGATGGAGAGTTGTGATGAAGCAAGCTTGCCTGTCAACGCATCCAGCGACACCACTTTCCGAGTCAGCTTCGTGTCATTACGTAAATACGGATAGATGGATTAAAACTGATATAAAGGTATGATAGGCAGATATGATCCTTAAATCGAATATAGTTACGATTCGGGGGCTTGAGGTTGCTCACCTTCCCCCTTTTCAATGGGACTCTCTTCCAACCTCACATCCAAAGACATGCCAATTTTTGGAAGTCGCTTCTCACATGTATAGGATAATCAGGGACATCCTTTTTTTCCAAAGTTTATTGATTGATGCGCAAATATGAAAAAAATAATAATAATACAGAAATTGATACTTGAATATCACGATCGTGTTCCACGGTCTGCCGCTGCCCATCTGAATGTTACGAATCGAACTTGCCAATCATGCGGTTGGACGACCAGGCCTAGACATCCCAAAAGGTACTCGATCGACGCGTAGATACGGGGCTTGCACGGCAACTGGTGCGAGGCAAACAGTATGACACGGAGCATCCGGCCTTTAGACTTGTCCTCCTTTGACGAATGTGTTATAAATAAGCCCGTGAATCGGACGAAAAATTTGTGCAGATCGGACAAGAATGACGGGATGGAATCTCCAAAAAAGAACGGCTGAAATTGCTTTTGTTCGTAGGAAGCACGGCCAAGCAAACTCGATAGAAAGCGATGCTTACGACGGACTGGATCGCATTTTCAATTAGCAGTCACCGAGTCAGTTACTCATACAACCTCACTGAACGCCATCGCAAGAGTCTCATACACTTTTTAACTTCGTATTTGTATTGCTGAGTTACTGATAATCAATGAATTAGGAACCCTCCAACACATTTATGCGAAGATGCGGTAGCCGAATTCATCGGGATTGTTGAAGCGCAGGTTCTGGTTCAGAGCCGAGATCTGGTCGAGCTCCTCAGGGGTCATGCTGAAGTTCAGCGACTCCAAGTTCTCCTGCAGTCTCTGGACCTTGTTGGACTTGGGAATGACAATGACATTTCGTTGTGTGTTCTGTCGCATACGTTAGCAGCTACTTATGATTCTCAATGTAAGGAGTTACTTACCCAGCGCAGAATAACCTGACCAGGGGTCACGCCGTACTTAGCAGCAATGTTCTTGATAACATCGACCTCAAACAGCGACTTAGTCTTCAAGGCCTCGGAGTGCTTCAACTCAAGGAAGCTCTGAGGACCGAAGGACGAGTAACCGGTGACGGCAACGCCGTTCTCCTGAGCCATCTTGATGAGCGAAGGCTGGGTCAGGTAGGGGTGATGCTCGATCTGGAGAACCGAGACGGGGATCTTGGCGTATGACAGGAGGTCGTAGAGCAGCTGAGAGGAGAAGTTGGAAACACCAATGCTCTTCACGAAGCCATTGGGGTTCTCAGGGGTCTTCACCATGTCCTCAAGGGCGCCCCAGGTCTCGGAGACGGGGACCTTGATGAGAGGAGCGGGTTTCGTCTGCTCCTTGTCGACCCAGAAGCAGGGCCATCGGATCTCCTCGAAGGGAACGAAGACCTGGGAGATGGGGAAGTGGATCAAGAACAGATCGAAGTAGTCGAGACCCCAGGCCTCGAGCTCAAGCTTGGCCATCTGGAAGGCGCGCTCGCGCTCGTGGTAGCTGTTCCACAGCTTGGTGGTGATGAAGAGATCCTCGCGCTTGACGATGCCCTCCGCAATGGCGCGGCGCACACCCTGGCCGGCCTCGGCACTGTTCTGGTAGTCCCAGGCACCGTCGATGTAGCGGTAGCCAAGCTTGATGGCCTCGTAGACTAAGATGACATGAGTATGAGCGCATTTTGAGAGATTCATGTAGATCCACCCCACTCGATTCGACTCAAGTGCGAGATCTGAGATATATATAGATTACGTACCTTGATCGGCGCAGGTCTCGCGGGGCACTTTCCAGATACCGAAGCCGACAAGCGGCATATCCTGCCAAGACGTCAACGACTCATCCCTCATCAATCACAATGAGACTATCGCGAACGTACATAGCCAGAGGCCAGCTTAATAGTGTGAGGAGCCATGGTAGCAACAGAAGATCTGGATCTATGAATCTCGATGAGAACGTAATTACTAGCAAGCAGATTCAGAGAAGTTCTAGCCAGGGGAAGAGGGCGAGAAGAGAGGGGTTAAGTAGTCCACGATGCATGCAAGGAGAGGGGCCAAACATGAGGACCCTCCTAGCACGACAGAAGGAAAAAGAAACAAGAAATGACGTCAATGAGAATGTGGCTAGAAAAAGCCCGCATCCTTCTTCTCGTTGTGGAAAATGATCAATTACATAATGCCCGTCTGTCACACGATTGGGATCTCGTCTCGGAAGTCACTGCATAATATTGATATGTACTGTATGGACTGGATTGGATTGCGGATATGGTTCATCGATGGCGCTGGTTGAATCATTCAGCTCTGGGATATCATCATCCGTAAGACGGAAGGGCCGACAGCGACGGAACGGAGGATGGAGGGGCGAAAAAACGCCCCTGAAAATCCCACCACGTGCAGGGGCTTCCAGCCTTAGCTCCCACTGAACCCCACTGGAACTTCACTGTAACCCCACCTACAACTACCCCACTACAGGTAACGAGTCGCAGTTACCCCACGTCGCGATCTCCAAGGCGCGTCGAGATAAGATTCGAGACCTTGGAGATCCCAACTTGTACGAAAAGGTACCTACCTAAAGGAATACGATATTCTCTGCCTCACCATTGTTTCACTCAGACAACACAATTCCTCACCGCAATGGCCCTCCCCTTACCGTCAGGCCTCGTGCCAACCGAGGTCGCCTTCCTCTGCGAAATGGAAATGGTAACCATCGTGCCCCGACAAAAGCTCGAGTCCATCCCCCTACTCAGCGTATGACCACCTTCCGTCCATCCACAACCGTCCCAAAAAAAGGCCTGACCAAAACTCCCCCAGGGAAAAACCCCCGTCCTCCGACCCCCGCGTCGCGCAGACGTCCCCCTCTGGCTCGCCCTCCTCCTGAAAAAACAACGCCGCGCCAACATCGTGCCCCCGCCCTGGCTCCTCGCGTCCTCCCTGCAAGAAATCATCAACCAAGAGACAAACCTCGACCCAGAGGCCTTCAGTCCGCCGCCGCCGGCCCCCGTGCTCGCCGACGGTCGCGGCACCGCGCGCCTCTTCACGAGCGGTGATGAGAACGTTATCCTTGCGCCGCCCTTCTTGCCGAGTTGTACGCATACTGCGCCCGCGGGGTATTTGCCGTATCATTGGCTCGAGATGGCGGAGACGTTGCTTGCGCATGCGGGTGATGATATTCCCAGTGCGGCTGAGGTGAGGGCGCTTTTGCGCGATTTGCAGGAGGTGCGCGCTGCGAAGATGAGGGCGAGTACACGGAACTTGGAGGGGGGTGGTGGTGTGCTCAATTTGCGTGGTGTGGGCGCCATGGAGTTAGCCGAGAGTCGCGGGTTCGTGCTGAGTGTGGTGGATGGTGTGAGGAAGATTGGTGCTAGTGTTGAGGCGGGGAGACGGGAGGAGGAGCTTGAGAGGGGTGGGCATGGCGGTGATGAGGGGAGTGATGTGGAGATGGAGTTGTGATTGGATGTTTTCTGGGATGGATGGAATCATGGCGTTGGCGTTTTTTTTTTTCTTGAGGCGAAGCCAGTTATATACGCATGCATGCATATCTCTACCTTTGCTCTGGAAGGCGGGGGATGAACGTCGACGAATTTGTTTTTTCTTTCTTTGAACGGCGTTTAGAATTATACCCCCCTATTTTACGGCATTACGAATTTCACGAACGAATGAAAGAAGTCATGAACATACCGAGAGAAACATTCTTTTTCCTATCTATTATCACTACTTACCTATTCCAATCTACCCCTTTAACGCCCATCACAGATAATACACCGTCGCTGTCAACCCATTATCCAAAAACCTCGACTTCGACCGAAGTCCGTGCACGACATCGTGCGCCTCCTGGCCGCAATTCACATTCTTCGGTATGTCGGAATCGATCATAAAGTATGACATGAGTATGAGAAGGGGCAAAAGGCCGCTGAAGAATTGTCCCCAGTAGGCTAGTTCGATAGCCAGTGGGCTTACGTTGGCTGCCCGGCGGAGGTCTTCTACGGTGGGGATTTCGGGTGCGTTGTCGTCGTTTCCGGCATTGCTACCGGCCTGGCTGGTATTGTCCTGATCATTGTCAGCATCTTGCTGGTTCTCACCCTGCTGATTATCATTGTCTTGGTTTTCGCCACCTCCCTGCTGGACAGTATCATCCTGCTGAACAACAGGAAACAACACATCAAACGCATCCACCAACCCCCTCTTCAACCCCTCATAAAACGCCACCACAAACCTAAGCACCCAAAGCGGAAACGGGCTATCAAGGTACTCTTCCGTGAAAAACAACTCATAAACAACATCCACGATCGTCGTTGCTATAAACCGTGGATGCGTGACGACGTACACGATTATGCGGGCGAGGAGGTATAGGAAATGGACGATTGTGATGAGGATGGGGAGGATGTACGGGATTGCTTCGAGGAAGAGGAGGAGGAGGATACCTGTTTGCGCGCAGATGGTGATGGAGAAGAGGTATTGGAGGGTCGCGAGGACGGCGTAGGCCGTGATGAGGCGTATGAGGCGTGTGTCCATTTTGGGTTTTTGAGAGGGGATTATTGTGATGGAAGGCATTGTTATGAGGGGAGGGTTGTTGTGGGATGAGATGTTGTGAAGAATGCGATTGATGGACAGGGGCTTTATATAATCTGTTGAGCAAGCTATTGTGGTGTTGACTGTTTGGGTAATAATCAGTCCGGGGAACAAACAAGTGTTTGTTCTTTTGTTCATTTCCTTGTGAGAATCGCAACAATGATCTGTTCAGTGTAAGGAACGCAAGGCAACAATGAGTTTCTTCAATGTCGTGAATGAAAGATCGATCTACGTCAGGACTTGTAAATGCTACTCGACGAAAACGAACGCGATGAAAAGTCTTGAATAGCTCAATTAAATCGAAATCTCTTTTGTAATAACATCAAGTCTGCAAGCAACTTTCCTGCAATTCTCTCCATGTAATAGCCAGTCAGCCATCTAATAAAGCCCCTTTTATGCAGAATTCCATACAAGCAAGAAGAGTAAAAAGCTCCCATCATAACACCCCGAACTCCTTGCTAGCTAATCATGACGATAATGTCTTGAAGCGTGATATCTATAGCCCATGCCTGCGCCTTTTTGAACAGAGCGTAAAGAAAGAGTAAAGCAAAATCTCTAGTATCGTTTTTTTTACGCCGTGAGATGAAATGAGGGAATGATGGATCAGTTAACGCTTCCGACCACGCTGCCGACCACGCTGCCTACCACACTACCCACCTTCGTGATGCCGCCGGAACCGGTCTCGACAACAGTAAAGCCGGCGGTATTACCTGCACCGGCTGCAGCTCTGTCGAAGGCCGCATCGCTCCTATTATCGTGTAAGCATACCAGGAGTAATGAAAAGGAGCAGGGGAAGTCGTACCGATCACATAGAATTTCTATGTCTTCATCACTCAAAATCCGATCACCACCACTGTGTTGATAAAGCTCGCCGTCCTTGAGAAGCAGGGCTTTCAAAGTCTCCTTGTCCATGTCCTCCTCAGTCCCGTCGAGTTTCTGGGTCATGTTCTTGAAGCCGCCTTTCTTGATGACGAGCTTCTCCAACCGACGCTTGGCATCGGCACTCATGAGGAGTTCCTCCTCGACTGTCCCCTTGGTGGCGAGGCGATAGATAATAACTGGTCGCGTCTGGCCAATTCGGTGGCAGCGATCCTGAGCCTGGAGATCTTGCTGGGGATTCCAGTCACTAACTCCATGTTAATACATTTTTTCTTTCATCGGGAGATGTAGGTAGGATGTTAACTCACGAATCGAACAGAATGACGGTGTCGGCGGTAGCAAGGTTGATACCCTGTCCACCTGCTCTAGTGGATAGAAGAAAGATTCTATGATCAGGATCTTCATTGAAATCCTGAATCTGCTGTCGTCTTTCGTCTTGCGATACGCTTCCATCGATGCGGCAGACCTTCCACTTACGCAATTCGGAACAATAGTCATGCAAGATGTCCAGTTGGGTCTTAAACTGGGAGAAGATGAGGACCTTGTGTCCACGTTGGAACAGCGCGGGCAGCAATCGGTCAAGCAAGAGCATTTTGCCAGAGGCAGTGACAATGCTCTCATCGACTGGTTCCTTGTTGTCGAAAGCCCACGGGTTGTAGAAGTTGTGAGGAGAATTACAGACGAGCCGTAACTGCATAACGGGATTGCCCAGCTTCTTGTCTGCGACCTGAAGTTCTGTGAAGTGTTAGTAGAGTAGATTGGATTGGCCCAATTGTATCAGGAACATACTGGCTAACTCGAGCGTGCGAGCTCGTTCAATCTCGGCTAGATCACGAAGATCCTCCAAAGCTTCCTCACTTTCCTCAAGTTCCTTAGCCAGCAATGCCTCAAAGGCTTCGTCATCAAGCTTCTCCTCGTCGACGTTTGATGCCATTTTATAAGATACCTGCTTCCGACGGTCGCGGAGTCTGGTGGCGTAAGCAGAAGGAGTCGACTGACTACTTGTTTTGTTCGATTTGGGTGTTTTTGACTCGCTGGTGGGCGCACCCTTTCTTTTCGCGCTGGTTGGGGATATGCTGGCCTTTCCCATCAACACAGCAAAAGCATCCTTGACAGGAGAGGTAGCCGGTTCCACTGGATGGCAACTAGCCGCCCGTGATGACTGACGACTTGACTGTCTCGTGCTCCTTGGACTGGTCTTAGCACTAAGTCGTTCAATGACCTTGTTCTCGAGGAAGCTTCTGGTATCGGCCTCCTTATCGTTTATGATATTGTAGAGGTCAGTCTGCTCCTTGGTCATGTGCGCATATAGCACGTATTCGCGCTTCTTGGGCAGATAGGACGCAACATCGGCTTTGATACGTCGTAGCAGCAATGGTTGAAGAACCTTGTGAATCTTGGAGACGAGGGATTGACTTTCCTTGTTCTCAATGAACTGAGCTGTTCCCTCTTCGTCCTGAAGATCGCTGAAGTCGAACCAGACTTCGAATGATTCCCAATCAAGAAAGGTCTGTGGCATGAGGAAATGAAGCAATGACCAGAGCTCTTTCAGGTTGTTCTGCAGGGGTGTGCCTGTAATCAGCAGGCGGGTCGCAGACTTGAACTGCTGCAGCTCGCGAAAAAGCTTCGCATCTGCATTTTTCATCCGATGTCCTTCGTCCTGAGATTCATCCGTTAACCCCTGAGACACGTGCTACCCACTGAAGACTAAACATACCACCACGATGAATGCCCAATCAATCTTGGAAAGAGCTACATGGTCTCTGAGAACCATTTCGTACGACGTGCACACGACGGGAAACTTGGCAGTTGGTTTCCCTTTCTGATAATGCTTCATGATTTCGTTCGGGAACATCTGCTGGCGTTCCTCGATGGTTCCATGGTACAAGACAAACGGGATGGTGGGTGTCCACTTGCGGAATTCATCCTGCCAGTTCGACAGTGTGCTAAGGGGTGCGATGACAAGGTGAGGACCGAAGTACTCCTCCTGCTCGCGCAATAGGGCGACTAATGATATAACTTGAATTGTTTTACCTAACCATCATTAGCCTAGGCCTAGCACTTTACGTAGATAGGTGTTAGCTGGATCGACGCGGACTAACCAAGACCCATCTCATCTGCAAGAATGCCGGACATGCCCTGGAGGCAGATCTCGTACATCCAGGTGAGGCCTTCTAACTGATAGTCTCGCATTGTGCCGCCCGACATAATCTCGGGTTGCTTCTTCAACTCCAAGCCAGCATCGACTAGCGCCTGGTTGTCAAAGTCACGGCCAACACGGCCCAGGACCCTCGTTTTCTGGGTTAAAATGTCACTAAAAACCGTGCTCTTGCGCAGCAGCTCTTCAAGTTCCTTAGCCTTCCGAGCTTTCTCCTGTGCAGAGAGCTGTGGTTTTCTACCGCGACGAGCGGACAGTCGTTTCACTTCGGCTCGCACATTCTCTTCACGGGCCTTTCTCTCTTCAGCCAGCAGCTGCTGCTCGGTGAAGGTAGAAATAGCCATGACAGTCAGCTCCTGAACGGGCGGCGACGCAGGAGAACTCGTAGCACGGGTGTTAGTAGACGAGTGTGACGAGGAGTCTTGACGACTGGAGCCAGAGGTTGAGGTGGATGCCCTTGTGCTTGCGGGTTGCAAGGGCGTCTCATTAGCAGCAGTAGCACTGCGAGTACTACGAGTGCGGCGTGACGGAGGCATTATGAAGAAAAAGAGTTGAAGATCGGACTAAGAGCACACTTCCAATTGGGCAATGGGGGGTCCCCCGGAACGGACGCCGGCGCAGGCGTTACAGGGAATAAGGGAAAAAAGTGATGATTTCACTGGCGCGTCACTTTCGCCCTTGACTGGATTCGCTTTAGCTGACGCGAAAGTGCGAACTTACACTAGTGACGGTCTGCGCGCGAAGTCACGCGTTAAGTGGATGGGCGGTGCCGGCTTGGCAGATGTTACGACGGCGTTGCGTGCAGCGAGAGAAAGAGAGCGAGAGAGACAGGGAGATCTCCCGCGGGGGGCAGGCCGGGGGAACTTTCTTGTGCCCTCCGCTAGCCGTAGAGGGTATAGCGTCCATCTCACGTAATTATTTCGGCTGTCACAGGTCACGTTGACTTCTCGTGACTTCTGCTCAGTTAACGATGAGTTGAAGAAACAGTTTATGTATTTCGAACGTTGGCGGAATGTTAAGCATGTAGGTAAACTGGTTGAGAAACAACCGGGATCTATTCCAGCCCCTATTCAAAGCATGAGACTATAAACAGACTTATGTTCTCTATTCCTTGGTGGTGCATGTTCTTCAAGGCATCAACATCTCTATCCGTGATTTAGCAATCTCTGAGTTTCCGGCAATTCACGCCGTAGGTAGTTACGGTTCTGCAACCTTATTCACTAGAGGATCCACCCGTACGGGTCAGAATCTCTCGCCGCTGCACCCGAGTGACCTCCAAACGGGAGAGCATCCAAGTGGATCCTCATTGAAGATGAGTTACGGTTGGAACGCTGCGCTGGGACGAAAACGCACTGTGCTAAATACACTGTATCAAACGCAAAGCAAACGGTTTCAGGGACGACCACTGAGTAACGCAACGCAACGCCACATCTTAGATACTGCGCCACAGTCTCTTTGTTCATGCTAAGGTAACCATACGGGGAATGCTCCGTGCCTATTCCGTGATGCCCGTCACTCTAACCTCCATTTCCTCCGTCAACCTACCGAACACAACCCACCGAAACCCGTACCATCTCGCTGCATCCACTGCCTAAACAACGATCGCATACCATCTTGACGCTCGCAAACCGTATCTTCGTACCATAAACCGAATCGCGCTCCCCTCCGTACCCACGCGCCACCGTCAAGATGGCCGCCCCCACTCAGAACTTCTACGAGCTTTACCGCCGAAGCAGGTAATGAGTCCTTCCCGGGAAAGCCAGTCGCCGGCGCACATACACATACACACACATACCCCACTACGGGAGAAAACGCATCAGGGCTAACCCGTATTTCCTTCCCCCATCACAGCATCGGCTGCGCCCTCATGGACACTCTTGACGACCTCATCACAGAGGGCCACATCGATCCGCAGCTCGCCATGCGTGTGCTTGCGAACTTCGACCGCGCCGTCGCCGAGGTGTTGCAGGAGAAGGTCCGCTCGCGCCTCTCCTTCAAGGTGAGTCTTCTCTCCCTCTTTCTAGTTTTCGCTCGTTGGTGGCCACTGACGTGTGAAATCCTTTTCTGCGATTATAGGCCAGCCTCGACACCTACCGTTTCTGCGACGAAGTCTGGACGTTCCAGTTGAAGAACGCTACCTTCAAGATGGAGAATGGTGGCCAGATTGTCAATGCCGAGCGCGTGAAGATCGTGGCGTGTACAGCGAAGCCCGTGGGCACGAATAACTAGTAAGTGTGCCGGGCGTGCGTGCGCTTTTGTACCGCTCCACAAGACTATGCGATGAGGGTGGGATGCAGAGGGTGTTTTGCAACAAGGGGTTCAGGAGAAGAGAAGGGTTTTTTTGTTTGGGTGACGACGCGATAATGAACTAATTCCCTTCACCGCAATCCGCCGACGCTGTCACAGGGGACGCACTGCGATCGACGGACTTGAAGGGTTACGATGCTCGAGCTTTGGATGAGATTAGACGGCGGTGTGCTATGGCGTTAGGCGTTATGTTGCGACGTACGAGGTGGCTCGTACTGTGATTGCATGTAGAGAGGAATAATCACGGCATGCATAATTTTGAGAGATGATGAAACATTCACAATAAGATGTTTTCTATGTCAGGTGCGCTACATCGTCGTCCTCAACGTCATCCTTATACTCCGAGATCGAAGCGCCGCCTAGACCTTGCTCTGCCGCCTCCTCATCGCTGCACTCACCGTCTGCGTCCTCGCCTTCGTTCTTGCGACCAATGATGACGTTTCCGGCTACGAGTAGAGTGGCACCCGCCCACCATAGCGGAGGCAAAGACTCGGCGAAAATGGCGAGACCCAACAGTGCTGTGATGACGAAGTTGGTGGACGTATTCATGATAGAGACCTGGGTCGTCGAGTTGCCCTTGGCCAGGGCCTGCGTGAACAACGTCCACATCTAAATACTCGTATTAGTCTCTCGCTCTCTAGAATGATGGGGATGTCCGTGTGTGACTTACGACACCGTTGAATACGAGATTCAGCGCAAAGAACATCTTTTCAAGTGTTAGCTCGTCATGATAAAGACAATAGCCGGTCAAACTCACAATTCTCACACCGATCTCAAGGACGTGGCCCATGCCCTCGAGGCCAAGGAGTCCAGAGATTCCCTGCGCGATATGCGCCGTCAAGTCATTCGTCGTCCTGTGAACTATCTTAGTCCCAGTTCTTCTAATATATAAGTGAGTGAGTGGTAAGTACTCACAGCTTCGCAAACACGCCATTAAAAGCTGCGCAAGCACCGCTCGCTACAGCGTACACGATCCACTGGTTCCTCGCCGTCCACGACATGGCTTCTTCTTCAGGCCGTTTGTCTTCGTCGGTGTCTTTGTCCCTAGGTTTCGAGACAGCGTCCGTCGCACCGAGCCGTCGACGTTTCAGGACAGCAGAATCGGGATGCGGACGAGTAGTCGCCGCAGTTGAAGTGACGGGGACGATTTCAGAACGGTTAGCAGAACGGGCCATGATGACAGGCGGGGGGTGGGTGAGATTGGGGGATGCGGCTTATACATAGGTAGTAGGAGTTGGGACACAAAGACGGAAGGATTCAGGTTCAGGCGACTACTAAGCGACTCGGGGTTGCCTACGGGGTTGTCCAATGAGGCCCCTGTAGGGAAGGTCTTCCAGGTATGTAACACGTGTTCGGGCTCTTGGCGTGCATCCTGGCTTCATCTAGTACACAGGGCCGAAAAAGAGGTCTAGTGATGGTCTCTGCATGTGATTGTTTGTGATTGTCTAGTCAAGATCAGATCGTACGGAATATGTGCCGGTCATGGCCGATGAAAATATTTTTATGGCGCGCGAATCGGGGGTAGTTAGCAAGATCCGGTGCGAATGGTAAAACGTCTGGTGCGAATTGTAAGACTCGTATATACATACTAGTAATGAATGACTACCTAGCTAGGGTGTGGGGGGCTATATACAATGGAATGTTCCCCAAGAGAGGGGATATTATTCTTCAGGTAGGGATTGCACGCCATCCCTCGTTTCGAAGAGAAATCGGCAAGATTACAGCTGGATGAGGACGGCTTCACCCGCGCCGACGAGTACCTGACCAGCATCGACCTTGTCAAAAGTCTTCTTACCGACAATGTGGCCGGTGGCATCGACAGTCTGGCCGGCAAGTGTGATACCTTCGCCAATATCGACACCAGGGTTCGTCAATCTCGAGACCTTCGCCTTGTCCCAGCCCTTGATCTGGTCGGTGAGAGTGAGCGCGGTGTAAGGACGCTTTGCGGCATCCATGGTCGAGTTCCACATGTTCAGGTTGACGGCGACGATCGAGTCGAGCTTGCCGAACGAGTAGACAGCGTAGGCGCCGAAGTTGGTTTCGTTGACGAGGACCTCGGTCTGTTTGTTGCCGCCGGCAAACACGGCCGCGTTGAACAGGTTGCCGTAGTAGATCGGGTTCACGTGCGGGTCGGTATCGTTGTAGTAGATGGGCTGCCAGGGCGAGTAGCGGTATCTTGTGCCCATGTGAAAGTGGACACGGGACACCTTGAGGGAGGAGAGGTACAGGGTGTAGTCGATGGCCCAGACGGCGGAGGCCATGACGTCGGAGATATTGAAGGATCCCTGGCAGGAGATGGAGTTGGTCTCGCCGAGGACGTACTCGATGCCCGAGTTAGCCGTCGCATTTCCCAGCCAGTCGTGGTACCAGACCCGCGAAAGCATGTTGGTACGGTTGAACAGGGAGGTCTCGATTGTCGGACCCACGCCAGTGTAGTGGCAGTTGGCGCCCATGTACTAGGTATGCCGATGTCAGTACCAAGAGGACAGCCGAGATGGTTATAGGGGACTTGCATCATGGTCCGACACGGTCTTGGCCTTGTTCGCCTTCATGCCCTTCACTTCGGCATTGTGAACGTTCCAGGCATCAGGGGCGATGTTGCGAGGGGCTTCGAAAGCGCAGCCTTGGAACAAGGTCAAGTCATCCTCACCAGTCAGGTTCTGGCTGATGGCAGTGGCATACTCGTTCCACTGGTCAACGTAGTCCTGGACGGACCAGTTGGCAGGTCGGCGCGATCCGCCCGGCCAGCCTAGAAAAGGGGTGTTAGTCAACAACGTTACTGAGGCACATGCTGGGGAGAAACTTACCGTCGACTTCATTGCCTATCTCGAAGGCGTACAGGGAGTCGCCAAGAGCGTTGTAGGCAGCATTAGCTTCAAGTACGCACTGGTCAAGACCGTCGCCGACATCGAAGAGAGTCTCGTTGACTTCGTTGAAGAAGTTCAAGCCTGAAGCGAGTAAACAACGATTAGTGAGATTATTGATATCGTATACATCAGTTTTCTGACGGGCAGGCTGTACCGTAGATGAACTGAGTGCCCTTGGGGAAGTGCTTGAATGCCTGCATGAAGGCAGGGCCGAGGCTTGACTTGGAGGGCTGGTCAGAGGCAACTGAGTCGAACGGGTCGATAATCGCTTCCGCCTGGTCAGGGTGGTAGACAGCCGAGTTCTGCGTGCTGCCACCAACGCGAATAATAGGGTAAGCACCCGAGATGTCGTGCAAGTTCTGGACAACTTGCTTGGAGAAGACGTTGGGGTTTCTGCGCAAAGTGATGAGTAACGTCATGGCAAGCGGTCGTATGAGGTCTGCACATACGTGTCGTTTCCTCCATAGTCGGCCATGTACGAGAACTCAATGGAGAATGAGCTGTAGGCCGCGTCGACAGTCTGTCTCTCCGGGTGCGGAGCCTGAGGAGGAGACAAGGCGATGGAATTGGTGACATTGGGCTTCGGTCCCTTCTGCGCCAGAGTAGGGGCCGCAATGGCAGCGAAGGCCGCGACGCGTGCGAAGTGGCTAGCCATGGCAGCTGTGACTACCTAGCTATCGTGGAAGCCAGACGGTGAGTCTCAAGAAGACCGTGCGAGGTGAGCATCTGAGGTTGCAATGCCAGAACTCCATGGCATCAGGAGCCCCTTTATATAGACATTCGCATCGTCGTATCGTCGCATCGTCACATCGTCGCATTGTCGCATTCTGGAAGCTAAGCCCACAAGATGCTGTCATCATACCCCACGAGTCAACGGCGAGCTTTCTTTAGGCTAGTCATTACCCCGACATTTTTGAGTCAAGAAAGGACGGCGACATCAGTTCCACCAAAGAGAAATTTGCTTCCATCGTATTCTATGATGTAGGCAGGATATGTAGAGCCGTCCAAGTATGCATCGACGTTCGGAATTCAGACATTTTTGCCCAGAGTCTAGAACTTATTGATTTGATGAAGTCCATCGGCCTCTGACGAGGACGAGCCACGGAATCATGCCTTGCCGAACACGTGTAGGAAAGATGACCTCAATCTGGCAGCCGGATAGTCATGAAAATGCTGACCGTAGAGTCATGGTTGGCCTGATGCTCTCATCAACTGGCCAGTCAGTGTGCATTCTCCCAGGACGTGGAGTCCTGAATGGAAGCCTTCAAGGTGGCCTTCAAGGTAATCAGCTCGCAATCTAGACAGCTCCAGTCCCCGGATATGATGCAATGATCTACGGAATACGGCGAGATACTGCCTAGATTGCCGGACTTCTCGGTCACATATCCGAACGCGGGGAAGAGGCGATCGGCGCACAATTTTGGCTTAAAAGATGCGGTGTTGCCCTGTGGAAAAGGAGCTGTGGAAACTCGCTTGCTTGAAATCCTCACGGGAATCCTTAGCGGCAGGGCCTAGTATCGGGTAGTCCCGTACCTGCTGTCCTCCGGCGACCCGCGCCTTTGGAGTCTACGTCATTTGTGTGGAGTGGCTCAGGTACTAGAAGCTTCTTCCCCAGGTACTATTTATATACTTTTTCTATGTTCAGAGAACTTCGAGATTGTCTTTCAGGTACCTTCCTGTTGATCATTCGACATGCATACACGTACATGGCAGCAACGATGCACGTCGTTAATGCAGGTACGAGACACTCAAAGTACCGATACGAGACACAGTCGTGGCTTCCAATGCTGCGTGAGAACTTGTAAGCAGCTGGGTACCTGGCGTAGCGTGCAATTCACCTGCAAAGTGATGTATCTGTGGGTCCAGCGTGGAATTGACAGGCACGTCTGGTACGTACCGGTATGTATCGGCACACGGGTACGTAATGGCAGCTGGTCTGGCAGTTAAGGCCACGAAGACGAACCCCACGGTTCACTTGTCCTCTCCAATCTTTCCGAGACTTCAACAAACATGTGAGGTTTGCTCTCGAATCCTCTCCCACCACTTCGTACTCTCGTTACCTCGAGTCTGTTTTTTCCTTCCTTCGATTCTTCATTGTTTATTTTCTACATCACATTCATTCATTCTTTTCATTCCCCGCGATTCAATCCGACCGCCGATGCCATGCGCAGTCTTCTCCCATCATGTCGAATCCAGTAGAATCCAACACCCTCTCTCGCGCCGAAAGCGTTAACCTCAGCGCCTTCACCGTCTTCTGCATCGCCACCTTCGTCCGAACTCTCGGAGACGACGGCACGCCCTTGGTTGCATCGCTTGCGCTCAGCGGACTCGCCTTCGCCGCGACCTATGCCTGCATCAAATGGCTCGGCCCTACCTTCATCAAGGCCGGCCTCAAAGGTCGTGATCTGGCCAAGGTCAACAACACCCACTACCTGCCCGAGTGCATGGGCGCGATCTGCGCCATTGTCTATCTCCTCATCATGATTGTCTTCATTCCTTTTGCCTTCTATAAGGACATCGTTGTCGCTACTAGTGGTGGCGGAAACCGCGATGTCGTTAAGAATGTCGAGTTCGTCCAGCAGGGAAGATTGCTGCACCGATTCCCCCATAACAAGGTATGTTGACCACAATGTTTACGTCGCGTGTCGCGCGTCTCGCGTTTTGCGTCTCGTTCGCTTGCTGATCCGTGCGCTCGTGGTCTTGTACTAGCTGGCTTCCTTCCTGTCTGCAATCATCTCTCTTCAGAGCATCACCCTCCTCGGGATTGGTGACGACCTCTTCGATATCCGCTGGCGACACAAGTTCTTCATCCCAGCGTTCGCCTCGATTCCACTACTCGTCATCTATTTCACCGATTTCGGAGTCACTTCCATCGTTTTGCCCACCATCCTGCAGCCCTACGTGGGTCGTCAACTGGTCGATCTTGGCGTCCTCTACTATGTCTACATGGCCTCGTTCTGTATCTTCAGTCCGAATAGTATCAACATTCTGGCTGGGATTAACGGAATTGAAGTGTCGCAGAGCATAGTTATTGCGCTCCTCTTGGTCCTCAACGATGCGCTCTACCTGTTGACGCCATATCCGCATCCCGCCGTGGATTCCCACCTCTTCTCACTGTTCTTCCTCTTGCCCTTCCTGGGCGTGAGCTTCGCCCTACTGTACCATAACTGGTACCCGGCGCGTGTATTCGTCGGAGATACGTACTGTTACTTTGCGGGCATGATCTTTGTTGTTGTCAGCATCCTCGGTCACTTCTCCAAGACGCTGCTACTCCTGCTCATTCCCCAGATCTTCAACTTCCTCTACAGTGCCCCGCAGATCTTCGGTCTGGTGCCGTGTCCACGCCATCGCTTGCCATTCTTCAATGCGCAGACAGGTCTGCTCCAGCCCAGTGTCACCCAGTGGGGGAAGGTCAAGCAGCCTCACCCTCTTCTTGCCCAAGTCTTGCGTCTCCTGGCCAAGTATAAGCTTCTGTCACTCAGCGAAGACGAGGATGGCCTCATCTCAGAGACCAGCAACCTCACGATTCTCAATCTCTGGTTGGTCTGGCGTGGACCCATGCGTGAGGATAGACTCGCTGTCGAGATCACTATCATGCAGATCCTGGTCGGATTATTCGGACTGTTTGTGAGACATCGATTGGCCCTGCTCATCTTCCGTGAGGACAACCTGACCCTCAGCGACGTCGTTTGAACCCGACGACTGCGTACAAAGCCCTTTGCTCTCGACCTGCATGTATAATATCATTTCTAGAATCATGCTTGTTCACGCACGAGGGTGGAGGCTGACGGTCATGACGGAATGATTCGGCTGTTATCGCTTTGCTCCATTTGCTAAGGAGGGATGGCTCATTACCAAATACGACTTGCTAGAATCAATAGCAGAAATATTAGGTGATCATCTCATCACCCAAAGTTCCCGGCCTCCTCTATCATCCAAGCCGTTCACCGTGAGCCCTCGCAAGCTCCACAGGCCAACCACGACGGCCCCTCACAAGTCACGACGGCCCCTCACAAGTCCAAGTACTCACATTGTAAGACGCCCGAAGACACCCAACCTCACAAGTTCCCCCCGGCTGAAGATGTCATGACCAGCCATGTCCATCCAATACATGACCTTAAAGTCTGGCCACACAATATCAACCCGTTGACTTCCTGGATCCCCACGACTCAGCGTCGCCAGCGAACGCCTCACGACATCCAGAAAGCCCGACTCATCAACGTCGGGAGATCCCCGCGCCATGGATAGCGTGATCTCAATACGGCCCCGTAGGCTCTTCCCCACCTTGACGTCGACGATGGCGCGAGTGATCAGATGCGCATGACAGACGGCAATGATGACGCGTCGGATGAAGGTCACGGCTCGTCTGGTCTGCCGTGACAGGATCTCAGCGCAACGTACTGCCTGACGGACGGAGACGTAGTGAAGTTCGTTTGGCTGGATAGGTGGTATGTGGACGTAGCGCCGCGAATGGAATGTGGTGATCAGGCCCACGATTTCTTCTGTGGTGGCGTAGGCGTTCTCGGGGGCGGTTGAGGTCGACATCGTCGCTGCGAGGTTTCCCGACGTTTGACGACCTAAGATGGAATATAGGAAACGCATGGATGCTGTGGACCGGAGATTATTACGGCATATATGTGCAGTGTTCCGCTGCCTTTTATATCTCGTGGTAAGTCTACCTCGCATATCACCGCAAACACCTGACTCTTTTCTATTCTATTGCTAACATGGAGAAGGTAGAAGGTAGATACTCACGAACGCATGATACCTGTTGAGTCTACAGTTACAAACAGATACCGAACCAACAAACGGTTATCTGCTGCGTTGCAATCAACTCGTACGGCAACGTGATACAATCACGGATCAAAGAAAACACACAGTTACGAAAGCCACGAGTCGCAGTTCTTGCGTACCAGTTCTACGGATCAAGGCAACGTGACGAAGTCACACTCGGGTTTTGCAAACTCGGGGGATGTTTTTTTTATCTATCTTCTGTTTCCTATCTGAAACCCACTGTTTCCGTTCACTGTTAAGGACGACGTCGAAGCCAAGCAAGAAAGACCAACACCTAATGGTGTTGCACCAGGCCGATTGCCTGGGTGGCTCTCCTGATCATGGAAGATGAGCGGATTGGCGAAGCGATGAGCCATGACGAACGATAAACTTGTGAGAGTGGCAGCTCAGCGACTCGTCCTATTCTGTACGCTTTACAGAATAGGGTAACCGGTTCGAAAGACGAGAACAAGAGAGACCAACACCTGATGGTGTTGCACCAGGCCGACTGCCTGGGTGGCTCTCCTGCTCATTGACAAAGGCATATTGCCCCATAGCAGTGGGGTGATAGGATCGATATAGGTAGATG
Organism: Xylariaceae sp. X170; assembly: GCA_028637755.1. Taxonomy (NCBI): domain Eukaryota; kingdom Fungi; phylum Ascomycota; class Sordariomycetes; order Xylariales; family Xylariaceae; species Xylariaceae sp. X170. The sequence continues at coordinate 42,920 of JAJFDJ010000051.1, read as the reverse complement.
TGACAGCTCAACGCACTCGTCCTGTTCTGTACGAGTTACAGAATAGGGTGACCGGGTAAAGGGCAGAACAACAGAGAGACCAACACCTGGTGGTGTTGCACCAGGCCGGCGGCCTGGGTGGCTCTCGGTGTCATGGGACAATGGGCAAAGATTGGCGAGCTACTGGATGATTTCCATGATGCCCTCTCTTCTCTGTATGTCATGGAGCCGGTCTGCTTGACGGGTTCCAGCAATGAGCATACAGAGGAGAGGAGCATCAGTAGTCGCCAAAGCCACCGAAGCTGATCTGGCCCGATTCCTGATCCCGTAAGAAGTTGTTCATGTCAAATCCTCCTGCCACGATATAGGGCAGGTCCTCGATTTCAGCGCGGGGCTCGTCGTAGTATCGGTACTGCAAGAACAGATACTCGCAGTATCCGTCATCCATATCGAAGTATTGAAGCGCCATGTGGATTATATAGTTGTTTCGTTCCACATCGGCGCCCTCGCGGGGCTGGCATTCGAGGTCGAAGGCGACGCCTCGGGGGATGCCCGGGACCAGGTACAGATAGGCCCGCATCTGACAATTGAAGATGCGCGAGATCTCACAACACATCTCGACGGTGGTCTTGAGGTAGGCTCGCACGCAAGGGCCCCAAACCGCTTCGTCGTAGATATAGAAGTATTGTATAGCCTCGTCGACACGCTTTGTCACGAACCAGGTTGTGTACTGCTTCGAGAGATCACGGAGCGGAGCCAGAGCGCGGGCGAGACGGATCTGGTCTCTCTCGATCTCCTCCCAGCTGAGGTTCTTGATGGCCTCGAACTCAGCCGCGGCGGTCTGGACGATGGATTCATCCACTTCGCCTCTGTCGTTCAGGGGCACCTCTATATAATGATTAGTCTCTCATCAGCGCCAATCATGGCCATTGCCTGGGGATATTGGAGGTTACGTACCTTCGATAGCCCAGTGGAACTTGCCCAGCTCGAGCGTCGAGTTCTCCCGACCCTTGATTCCGTCGACGATATTCGCTTCATGATTGTCGCTGTAGTGACGGCGGATGATACGATGAATCAAGTGGAGATTCATGGGGTCAAGGTCGGGATTGTTCTCATCGCCGGGGAAGTCCTCAGGCTTGATGAGGTGAGTGAGGAACCGCGTTTGAATCTCGACGAGCACGGACATGCCCAGGGCATCCTCGATGGCCTTCCAGAGACGGATGGCCATGAGGTAGTACGGGCCGTCGGCCACATGGAAGCCGCGCAGATCGATCTGAAACTTGGGGACCTGTCTGGACTCGCCGTACTCGACGTAGTCGCCCACGGTGATACGACAGCCGAATTGCAGGTCGTAGTCGGTCGACTCGCAGTTCAGCAGCATGATGCAGTCGCCGATGAAGTGGCCGAAGTCGGATTCATGGGGCACGTCGGACGGGATGGTGCCGTCGATGCGGCTGTGCAGGTAGATGTTGTCGATGGAAGTCAAGTTGCCCACCGACGGGGCCTGTCTGGCGATGGCCGCCCAGCGGGCCGGATTCGGTGGGATGGGAGGCATGTTGGATGGGGTGGGGGTGTGTGTTCGGGTTCAATGTGTCAACTTGTAGAGGCTGCGGGCTAAGAAGATGACGACAATGAAGTGGAAGAGGAGGATGATTAAGATGATGAAGAGGAACAATGAGATGATGAGGCTGCAGGACATTGAGGACAACGAATGCTGCAGTCACTGTTTGTGAGTGTGGTTGGAGATGTGGTTGTGCTTGATGGTGGTGGTTGTGGTATAGTTGTGGTTGGGCTTGATGGTGGTGGTTGTGGTATGGTTGTGGTTGTGGTTGTTGAGAAGTGGATGGTGGGAAGAAAGAATACGAACGGTTGAAGAGTGGAAGAGATGGACGAATGTATAGTTGATTCGAAGACTTCAGCAGAGTCTGGGATCAGTTGAGGGAGCTGGGCTGATTGCCTATCTACCTGGAAGCAACACATTGGGAAGGACCGACCACCACCTACCTTCCATATATCACGACCTCACGACGGACAAATCATTACCTCTGATACGCTGGAGGAAGCAATACCTGCCTGGGACACTGTGCCCCCTTTCGAATCAGCAGCACTTCATTCCCACGAACGGCAGGTGCAACTCGACGCAACCGCTATGGTCACTATCAGATCTCCTGGAGTTGGCAGCTACAGGTGGTCAAGGGGCTGATTTACGTGATGAGGACCGTTGACAGGTCGTTTGATTCACCTCGAATTCATGGCCTGAAGGGGGGACTCGGGTGATTAACAACCACGGGCCTGGTGTCCGTTTGATTGTGTTTGAGTCGACGGATGCCTTAGGCAGGAAGGGGGGACACGGGTGATTAGCCACTAAGCACTGCCTTAGCTGAATATATTGAATACATACCTACTCTTCAAGACTGGATTGAACGGGAGTTTGTGATCAAGTGAGGTGTCTGGCAGTTTTGTTTCGACTCGTAGTGACATGTTCATGGTAATATTGTGAGGAGTTGACTCTATTCGAGGCAATGCTGCCGACTTGATTTTCCGTTTGTTGCCTTGCATTTGCAGTGGTTGACTAACTGCCCCCATTACTGGCGGAAGTATGTCGATATCAACGCCAACGTCAAGTCGAGCAGACAAGGATTCATCAAGACGATTATTTGGTCATAAAATTCTCGTTAAAACAGCAAGGAAGGTAACTCAGCTCTAACACAAACAACTAACGTACATCTAGTCCCTCCCCTTTTCCTCCCCTCCCACCTCCTTCTCACCTTCGCCTCCGCAGTCCCCTCCCCTACTCAAACTCAACCAAAAAATTATAATACCGCGACCCGATCCGCGAACACCACGAATACCGCCAAAACCGACTCTGCGGCTCACACATGAGCTGCTCCATCATCTTCCTCACGCCTACCTTAGCAGACGGATCTTTTCGACCCTGTTTATCGCCGAACCAGCGCGGATGGGGGGGACGCGGGCCTGGGGGGATGTGGAGGGGGGTTTTGCGGGGGTGGTGGGATGCGTTGGGCTTGAGGAATGGATGAAGAGGGTTCTTGGGTTGTGGGTTTGGGCTTGGGACTTGTGTGGTGTTAGGGGATAATGATGGATTCTTGTCTTTGTCGGTTTGAGGAGGATCGCGAGAGATACCGCCTCGACTGAATAATCCCCAATCTAACTGTGAACTCTCCGCCTTCGCCGTGGACGGACTTCCACTCCCTTCAGCTTGCGAAATCGATATCCGCGCGGGATTCCTGTCCGGGCAAGCTGGGGGATCATTGCGGTCGGTGATGGGTCGGAGGGTTTGAAGCTCAATCGATTCATTGGGTTGTTGGGTAGAGTATCGACTACTACTCGTTGCCACAGACAGACGTTGAATGCCTTGGGGGAGTTGAGCTGGTCGTCGCTGTGATCCCTCGCCGCGAACCGGTAATGCGCCTCGCATACGGGTATCATGGCTTTGCGACTGTTGGAGTTCTTTGGATTGTCGTGGATTTGGCGTGTCATTCCTGCTCGGATCTACCGTCGACATCCTATCGACCTCTTTGCCTTTCCAATTCGATCTTCTTGGGGAGCTACCTCCAGGGCTACCCGGTGAAGTAGCTGTCTCTTCAAGGGGACTTCGAGATCCCTGGGATTCATTGACCTGTTGTTGACCGGACTGTTGAACTCGAGTTGTTGTCATAGATTTCCCCTTGTCTTCATCCCGCCGACCCAATCCTCGTACGCAACGACTCTCAGGACTAAACGGTGTAGCTTTTCGCACGCGGGGATCGTAGTGGCGTTGCAGTTCTTTGGCTTGTTTTTTGATTTCTTTTGGGTTCAACTCATCACTCTTGATATTAGTCTTCGCCGTGGACTGACTTTTGTTCTGCGGCGCCTTCGAGTCCGATGGCTTTTGGGAGATGTCTCCAGGACTGAAAGTCGCCGACAACTCCGAGGCTCTTCGGGACCTTTTTAATTCGTGGGGTTGTTGTCGCTTCTGAGGCGTTGTCAGATCCGCTTCGATCTTATGGATTAATCCTCCCAGTGGACTATTTTCAGAGCTATGCGATGAAGTATCGCGTACGCGGGCGACAGGGGCTTTTTGGGAGCCTTTGGGTTCGTTGGATTGAGTCAGATCTGATTGTCCACTACCAGCTGATGCCTGAGAGTAATTTCGACTCCCTTTACTCTGCCCGCTAGATCGACGTGAGGAGTTGGCTTTGGTCTGCAGCGAAATACCAGTATCAATAGCTCTTCGTAACGATTTGGGTTCGTTGGTTTCCAGTAGCCCTCCTCGTCCACCGCGAACCACATCCTTAGAACCCTCTCCGGCCTGTGGACTCGATGGCCCTACGGACACTCTAGATCCAAGATGTTCACCATCCCGCACACGGGCGTCAGGAACTTTCGATATCCTTTCGAGTTCGATTGATCGCCGCAGAGCTTGTAGTCGAGTCCTAGCCTCCGCCCGTGATATAGGCCTTGCCCGTAGCTGGCTTCCACATTCAGTTCGCTGACTTGAGCGTCGCGAGGAGCCTTCGGGTAGGTTTTCGTGCACTGGGATTCCATGGGGGCTTCGGGGTTCGATGGGCTCATCGGACAGTCGGAAGTAGGGATGTTGACTTAGATCAGGGGCTATGAGGTTTTGGTGCTCTTTGTTCTGGGGTTTGGATCGGCGTGTTGAGATCTCAGGGCGAGGCGACGTCTGGCCTCGTACACCGGTGTCATGGCGGCTTCGGGACCCCTTGGGTTTGTTGAGCTTCTGTAGACTATGTTGTCTCGCGGAACCAGTAGCCTCTTTGATATGAAAACTTGATCGATGTGTAGAGTTACCTGAAGGAAACGGAGAATCCCGTCTCCCATCAGTATGACGGCGGCTCCGAGGCCCTTGAGAACATGACTGACTCTCATCATTACTTAGCATCGAACAACCTTCTCTACCCCTCGTTCGAGAGCCATCCCGAGAATCAGCCTTGGTCTGACGTTCACTCCGATCCTTCAAACGACACCCCTTATCACCAGTATCGTCCCTGCTCTCATCCCAATCCGCACTACTCAACCCCCGCAAAGCAACCTCCTCCGTCCCAGGCAACGAAAACGTACTCCCCATCTTCCGGAGCACATCTCCAATCTTAATAATGACCTGACTGACGCCCGCCAGATACGGATCCTTGACGTATCGGATCTCGGTGCGTCGGTTGCTTTCGATGAGGAATTCTTCCGAGCCGGCGAGGGAGGGCGTGCTGCCTTTTCGACGCAGGGTGTTGCGGATTCGGATCATGTTTCCTGGTGGGGTGTAGGGAGGCATTTTGACGGTGGGTAGGATTGGTGGAGGGTTGGTGTATTTGGGTAGAATATCTGGGAGGTGTGGTGGTTGACGATTGTTCGAAGAGTTTGATGATGGTCTATGCGTGTTCAAGACAGCGAGGTAGGACTGTGGTCAGTTTTGGATTGATATAGGGGATAGGGTAGGTCACATTGGTCGATGTTTACATGCAGCGAAGATTCGTATCGAAAGGTTGACACTGAATGTGACCTTCAAGTCAATTGACCGATGTTTGCTTTCGGGAAGCATATCATGAAGTCGAAGTCGACACAACTCTGAGAATATTTACCTATTTGAATCTGATTGATGAAGGATGACCATCTCTATGGTATCACAACAACTAATCCATCATTCAAACAGATCAAGTTCGAGTCAGCAGTCTCTTTTTCACCGAGCAAGCAAACAGAACTTATGCATATGATCTGAAAATGAAGTCTCCTAAAATCAGTCGCTACTCCCGCCCTCTATGCAAATCTATATCGCAAACCCCTAACGCCTCAAGATGCCCAGCACCGCCCAACAATCACGCTCATAAATCCCAAAGTCATCCATCCATCTATTTGCACAGCTCCGGCGTGATAGTCATATTGTAAGCAGGCTTCTCGCGCGCCCAGTCCGAGACAGCAACACCCGAGTACTTGACGTGGTGGTTGTTACTATCGATCACATTAGTCTCATCATCTCCCCACAACTCGAAAGGTCACATACGGATTATCGTAAAACGAATAAGTAATAGCAATATGTGCCTCGGAGCCCTCAACAGGCTCAATGCGCGCAGCAACGTGCTTCGCTTGGCTGCGGTCCCCGGTTATGGTGCAGGCGTGGAACTCAGAGGACAAGGGGTAGCCGCCGCCGGAACCGGAGCAGTGGGCGCTGAAGGGGGGCACGTAGGCGTTCATGCCGATGGTTTCGTGGGGACCACCGGTGATGGAGAAGCCTGCGATTGTTGTAAGTTATGGGAATAGAGAGAGTTGAAGATTGTGTGTTAAGTACCGTAGTAACTTGTTGTGGGAGCCATGGGGTTTCCGTGGGAGAGACCGGCTTGGTAGCCGGTGATGCTCCATGTGTAGTTGCCGTACTGCCGGGGAGCAACACCTGCCTGAGCGACTGAGGCAGCGGCGAGGAGAACGGAGACGGTGTTGAAGTGCATTTTGGTGGTATTATTCTTTTAGTTTTGGGGTTTTGATGGTATTGTTCTTGTCTTTGTGATATGAGTTGTTGTTAGATGCCTCTCTCAGAACTACCGAGTTGAGGAAATGAACCGACTCTTATATACGTGTTCGGGCCATCGTCAGGGTTCAGATCTTCAATCAACGTCATGCCTCCCCATCAAAGCCGATCTTGATAAACATTGCCAAGCTGTACAGCCGCCAGCAATGAATATGGACCCGTCGCGATGCATGAACACGAGCAGACTTTGCCCAGATCAAGGAATAGACGCGCTGAGCTCGGCGATAGATACCATCATTCCCTACAAGTCGACCAACGTCATAAGTCGAAATACCAACAACCAGCACGTCGTCGCGGCCTCATTGGCGCCATGTGTAGACGCGGTCTGTAACTCACGTTTAGTCGCGGCAACCGAACCGACGGAATTCAGCAATTCACGGCGATTATTGGTCGGTCAGCTTACAGCTAGAGCTGACGTCGGCGTCAATCTGCGACTTGGTCGGCCTAGCAGTCCAGCTCAGATACTACCCGCCGCCCTAGTTCACGCTTACCGTCCAACTGTCCAGGCACAGCGGCCCTGAATGTCACATTGAGGCATGCGAGATGTCCGCTAAAGCAGGTTCACTGTGTCTTCGCGCCCGAGTTACTGCAAGCTGTGTGAATAGTTTGTTTCGAAACGTGAAGTCGGAACAACCAGCGGAGTGGAAGCGGATCTCAGGGACGACTATTCTTAGCTACAGCGGAATAAGGGTGCGTTTCAATTTAGAAACATTAGAACTTTGATATTGATGCTATAGACACTTTCATATTCCAGAAGAGAAATGGAAAAAGATCGAAATCAAGCGAACTACAACAAACGGTGCATCTCAAAATGCCCTTACGGATTATCCCGTCCGTAATCTCTCCCATAAATAACGGATTACATAATATCGTAAACTCCCGCCCTGCAGCGCCCTGATAGTAAAAATCCCGGCCCACAAAACCTACGAAAAGAAACCCTTGGTCAAAACGTGCCCCTGGCCAGCCAATCCAGCGTGTTCGCACGACGGAACTATCCTATCCAGCGTGGTCAGTGCAGCAAGCAAGCTGGAGCGTTCGAGTCTTGTTTGCCCAATGGAATTAAACGAAAAAAACGTTATGGAAATCAGCCCCTTCAAATCAATCAAATCCCAAGTTCGGAGCGTTCTTTTCCCAACCTACCTCCTTATTATACGGGAGAACCAACCAGCTTCTCTCGTTTCCTTTCTCCTGTTTCTGTTTCTATTCCCGTCAACGTCAACAAAGAATCTGTAATTCGTCTGATTACTTGTTTACTCTACGCTCTTACGACGCTACTAACAAGTCAAGTCCCCTGATACGACTCTCTTTTCTATCTCTACGGATTATCTAGACCAAGTCCGCCGACCTACCCAAGTCAAGAAGACTCTCAACATGATTCACGTGAATCCCGCACCACATGATAACCCTACCGTCGTACCCTTCCTCCCTCCTGTCTAGTCACGTACCTCTATCTTTCTCCAAAAAAGAAAACGCAATCCCCTTCATCACAAACTACGGATTACAACGGCATCGGACCTTCAACAACGGTGAACCAAACAGCCGCTCCGTTAGTAGAACGATGTAGCTATGGTACGTATTCCAACCGACTCTCCCTCCACTCAATTCCTTCCATCTTTTCTTTCCTTCCATTCATCTCTTCTATCCTTCTATCCCATCTTCCTTAACGACATCTCATCCTTTGTCTCCCCGTCCCCCACTCCCTTCTATCTACCCTTCGTACAACCAACTCCATCCACGCAACCAACCCACACCCATCGGAACATTACTTTCAAAGAGAACGTGCAAGCTGCACATCATTCATTCACCTGCACGTTCATACCTACCTACATCCATACATTGCGTAAGTCTTCCTTGTTCCTGTGACGGGATGCACCTACGCGGTACTCTCTTCACAATACCTAACCAGTCTTCCTCCTAACACATTACGCAACACAACCCGTCAAACCCATTTCATTTCACATCTTCAATCTCCCCTTCCATCCATCTCTTTCATCCACCGCAAACGCTCTCCCTTCCACCACCCCTATCCCGTTCCCATCTCATCCATCCCATCTCGTTCACGCACAAAATCCCTCAGCACCGACCTTCTTCCCGTTCATCATCATTATCAACCTTCCTCTCGTCCTCGTTCATCCTCATCCTCATCCTCATCCTCCCGCCACCAGCCCCCAGTCATCCATCCACACACCCGGTGCATCTCTATCACCATTACTTACCGTACCGTACCGTACTTTAAACCGTCCAAAACGGTCCCATCAATCACCCCAGCCCTCCCCATCCGGTTAGCCGCAAGCTTTCCTAATTATCACCCTGCTCTAGTCTCCGGCGTGTAATCCTCGCCTTGCATGCCGCTACTGTGTGCGTAGTGCTTACGCACGACAATCACCCCATCCATTCCATTGCATCTTTGCCTTTTACGGATTTACAGTGTAGGGCTTGTTTTCCAGGTCCGTCGACGCCCCTCCTACTAACGCTCAGATCATAGGTACGAAAAAGAAGAAGAAGACGAAAGCTGAGATTTGGGATTTTCTCTGTTCTGTTTCCCCGTCCTACAGGTCCCAACTAACCTCCTAGCAAACCGGGCTATGGGCCAACTAATAAGCTACTTAGTGCGGTGCGCGAGAGACAAGACATGCTCCTCTCTCCCCTCCCCCTCACCCCAAAACATGCAGCATATCTCGATACATACATACGGACCACCTCGTAAAAAAAAAAAAGAAAGACGGAACGCCTTTTTCTAATCCCCGTGGTATATGCGCCCATCATTCTAGTAATACATACGGGCGTCCGGAAGCAAAAAACCATTACTTGGTTTTTTTTCTTGGAAAACTACCAGCACAGAATCGTACAGGGCCCGCGCCATGACACCATACTGCCGCCCCCCCATAATAATAAGAAGCATATCAGGATATCCCCCCACCCCCTCCCACACCGCGTGCCCATGCCCTTTGAAACTGCCAGTTTTGAATACCTGGTAGCAAAAGCAACCCCGTCTTCCTGAACGCCGGACATTAATCACACCCCGAAGAAGCACAATCACGGCTGTCCCAACCGCGCATACGGTTTCATTCCCATTAAAAAACGCCTCAAGGACACACAATGATGGAGCGAGCCTCCCAAAAACTTGCCCAAAAAAACTTCTGGCTTAGATGGCATGCATCTGGAAGCCTCGTGGCTTATATACAGCAAGAATTATTTATCCGGGTTACTGCGGTCGACGAGTGTCGTGTTTCATGGTCGGCTCTTCTTAGACTTCCTTGCTCTTCTCCTTGACTGCCGCCTCGCTTTGGGCCGTACCAGTCATGGGCGCTTTAGCTTCTTCGATACTCGTAGTCGGCGCCTTCATGGACTTCTTGTTCTGTCTACTCCGCGTGTAGTCACTCAAGGTAAGTTTCTTCTTCACTGGGCTTGGTTGCACCGATGAGGCGCTGTTAGTCGGTGGTAGTGGCCCGACGGAGCCCAGAGGAGGAGGAGCATTAGTCGCCGAGAAAGGCGACCGCGCCATGCTACTACTATTGGCAGACCCTGGCGTCACGTTCGAGCCTCCTGTCGGCTCGCTAGGGAATGCGGGCACTGGCGGGAGCTGCACTCGAAGCTCTTGCGTTTTGACGTTGACACCCGAAGATGTTGATGCTGATGTCGACGCCGTTGTCGGCAACGTAGATGCCGCCGCCGCGGAAGCAGCAGCAGCAGCAGCCGCAGCCGCAGCAGGAGGAGGCAAAGAAGCATTGACCTCATCAACACTTTCCATGACGGCATCAGTCATAGCCACATCTTCAGAAGTATTTGTAGACTTGCTCGCAAGTTGACCTGCTTCTGCCGCTGGGATAATCATCGCATTGGCTTGATCGCCCGCAGGAGCATCCAGTTCCATCCTGCCCAAAACCGATACTGCCGTAGATGGCGAGTCGACCTTGGTCTGCAGACGCAATGCCTCAGCATCCTCAGCTCGACGCCGACAATTCCTCGCCAATTTCTCCCCAAGTGTGAGCCGCCTCTTGCGTGGCTGTCCACCCTCTTGACGCTTGACAGGCGGTGCAGTGGAGTAATAGATATCCCACCATGCCTCATGGACACGATCTGTTTGCACCGCCACTTCGCGATATTCCGTCGTACCGGCGTCTTGCCGTGCACGTCTCGCAGCGATCACAACAGAATTGTGTTGCTCGGGTTGCTTAAGAGGATGCGAGGAGGTCGGAGAGTCTGATGCACTGCCAGGCGAGTCGTTGACACGGTCGAAAGCCTCTGCGTCGGCAACGTATCGGCGCTCTGTCGTATTACTGCTGTTGGTCGTTGTCGGATTACTCGACGTGCTTTTCGACTTCGTCTTCACAGGAGCCCCTGTATTCGCTGCACTGCTAGGTCCTTCCGCTACTCGTTTCTTCTTCCGGACTGGTTGTTGCTGTTGTTCCATGCGACGAAATGAGTCCTCGACCATCTGCACCTTTCGCTTGTCCCGATCCGTGAGCTCGGTCAAGACACCCAACATGTCAAAGGATCCTTGTCGCGGTGCCGGCGTCATGTCGCGACTGGGTGGTTTGCTTCTGCTCCGCGATGACCTAGAATCGTTGTCTGCACCATCATCCGCCCGACCTTCACTAGGTGCGCGACTATTTGTCGCCTGACCAGTACTAGTCGGCGAGACATTGCTGGTTTTAGGCTTACGCGGCTTCTTCTGCTTCGACCCCCTGTCCTTGCCCTGCGGCCGCGCAACGTAAATTTGATGAAACCGGGCGAATGCGCATTCCGACCCTAAATCGCAAGCACATCCGCCATGCTCCGAGAGCAAATTGTGGACCCATGTCGTGATCTGTTCGTATGTTTCCATCTCGCTCTCATCAAACTCCGGCTGCTTATCCGTCTCGTCACTGAGACCTAACAATTGCGACCAGCGCCTCGCCACCCTTTTTTCTAGCCCAATATCCCATGAAATCGTTATCTGCTCGCCAGCTTTAATAGCACGGTCGCTCACAAGCCAGAAATGATACTCAGACCCATCCGAAAGAAATGTATCTATCGTGGCATTGGGCCTGCAACTCCGACGTACGTATCGAGCCTGTGACCCTTCTTTTCGAGTATCGATGATGATGGGAAGCATGGGATGGAAAAAGACAAAGGGTAGGGGCGAAGTGAGGATCGACCATCGATTGCTGGCATCCTCGCAATAATCCTTCTGGAATCCAATCTGCCCATTGAGCTCGATCAAGGGAATGTCCTTGTCAACTGCCTTGGAAGAGGCTAGAAACTGCCACTGACAAACTGTATCAGGGCCCATGGATACCCTCTTAGACAAGAGCTCCGTCGGCGCTTTGATCGAATCAATATTGGACGGAAGAGGCCGGAAAACATCGTTGAATTTCCAGCCAGATTCCTCCATGAGTTTATCGTGATCCCGCAACCACGACGACAGAAAGTTAGGTATCGTTAAACTCGCAAAGGAGTTTGTTTGGACAATCGCAACTTCTCGATCGTCCCTGTACAAGTCCATAAAACCACTGGTAAAGTTGTGCACGTCGAATTCGGGCGGAACATCTTGCGGCGTCGTCGCAGGGCTGGGCGGATGCCCATGCGGGTTGGTCGCTTTCTGCCCGCACGAAGGACTGCGTTTAGCAGTCTGGGAGCCGCTCGACTGGCTAAGACGATGCGAGCTCTTCGACTTCTTGTGTTGTTGATGATGTGTTGGCAAGTCGTGAGTGTGCTTGACCATGTTCTCCGACGTGCTGTGGCCGTGTAAGCCTAGATCCGAAAGCCTGGCCCTCTTTTTTTGGGTCTTGTGTGGAGGCCGTTTGGTCGTCTTGCGGTCCGAGAACTCCAGATGCGTGCCGTTTGTTTGCCGAAAAATCTGGCGCTCGTTGGCTCTGTCTCGATCCAGTGGCCGTGGTTTGCATTCCACGCAAGAATGATTGAAGTCTTCTCGGGTAACCTCGACCATGTTATAGGGATAGTAGCATTCGATGTGCTGCCACGTATCACACGCCTCGCAGTATATGGTATTTCCATCATCGTCAGTGAAGTCGCAGATACACTTGATCGTATATGGCTCTTCGTCTGCCGGCGCCGCAGCCTTACTGGACCCATGATTGGATATGGCGGGTGCTGAGTGTGAACTGGAAACGACCGTCCGACCGGGAGCCGATGATTGTGTCGGAGAATGAAGCTTTTCTGTCATAATCTAGGACACACCTCACTGAGAGTGAGATGTTCAGGTGGCAGTTAATAGACGAATTTTATCTTGAGGATCCTGGTGACATGACGTCGAATCGAGTCTCGACGCGCCGGGTGTTTGACCCTCGGGTATCATCCAGTAGCAAGATGATTCGTACGATCATGCGTTGGCTGTCTCTGGGGTCGCAATTGGCAAAAACGTAGAGTACGGCTAGGTTGGATGTACAGACAAGACCCGAGACGGAACGGTGGCGGCGGTGGCGGCGATGAGCGGAGGAGACAAAGAAAAAGACCAGACAAAAGGGACTTCGAGGATTTGGCACAGGCTAAGATTACGGATTCGGGTCGTGAGGATCGACTAGGCGATGCTGTGTACGAAGTGCGAACACGGGCGAAGGGGCGATAGCGAGTTTGTTGGATTCAAGGGAGCGCGCGAGCAAGAATGTGGTAGCTAGAAGGGGATCGGAGCAGAGTGACGGGGAGTAATGCGCCTCGAGTAAGAATGGGATTGCAGCGAGTGGTAGGTCGAAGATTATTCGATATTCCGTAAATGCGTTTTCCTTTCCGCGGGATTCGAGGTGTTGTGACTTGCCAAACGCGAGTTTTGGTGGCGTCGATTGATTGTTCTGGTGGGAAAAGGAGGGAGACGAAGAAGAGGGAAGATGCGAGGGACGAAGTAAGTTGCGAGCGAGTGTTGTGAGCAAGTGTGTGTGCGTGTAGGTAGTGTACGAGTAGGCAGGTATTGCGAGGGAAGGGGAAACCAGCCAAACAGATTGGCCTGGCACACTAGAGGAGAGATTGCCTACCACAGGCTAGTTGGACTAGTCGCTATAGGTACTGACCTACCTACCTACACAGAACACCTCAGGAAGGGACTGCAATCCATCCGTACTAACGTCCACTGCCTGCTGAGAGGTGGGCTAGCAGGGCAGACGGCAGCCACGCAGCGCGAAAGAAGAGGGCCTCAAGCAGCTGCTGCTTGGGGAGTGACAGTTCCGTACCAGACGGGAGGAAGGCCATTGTGACAGTACGGAGTGCGAAATACGTTATCCGTACTGTGAGTACATTGCTGCTTCGCGAAGGAAGTATCAGACAGTGTATTGCACAGTGTTGGAGCAGCTCAGTCAACAAGCCAACTAGAAGAGACACGAGGTTAGGCACTATGTACTTACATGAAGAGCCTTCATGCAAGGTGGTAAGTATTGATATCTGGGTCAGAAGAGTAAAACACCGTTCGTGCTTGGTTCTGTGGCAGGTACCGTAATGGAAGTACCAGACGGTACACAGCTGTACGGAATGGATACCTCCCTCACAGAGAGTAATCCGTACCGGTGCTTGACGCGTGTGACGATGGCAGGAAAACAACAAAGATCAGATAGACTCGACAGCAGAAGGGGGGTCAGGTGCTGGACTGGTCGATTTAGTGGACTGCATTTCCTGGGAGTTGATGCTCGATAGAATTTTTTGTGTGTTGTTATCCTGCATCGTCAGAGAACAGACCTACGCGACGGGGTAAGTAGTGTACATAACCCGTACCTCTTACTCCGTACACCCGCTACCCACCACGTTAGGGTAGGTACGGCAGAACGGCAGCAGTGAGAGATGAAAGAACAAGAGAAAATGTTACCTCGCTCTGGCTAGCTAATGAGAGACGGCTGTTATACACGGTGACGCGCAGCAAATGCGCAGTAGGCAGCTATTACCTGTTGGCCAACCAACCGTCGCAGATGGTGATATTGCCATGACCTGGACGGGAAGAACCTCCCGTCCAAACCTAACGGAGCACATAACGGTGAGGTACCTGACAACCCGTAATGTGTACGGAGTAGATACGGTATGCAGCAAGGTACCTACGGTATCTACGAATACGGAGTACCTACACCACCCTGTAATTACCTGCCTACAAAGACCGGGCGGGGTAATGATAGAGGTATGAAATGTGCGGAATAGGGCGCTGGGGGGTTGCCTTGTAGGTACCGAGTGGGAAAAGCGTCACGACCAAGTTCCAACCGGTACCAGCGGTTGGCATCCTGGGCGGATTTTGATAGAAAAAGAGGGAAACGGATGCAGCTGCAATTCAATCAGGTTTTACACCTATAAAAAGTAAGGTATGGACTAGGAAGGAAACAGGGAAGATCTCATTCGAGAGAGACGGGTGCAGATTCCATGACCTTTCTGCGTATTTCTATGAGAATTACTAATTGCACAGTAAAACATCGCTATTCGGCCAGTATTCTCTAATGCCTTGTATACAGTGTGGCCGTACTGTCCGGAATCAGGCAGGCGTACCTTAGGTAGGTAAACCACCTACCTGCCTACCTAGCCTACCTACATCGTGATACCGCCTGCCTGAAATCAAACAGCCGCACCTACCTATCTACATCAATACATCATTTCTACAGAATTAAGCCCACGTAACCACCTATTTTTTCCCTCTACCGACAACGCGCCGATGCTACAAACTCCACACCTTTCCCGTACACCGCAAGCATTACATCTGACAAGCCGGAAGTAGAAAGCAGCATGGAGCCTAACGCGGCTTCCCGTGTCCCTTCCACGGAATCCAGCGCACCAGATTCGAATCTCAGCGCTTCCATCTCTCACAATGCGGCGATAAATCAGTGCGCAGGTACTGACATCGAGACAATCCCTCCGCTACCACCGTCTGATTCCTATGACTCGTTTGATGAGCTCTTTTCGTTTCTGCACGAGTGGTCAACTCAAAACGGCGTCGCTTTCATCAAGAAGAGCCCAAGTAACTATCGCAATGGCAAACCAACATCGTACGCCCTCGAATGCGATCGTGGCGCATCCCGACCATCGATAAGCAGAGGTTTTCGCAACGTCTCTACCCAGAAGCTCGATTGCGAGTTCAAGATCACCGCATCATCAACGAAGAGAAACAATTGGAGATGGACGTACAAAGCAAAGGGCGTACACAACCATTCCAGAAGTCTGGATCCGTCAGCGCACAATGTGTTACGCAGACGTGATGAGAAAACAAAGCAACTAGAGAAGCAGATTTCTCATCTACGAGCCTTACCAGCGCGCGAAATGGCCACCATGTTACGCGAGCAGTCTGAGAAACCGGTTTTCTTTCGCAACCGCGATATTTACAACGATCGTCAGCGACTTCGTGACGACTCGCTCGATGGACTTTCTCCTACACAGGCATTCATTCGGGAGATCTCATCACTAAAGCATCGTGTGCTTTATGATGACATAAATCGAGTGCAGGGAATCGTTTGGACGTATCCTTGGTGCGAGACTATGTGGAAGACGTTTCCGGAAGTTCTCGGTATCGACAACACATATAAGACGAATAGATACAATCTGTATCTGTTCCACGTCACAGGTGTTACAGATCAGAATACAGTCGCCAACTTTGCGTTTGGTTTAATCAACACCGAAAAAGAAGACGGCTACACTTGGTTGTGTGAAAACCTCAATAATCTACGCGAAGAGCTCGATATTCAGCGGCCTACTGTCATCATCACGGATAAAGAGCGAGCTCTGAAAAAAGTACTCAGTAGAGTATTTCCGAACGCTCAACAACAATTGTGTGTGTATCACATCAACGCCAATGTCCGAGCTAGAATTCGTTCACGATAGTATCCAGATAAGCATTCTACCACCGACAAGAGCTCTGATGATAGTACACATGTGCAGAACGATGAAACTGTCATCACTTTCGAGTCAGATGATGATGTTGATACCGTGGAACCCCCACATTCAGACACAGAACTTACTCATACGCGTGATGGCATGTTCTGTGCATGGCAACGAGTTATCTATGCCCCTACCGAAGATGATATGCAACTCGCGTGGAAAAAGCTTGTTACATCCTTCAGTGATCAAGCACATATCACTGAATATATATCGTCTGAATACATGTCGTGGGTTCATCAATGGGCAAAGTGTTATATTGACCGCTATCGCAACTTTGGACAACGAACAAACAGTCCGACCGAAAGTGCGCATCGAAGCTTGAAAACATTTCTCGTTACAGGTACAGGGCATCTCTATCACCTCCATGCTGCAATCGAGGAGATGTTGAAAGAAAAACAGCGTGTTTATGCGGAAAAAGCTGGCAATATGCATATGAAACAACGGTTGACGTTTATGCAACAGCCATGGTTAAACCCATTGGCAGGCATAATTACGTTCCCTGCCCTCCAGCATATTCACAAACAAGGTCTGATTGCAAGGGCAGTATTACGCCGTACGCAGCCTTCTCTACAACCATGTCGTCGGACATTCACGCAGCAGTATAGGCTACCATGTAGTCATTACATCCTCGATGTGATCGAACGAGGTGACGCGTTGAAGAAAGAGGACGTATACAGCCGTTGGTGGTTGCGAAAACCGCTGGTAAGTGTTGAGCCTCTCAACATCGACTTCATAACTAATATCTACGTACAGAACGTCGACAACCCGCTACTTAACATAAAAGATCCGGAATATGTCACCAACCTACGAGGACGGCCACGTATTGCAGTGAACTCAAGCCAGAATGTGCCGAGAAATCTCCAAGTTCAGCCTTTACTTCCCCCTTCTATCGGAAATCATTTGCCACCCATTCACGAGCCTTCCAGGCGAACAACGTCAAGCCTCCGCCGTCATGCGTCACAGTTTGAGATCGAAGAAGCATCTGTCGCCCCATCGCAAGACAAAAAACGTCGGCGGATAAGGGAAAGAAACGAATCATTGAAAGCTGGCTTGTTGAACGAACACACTTCAACACAAACCTCCACATCAGAAACGATCTCCGTTCCTCGCGAAGTCATCGAGAACAACATTCCTGCGCCGCCACTGCTACAATCACGACGTAGTGGCCGACACATTCGGCCGACTTACAAAGTTACGGAGGGCCGCTCAACTAGCTAGTAGTAGTTCGTAACATAGTGACGAGCATGTAGATATACGCCGATATCTTGCAATTCGCAAAAAGAAAGCATGTATTAGTAACGCTGATAGTAATGAGAACCACTGTCGCTATGGATACGACGATGTTGCTTGTAAATATCTACGTGCAATGTAGATTCATAATACGGAATAGTGAATCCTACTTTATACTACTAGGCTGCGGCCCGGGACAGTACTGTGCATCATACACATGGCAGGTACTTAGATTCTTCGGTACAATCGAGAAATACTGGCCGAATAGCGATGTTTTACTGTTCAATTAGTAATTCTCATTTCTATTCCGTACCTACCTTCTTTACAAGTAATCCGTATATTCCGTATTCCGTGTAGGTACCGTACAGTATTCCGTATGGAAGGTACGGGACACTGACAGCTACGGTACAGGTTATTAGCTCAAACTCACACGAAATTAGGCACCCACCGTAGAAGGACGGCGGAAGTCGCAAGCCATCGAACAAGACACTTGAACATTGCACTTGCACTTTTAGAACATATTGAGTCAGCCGGTAGAGTGAAACCTGGAATATGGGGGAAGGAGAGAGTGAGTGAGAGAGCAAGGGCGAGCGAGATTCACTTTGGCATGAAGAAAGCGCGCACAGGAGGGGAAGAGGAGTGCGAGCGCGATGTCGGCAACACGCACAAACACGCCCGCACCCAGCAGGCAAGACAGGCAGCAACGAAGGGAGAAGGAGGGTGTAATCCGTGGGTAGGTACGACGAGTTCCAGCTACCCAGTGTAGGTAGCTGCCCTACCACTGACCAGAGAAGGTTCGACGAAGGAATTGAGGGAGTGTCACTCAGCTCTGGCTCGTCTGGTACGAAATACATACAGGCACTAGTAGATACCTACATGTCTAAAGAGGGCGCGATGCTTGGCTACCACCAAGTAATCAACCAATCAAGGCCGGTTCAGCAGAGTTGCAGACGTCCCCTGCATCCCTGTTCCCTGCACCGTGTCCTAGCCCTCTTCTCTGTTGTCTTACTTTACAGCATCGGGGCCATTCCCAAGCCAGCTGAGAGAAGTCTTCCATTCTCTGCAACTCTTGACTCTCAACTCTCGACTCTCGACACCTCAGGATGCTACATATTCACTTAGCAACCTGGTGAGTGTACCTGATCTTTCTATACGGAACAGTCGACCTACCCCAGAATCCAGAGACGGAGGTGGTGAGACTATATCCACGGAATACTCGTGCACATTCCGGCCACGCTACCTGTGCGGATTACGGATTACCTCTTGTCGTGTACGAGCAGAGTCGAGCCCGGTCGTGAAATGCAGGTGTCTTACCTAGATGCAGCGAATGCGTGTGACGGCCTTCTTTGGATTCGCTTCTCCTCCGGCGAATCATGCAGGTGCTTCGGCTACAGCAAAATAGCCCAAGCATGGACGTTATGATAACGGAGACACAATTCACTTCCATTGCAGACGGATGCGCTCGGCTCCAGGAATTCGGTGACGGTTGCAGGTCGTGATGAGAGCCTTATCTTCGGTTTCCCCAGGTCTGCCTACGGAATACCTATTCTTCGAAGTCGATAATTCTGGATACGATGTCTCGGCATCCCTCGGTGTGTTGGATGAAAGCCGGGCAGGCGCACGAATCATCGTAGGCACGAACGTCCACTGCCTATTCCGTACAAGAGCAGAGCAACGCCCAAGACTCCGGACATGTCCTCATCTGCAAAAAAGATCTACCTAGCTGCGTAGGGTAAAATACGGAATACGCAAAAAGCCTGTACAGAATAAGACGAAGAGTTATGTGATGGCCTACCTACTCGTACTTAGCATTTGGAGAGGTCCATCTTTCCATGCAGGTAGGCCGACCTATCCTCTTCCGACTACCTACCGCGTCGCGGAACAGGTAGAAGTAGATTTACCTACCGCGTACGAGCGCTACATATTCTACCTACCTTTGAACAGTAGAAGCGCAGCACTGGTGGAAGACCTTGCCGCCGGGGTCAATCAACAGGTCCAGCCGGACTGATCCATGCGGAAGCCGATGTGATTACATACATATCCAGATACACATGTAATCCGTAGGTCGCACATCGGTGATAGTCAGTCCTAGGTAGATAGGTAGGTCTGACCTGGTAGTAGGCAAGCAGGCTTTCAGGGCGGCGTTGATGTATAGGTAGGTACGGATTATCTTGGGGGCACAACGAAATGAGCAGACCCGCTGAGCGATAGACACCTACCTACGGGTGCATGCCTCTCTGGAGTCTGGAGTCTACTTCGTACAGAATAATCCGTACGCAGCTCTTTACTATCCCGGATAAGAGATGGTTACCTATAATAAGTAGAACTCCAAGAAGCTGTTGTGCGCTCCTGATTAGCTGCGACAGAGGTCGATGCTACCGTAGGCGCTGAAAAGGATGCATTAGCGACTGGTAGGCATCCTACCGTGACACTTTTCCTTGGGGAACTGTCCG
Source organism: Xylariaceae sp. X170 (assembly GCA_028637755.1). Lineage (NCBI taxonomy): Eukaryota > Fungi > Ascomycota > Sordariomycetes > Xylariales > Xylariaceae > Xylariaceae sp. X170. Next base: position 22,889 of record JAJFDJ010000051.1, on the reverse strand, counting down.
GGAAGTTTAGTTAAGTTACCTTTCTGTCATATGATCGTTTTTTTGGCCCTGGAGTCTGTCTAATGCGTAGGGGGAAGAAGAATGTGGGTTCTTTTTCGCAACCTATGCGGGACGCAAAACGGCCGATTCTGTGAAGAGTCATTCATCAGTCTCAGATACATGAGGTTGTACACTCCCTCGTACATCATAGCCAATCTCAATCTGCTGGGAAGATCCCGATAATGCCTCCTACTTAAGTGCAACGTAGGTAGCCAGTAAGCCGTGCTTATCTACATGGCATTGTCACAGGAGGATAATCATCATCTCTGTACGAAGTACGAAGCACGAACGACGGATTACAGATTACCCACGGATTACACTACGGAGCACTCTGCCGAGGTAATCTTACAAGACTGCTGTGGTCATTTACGCCGTGCCTGCGGAATACAGTCTCCGTCGCAAAGATTCATCCGTTAGTCCGCGTTCTGTAATCCGTAACCCGTACTCGTAATCCGTAATGGAATTCGTACGGTTACGGTTGACTCTGCGTAGGTATTCCGTATTCCGTCTACCTATTCCGTACGGGATACCGTCTTCCGTACCCGACGACCAAGATTCGATTCGTGTTGTGTGTGGGCGCTGTATTTATTTCTTTTTTGTCTTTGCTTCTTCTTCTCTTTTATTATGTCTTCCCTCTGCTGAACCACGGATGATGACGCCATGACGCAATTTACCAGATGTGAGAGAAAGCCACATTGCAGCTTGTCGCAGTCGTGTCCTCACCGCTATTCGACCGGCGACGACGCTTCAGAGCTGGCTACGCACTGCATGATGTGTGCATCCGTGGCTTTGGATGAGCAGCAAACAGGTGATCTGATGGGAAGGGAAGGGATGGGGGAGGGATGGGATGGGAAGCAGTACGGAATACGCATTACGGATAGGTCTGGGTATAAGAGAACGGGGGGCAGTGCAGCGCCGTCGCCTGTGGTTGGACTGCTGAGCAAGGGGGGGAGTCGATCTCTTCGCTGCTCACACACTTCTTCAAGCGTCTTCGAGCGTCGACGAATCATCATTTGTGGAGGCCATCGCTCCAGTCATCGATCCAGTCCTGCCTGCTCGACCACCTACTTGCTATGTGCCTGCTACCTATGTTTAGCTGGCGGTAGCGCGCAGTCTCTAATCCGTCAGTCGACCTGCATGGAAATAGGTACAACGTCATCCAATATCTACGAGCAGGCGTAAGACTCTGAGCTAAGGGATGTCACGGCACACCAATGAATCTCCCATGACTGATGTTGCGACGAGATCGCTCAACGGAGAAAGTCTAATGTGCTACAACAGCTCTGCTAGCGCACGACCGCTGCTGATGTGAGGCACCCGAGATGGGCAGGCGATACGTCAAGCCGCGAGTCCGTCTTGTCTTCTTCATGGCATTACTCACGGCAATGCGCACAATGAAAACGAAAAAAAAAAAGGTTGGACATCAAAAATTGCGAGGAGTACGATCCCGAAGGATAATACAGGACAGTCAACTCCGCGCTGTGCAATGCAGGTCTCCTACCCTACCACTCGAAATTCTGGAGCTTCAAATGGTCCCTCAAGGTAAGTATGAAGAAAGGAAAAGAGAAGAGAAAAGTCCAAAGTCGCGGGCGGAGAGCGCGCAATTTATAGACCAGAGGGTGCGTGACTGATTGTACTAAGTGGGTCCCTCAGCAAATGGGGCCGATGCGTCAACCAATTAGCAAACGTTCTCGGTCGGAGAAATGGCAGTGGAGTCCGGTGTGTTCTGATTGGTCGATGCGGCAGCCAAAGTGCATTTTTGGTGCGTACGCACTGTGCTTGGGACATTCCAACCGCTGGCGACTGCTGCCGTCGTCTCGACCGTTTTGTCCATCGACATTCTGCAAGAAACACAATTCGTTGTTTGCCTCACCATACAGATTACTCGTACGAGTACTTCGTACAGGACTTTTCTACAGTAATTGAGGAGCAGATCCATCATCTGTGGGTTTCTATTCGTCACTCGTGCTGCAAGCCAAGATAGGCATTCCGTAGGTATGGAACATTAGGACACAGTCGGTAGACCGCCCGAGGGGTGGTTTTATGACAGAAAATGGTCTTATTATCACTGCATGCAGAGTCGATGGGGTCAGACAACCCATCTCCTCCTGATTCACTCGCTCGATCACCGAACAACGATCACATCTCATTATGTGACTATGTTTATTTGAAACAACGACAACTGATACTAATGGCAGTCACCAGCCGTTCTCTGATGACCGTGCAGCTATCAAGTTCCCCATTGAGTCACTGATGTTCTCGCATCTTTTCCTGCTCTCAGCCCCTTATCTGCATACAAGTCGCAAGATTCCCGATGATCTGCCAGAGCGTCTAGACAGCACGACTGCTGCCTATTGGATGGTGGATATGGCCCTCAATTGTACTGAGGGGAAAAACTGGCCTTCAAGTTGTCCATCTTGATGATATCCGCAGCCTAAATCATCCAAATCAGTCATTCATTCATCGCGTGAAAAGCACAACTAAATTCTTCGCGGAGGGGCAATGGAACCGGACAAACAATACCTTTTCGGCAATGGCGTATACCACCGACTGAAGATGACCGCCCGGGATCAGTGGGATAACACTTGCATCGACAACTCTCAAGTTCTCGACACCGTACACCTTTAGGCCCGTATCGACAACACCGCCGACTGTGCGCGGCATCATGGCAGCAGTTCCTGACGGATGGAACTCTGTGTGCACCATCGTTTTGATGGTTTCCATTAGCTTCGTTTGGTTGGTGAAGTCTTGGCTACTCAATCCCGGTGGAGGGATTGGGAGCAGAGCAGCCATCTCTTCCGTGTCAATCAAACGATTGTTGAGCTCGATGCCCATTCTCAGAATCTCACAGTCAAACTGATGTGAGCAAAGCCGTGGATCTAGAATAGGGGGCTCATCATCAAAAATCGACGACGAGCGGGCAAAAACTGTTCCGCGTGAGAGGGTGTGCACTAGTATAAGAACGTCAGCGTCAGGACATACTCCTCGTACCTAATAAGTTACGCTGCACTTTCAGCGAGCTTTAGGGGGCTAAAGTATGGGGGGAGAAAGCAGTCGTCAAACCGAAATGCTGGACTGGAAATACGTACTGGCGCTGACGGCCAGTTGGCCCCAAGACGAAACCATAAGCTCGTATGCCGCGACATCAGTACGCGAAAGCAAGGCATGGATCTCGGTCTTTTGCGCATCATAGCCTGCGCGTAGTGCGGCGTCGTATGTTTCTGGGAGATGCTGGTCGCTCGAATTGGTTATCAGGTTCTGAAGCTCCGGAGGGATTTCTTTGAACGATGGGAAAGCAACGGCGTTCACCATAGGCGCGGTCCACGGTCCTGTGCTGTGTCAGGATGCACGTTCAATGAACGGAAAGAGGTCAAATCGAGTGACTTACCGGTTCGATTGGCGAGGTATTCCTCTCGGACGGCATCTCTGACGCTTCCTACAATGTCCTGGGCCGTGAACAGATCCGGCGCAGTATCTAAGAAATTATAAGCTTGGGAGAATTATCATCAGAAGCGACATCCTCACATTGGTACACGGGCTGAACCATGGGATGGTCTTGGAGATTGCTGCCAACTCCCGGGAGATCTACCAAGGCATTGACGCCGATACTGCGAAGGTAATCAGCTGGGCCGAAGCCTGAAATCTGAAGCAGAACAGGTGACGAGATTGCTCCAGCAGCTACAATAATTTCCTTGTGGCAAGACACATTGTATCTGGGGGCAGTCGAATTGGCCGCAAGCTGGATCACGAAGAGTCAGTCGATGAACAAGCCAGATTATATCATGAAGCTGGGGGAAAATCCTAAGTCGCGGGTAACGGTTCACTTTACCTCAATTCCAGTGGCCTTGATATCTGCATCGTCATCATATCTCCGGGCATACTTCCGATATGTCTCGTTACCATTGTTACCGTGAGTGCTGGAAAGGATCCGTGTGACGGTGTGGCCAGTCATCAATTCAAGATTGGTGCGCCAAAGGACGGGATCCAGATAGGCCGTGCGGGCGTCTGCTCGAGACTGGTTATGTGCCAGCATACTACTTGGGATCAGGTTGGTGCCGCTAGCCTGACCGCCGTTGAGGTCCTGGTTAAAAGGGATACCGAGCTTCTGGACACCAGCGAGGAAGTTGTCTGCATACACACAATATTGTCAGTCATGCCTGTGTATCCTCCCCCGAGTCCATGGGTGTACTCACAGGTCTGCTTGTAAATGTAGCGTGGGAAGCTGACTTCGACTGGGCCCATGGAGCCATGCTTGCCTCGTTCAATGAGCTCTTCGAGGGAAGTCTGGGATGTGTTGCCTTGGGCCGTGTAGTTCTCAGACTATGCGAGTTGGTCAGAAACAGTTCGGACGACATCAAACCTTGGGATGGAAGAAACTCTTGGCGCTCACCTTGAGGAAATACGGGAGCAAGTCATCCCATCCCCAACCAGGATTACCCAGGTTCTTCCAGGCATCAAAGTCCGCCGCGGCACCTCGGGTCCAGCAGAGACCGTTGAGGATTGTGCTACCGCCGACGACGCGGCCCTGGGGAAATGTACGGGTCTGGTTGTCGAGGAAGGTCTGCGCGGTAGTCGTCATGGTCCATTCGTATCGCGAGGGATTCTCCCAGCCGATGTTGCCGGGAACGGTGACGTCTTCACCGCGATCATCACTGATAACAGGGCCGATTAGCTATGTCGGATAGATGAGGAGGAAGGGAAGGGGACTCACAGCTCGCCAGCTTCAACGAGCAGGACGGAAACTAAATGAACCGCATTAGCAGGAATCGGGTCGCGAGTAAGGGCGCAATCGCATACCAGAGGGGTCTTCAGTCAATCGATTGGCAACGACCAGGCCGCCGATGCCGGCGCCGACGACGATGTAGTCATAAGTCTCGCGCAAGCCATGTTCAGGCGAGATCTGGACACCGGAGACCGAGGCGATGAGGGCGGAGAAGAACGCCGCGTAGGCGAAGAGGGACTTCATCGTGAGAAGTGGGGATAGGAAAGACGCGCAAGGAAGAGTGAACGTCGTTAAGAGATGATGATGGAGATGTCGATGAAGGGAAACGTGCTCGTTAACGAGAAGATGATGACAGTGTCGTCAAGGGACGGGAATAATGCGGCGGGGAAGGGTACGGAAAAGGTGAAGGTAAGAAGCGGTGACAGGACTGTTAAGGTGAGGGGCATGTTTGAGGATGTCGAGATGGGGAGGGTGAGGGTGTGAAGAGTGAAAGATGTCAAGGTGGAATTGAGAACGCGAGGTAAGGTAAGTTAAGGTAAGGTAAGGAAAAGAAACAAGACAAACGTGAAGATGATCAGTGCTTACCTCGGTAAGTAGGTAAGTCAGTAGTCGAAACGAAAGGCAGGGACGCGTGAGTGAATTGTTGCTTAGGGGGTGTGCGTAGGTAGGCAAACAGCACGTACGCATAGACCATCGCGAATGTTGTCGTTCACGTTATGTTATGTAAACAACTGGTTAGGAGGAGGAAGGTAGGTGGTTCGAGTCACGGGGTTGTTGGGCATTTTGTAGGCTGGGGGTTCATTTGATAATGGGTGAAAGGACGGGATGGTTATATGATAGGATATTGAGATGGAATCGTAGGTGAATTTAGAGGATGGATGAATACGGAAATGTTGTTGTTGACCCCTTTTGTGAAGTTGAAGTGCTCACGTGCAAAGTAAACAAACGAGGTTAAAACCGAGGTCTACACAAGGTCAACAGTTCACAGTCAAGAAATCGAAGTAAACATTCGATAACACCCATTTTACTATATTCATGAATCACTGTCTTCAATGCTCATATTCATATCTAACCGTAGACCTTATTGTTGAAATAAGATCTCGGCGGACTCGTAACCTACCTATGTAACATACTACGTTCATCCCATTCTCATCCTCTCAAACAGGCCCAATTAAGGGACAACTACTCCATCCCCTTCGGCGCAACACCAACATACATCCAATTATCAGCCCTAATATTCCGAAAGCCCGGGCGCGGTCGACCACCCACCAAAGCCTCGATCGCAGCACCATACTTAACCAGTTCATCCTCTCTAAACGCCGTCTGGATGATCGCCAGACCGAATGGGACGCCTGTTTGCAGAATACTCAGTTCGTTATATGGTAGGGGAGGGGGAAGCCAACTTACCGTCGTCTGCGACGCTTACGGGGATGGTGATCATGGGGTAGCCTGATCCACGCATTAGTTGCCGTCTTCGAGTAGAAAGGGGGGTTGTACATACCTGCCTGCGCAGCAATCTGCGTCGCTACACTCCCATCTGCCTGGGCCGGTACAAGCAAGCCATCAAGCGGCCTCCCATCATGTATCAGGGCAGCATCAATACCGTCCTCTCTCGAAGTCCGATGGATATACTCCACCGCAGACAAATACGTCTCGTCTTCAACGCCCCTTGTCGATGCACTTTTGAGAAAATTGTCTTGGCCGAGAGGCCAGGCGGGATGGGTACCTGGTACGCCGCCTTCTTTCTGCGTGTGGTTGATGTTGTACTGGATTATGTCTTCGACGCTGTGGATGTTATTCGGGTTCGTGAGGAGTCCTGCGAGGTATTTTTTCATGTCGTTGTAGAAATCTACTTTTACGACTGTGAATTCTGAGTGCTCGGGATGCCCGATGCTTGAGGCGTAGTCCCTATTTATGTTAGGTGAGGTGTGCCCTTATGGGGGAGTAGTATGCGTACCAATCCCATGAACCGCCCACGGGTACGGTGTACTCGGCACTAGGGATCTCGACCTTGACTACCTCTGCCCCAGCGGCTCGGATCTTGTCGATCAGAGCTTGAAGTGTCTGGTACTGAAATGCTGCGTCTTCTGTAGAGGCGGCCGTTTCCCAGATTCGCTTCCACGGCATACCGAACCGGGCCCCTTTCAAACAATTCTCGGTCCCGATCTGCCTGGTAAGATTCCTGGATGTCCTAATCAGAAAATCATTGCTTATAGATATGGGCGAAGACTAACCCTGCCGGTTCACTAATAACATCCAAAACCACCGCCGCATCCGCAACGGTTTTCCCAAAAGTCCCAACCGTATCGAGGGTATGCGACTCAGGAATCACGCCTTCGCGCGAAGTGAGACCAACGGTGGGCTTGATGCCGACAACACCATTGCGATCGGCCGGGTATATAACCTAGAAACAAATCAGGATGGAAGACGCCGTCTCTCACGAAACAGATTGATCGCAAGAGGGTATTTGGTATTGAAATGCGTACGCTGGAGTCTGTTTCGGTTCCGAGACTGAATGCGCACATGTTCGCGGCGACAGCGCCAGCAGGACCGGAACTTGAACCGCCTGGGTTTTCTGCGAGATTGTAGGGATTACGACTCTGGCCGCCTCGACTCGAGTACGCTTCGGCGCTGTCTTTTCTTAGTTTCTTGTCTGTGAGTTGTCCCTGAGGGCTTACACACTAGTAAGAGGATCTCATGGAGGCCCATTCGGACATGTTGGCATGTCCTAGGAGGACTGCGCCGGCTTGACGTAGCAACTTGACAACCTGAGCGTCATCGGGGACCTCGGCGCCGATGAGCACTATTGAAATAACTCATGAATATGTCCCAAACAGGATGTTTAATGCTCAGCATGTGATAGCTTACTTGAAGACCCTGCTGTGGTTTGCATCTTGTCTTTGGTCGCCATATTCTATATTTCTCATCAGAATATATAGGGGCTCTACGGGGTTCAATATGAGGCATATCAGGGTTGACATGCTTACATCCTTGACGAGAAAAGGAATACCATGGAGCGGACCTCGAACACAACCATTGCTTCTCTCGTCGTCCCTCTCCCTAGCTATGTCCAAGGCATCAGGGTTGATCTCAATGACGGCCCTGTTCACGTAAGTATAAGTCAAAGACTCCGATTACAGGCCCGTGCAAGACGGGATTTGGGGTAAGAATGAGCTGACTTCAAAACGTCATTAAGACGCCGAATCCTCTCAAGGTAGCATTCGGCCAGATCTGCCGCAGTGAAGCTTCCATTCTGGAGCTGCAGCTGCAGGTGCGCAATGGAGGCCTCCTCGATGTCGATGCCCTTGCAGAGTGGCATCTGAGTAACAATGGGGTCATGGTAGGCCATGACGCCGGCCACGTACAGGATGAGGCGATAGAGGCCAATCATGATATGGGGGTGCACTGCCACGGTTGTAGGTGTGCTTTCACAGGTCTAGACAGATCGGGGTACAGTGAACTGTTACGGTTACCATGAAGGAGAAGAAGGGGGAGGGATGAAAAGCGCTCATTGATTCTGTTGCGTCTCTTCTGGGCGTGTTTCCGAGCCAGGATTGGAGATGCCACGGGCGAAGGGGAGCCTCGTGTCTGCAGACTCCCGGGGTTGGACAAGAGCTGGGAATGCCGAATTCGGACCTCGCCTTGGTCGAGTGCTATACGTGTGCGACGAGAGAAGTGCCGTGTTGTTGGAGACGTGTCTCGTAAGAGGCTACAGGATATGTGAAGCTGTTATGCCGTCCTCACTCGCTCGCGGATTACCCTAAACGGACGCGACTTACACGCCAGCGAGGGCGGGGGCTGAGCGGGAGCAGAGCAAAGGAGGTATTACAAATCAAGCGCAATTAATTAAGGAGCAGTCTTGCCTGACTCATAGGTGGTATTCTCCTAGTAGTAGCAGTACCTGGCGGCCGTGAAAATAGAGGCAGAGTTGAGAAATATCTCATAGTAAACCGAGATGCGCGCAGGTAGAGCAGATAAGTGAGTACTTTTGTTCTAGGTACGGAGCCCGCGAGATATTTTAGGCGGTGGAGGCGACACACGAAGTAACCGCGGTTACCGGGGACGTTGCAGGCTCTGCTCGCCCTGCTGACGTCCATTTTCGCAGGCGGGCTCGCGGGCTAGGAGCAAGCAGGAATAGGGGGCACTCTACCTGCTGATTACGGCCGAAAACCACTAACATCCGCCCCTAATTTTTTTAGTCCCTTATCGCTCTCTTATCGCCACTAATGTTTCACAAGAACAAGATTCGGGCTTGGGGCATAAAGTTCGCTCTTCCGTATCACTGACTGCCCAGTGCAGGCACCTGCGAGGTGTTACCCAGAGTACAAGAAGGGGCCGGCGTCACTTGTCATTGTTCCTTCCCGTCCCTTTTTTTCTCCCGTCGGGTCTCGTCCCTTATCTCTCTCTTCCCTCTCTCTGTCTTCTCTCGACAATTGCCTGAAATGCAATAACGCTTTCTTCTACCGCTTCCACAGTCGAAGAAATTATACCATGTGTTCTGCGTCATGATCGTGCGATATACAGCCTGCAAGAAGGCTGCTCCAGCTGCTGCTAGCTTGAATGTACGTCACACACATGCCTCGGTACCATCACTGCCATCACTGCTATCGCTGCCATCACCGCGCAAGACAAGGGAGGAAAGCAGAATTTTTTTTTGCCATTTTGATGATGGTGACGGTGACGGTGATAATGACAGTGTGATTAAAAGTCCGCAGAGGAGTGAGATGCTCACGTATGCCTAATATGCCAGACACCGCTTTTCAAACTCTCCGGTCACAGACCCTCAGATGAAGTGACTCATGGCGGCGTAAGAAACTCGTCGACGTTGATCTTTCGCCCGCCGCGACCTGCCAGTGGCGGCGGGACAACACTGCCATTCGTCTCGCCTTACGCCTCCATTGCGAACGCGCAGAAGTTGAAGAAAGACGAAGAACGGGTAATTTACACTGAAACCAGGTCACCCCTTTGCGCGGTCATTGGACTTATATGATGCATACAGGACTTCTTGGTTTCCGTCCTCGAGACATCCGTCACCAAGCGAGATGCCAAGGCCTATATAAATAGATTTGTGCCCCTGCTCGAGAGGAAGGGCGCCACGAGTTTTAAGCATCGCGCTGCAGCACCGACTCAGTCTACCAGCCGTGCTGCTGCTGCTGGTGCTGCCGCCATTGGTCCTTCATGCACTCCAGCAGCCAACTCCATCATCAGTGGTGGAGAGTCCGCGGGTCTACAGAATAGCCCGGTGTCGGAGCTCGATGTTGCCATCCAGGAGCCCATGTTCGTCGCTCTGGTCAAGATACGCGCTCCTGAATCCGTGGACAATGCGACACTCAACGGATTGGGCAAAACACTGGGCCGGCTTAAGAAGCTCGGCCTTGTCAGTATAGTTGTCTTCGACTGTGGCAGCGATGGCCAAGACGAAACTACGCGACGACGCGTCGCATCATTGGAGGCTCGACGTATCGCCACCGCCATCGATAAATACGACGCTCCGGGCGCACGTGTACTGGACTCGCCGATTACTATTGCCAAGGGAGGCGATGCGCCTACGTCTCCCTTTACCTCGCAAGACTTGTTCATCGAAAATTCGAGCGAGCTCATCTCGGCTCTGCAGGACGAGCTCATCGCTATAATACCGTCCTTCGGATATACGGATACGTGCGCGCGCAGGGCCCTCGATGTGAATGATGTCATCCTTGCGCTCACTAGGCAACTTTCCGGCCTTCAGTTCATCCAGAACCCTGAGGATGACACTCCCATCACGAAAGTATTGAGGGCTGCTGAAGTCTATCGCCTTATCATTTTGGACCCCCTGGGTGGTATTCCAGCGAAGAACCGAGCGACGGGCAAACATTTATTCCTGAACCTCGAGCAGCAGTTCCAGGAAGTCCAGGCCGACCTACAGGCCTCAATGAGTCTTGATCCATCATCAAGCTTGAGTTTTGACAACGCCCGTCACTTGGAGAATGCCAAGCTGGCTAGAGATGTCCTATCCTTACTGCCTCCAACTTCCTCGGCGGTAATTACGACTCCACAAGAGGCTGCGAAAGAGCGCAAACCGGAGGACAACGTCATGGACCTTGCCCTTGTCGGCACCAGAAGAGGACAAAACCCACTAATACATAGTCTCTTGACTGATAAGCCAGTTCAGTCACCTTCCCTACCTACTGAGCGCTTCACCCCGATCACATCGTCAACTGGCACGTGCCAGATCGGGTCCTTGACGACCTTGGCAAAGCGCGGTATGCCCCTTACCATATTTCCAGATCCAAAAATTACACCGTGGAAGCCGCCGCAACCAGGTCAGAGCACTCTTAATCTAACAGACCCCTCAATCGATCTTACTCGGCTGGTCAACCTGATAGAAGATTCCTTCGGGCGGAAACTCGACATTGAACACTACCTGAACCGCATCAATGGCAACCTGGCAGGTGTCATCATTGCGGGCGAGTATGAGGGAGGTGCCCTGCTCACTTGGGAGAGCCCACCAGGGGTAACCGACCCAAGCCGGCGGGTCCCGTACTTGGACAAGTTTGCTGTCTTGCGCAAGAGCCAAGGCGCAGGTGGCGTTGCGGACATCGTGTTTAACGCTATGGTTCGGGATTGCTTCCCTAGCGGCGTGTGTTGGCGAAGTCGGAAGGATAACCCTGTCAACAAATGGTATTTCGAGCGCTCGAGGGGATCGTTGAAGTTTAGCGACATGAACTGGACCATGTTTTGGACGACTCCACAGCTTGCGTTGCACGATGAGAGGTTCCGCGATTATGAGGCTGTGTGCAGGGGGATCGAACCGTCTTGGGCAACCAAGCAGCACATAGTCGATTAGCAAAAGCTTGGCATGATCACCTAGTTGGTTACATGTCTGAGCTCGCTGCGGTTGGAAAGATGCATACAAGTATGAGTGCTGTCAGTGTTGAGTACGAAATACTGATTCCAGTTTATTGTATGTACGGATTACAACTTACGACTTGCGCTCATGAGTACACATATAATAGAACGCAATACCGAACATAACCACCTAGGTCACTACCTCCCTATGCAAACAATTCGCATACACTTCGGGCACCTTGGTGCCGCTCACCCGGTAATTCTTGGCCTACACCTTAACATCTCATCAAGGTTAGCATCTCATCATGTAAGCATGTCATCCGTCGGTGGGACACAGTGGACCTCTCAGTCAGGCGGTAGAGAAAAAATGGAAGTGTTGCAGATCAGTATTCTGGCCATGCTTCACTCAGAGGACAGCACTACCTATGATGGTAAATATCTCATGCTCGGGTATAATACCTAGCTCCTTTACACGCTCACACAACTTGAGCTGAGAAATTCATGATCCCGAGGTGCGAAATATACGAAATACTGTGCCATAATCCGTAAGTACGGAATGACAGTACGAGTAGGAAAGCACCCGCTACGGTGTACTTACATCCCGCCTACTCGTACCTAACCCAACCCCACCATTGATCGAGAGTGATTAGCACATGTGCAACTGATAAGGTGTCGATAACGGCTGGGGGTGGGGTAATGGGGTGTGTTGGTATAATTCGGCCTCGACAGGGCGTATGCGTAGTCCGTGCTCATTCATGAAGGACCGCTTTGACGTTTGCGTATTCCGTAGAGAGAGCAGACCAGTATGACAAGATCTAGCAACACATTAAAGATCTCTGAAAAGATTTACCTGAAAAATCCAGGCAAATAATCAAGTATTGGACGAGGCTTATGATGCATGGATTCCCAATTCCTTCGAGCTTGCCCTCAACTGGTCGGCATGCGTCAATCGGCGTTGGATTTTTCTTGGTCGTGAGTGCGTGAAGCCTCTAGAAGTTTCGTGAGCAAGCTGGCTTAGTAGCACGCCCCACCCAGGGGGTGCGACTAAGGAGGGGTAGCCCGGGTGAGGCTAGACAGGTAGGTAGAGACCAAAATTCGACGGCAGGTCCCTCCTCCTTGACCACCTACCTTAACCTCACCACTGCGCATTTTGGGCAGCGTTTTATATTTTGTCCCTCCCGCCTTCAAATTCCCCCCACCTCGTTGTGTTTAGTATTTTTCTAAACCATCGTCCTTTCTAGCCTCACTTGTACGAGCATTAGTCTGTTGACTTGCTCTGTTCGAACCTGGTTCCAGTGACCTGACTTCCACAGATCCATCCGAATTCAATTTTCAGCGAACTTGTGCTTGTGAGATCCCTCAGACAACATGAGTGTCGTCGGTATGTGGTCCCGCGTTGCGCCGGCGCCTTTGTACAGAGCTGGGCGTCCATATTCTCATGGCTACTCGACACTAACGACCCTCTGCTAGGTATCGATTTCGGAACCCTCAACACGGTTATCGCCGTGGCGAGAAACCGTGGTGTCGATGTTGTGCGTACTATCAACCCCCCTTTGTGACGATATCCTGTGACGTTTCGAGCTGACGGACCATTTGGTTGTTTAGATCACCAATGAGGTCTCTAACCGGGCGACGCCGTAAGTATCATGCTTTCCAAGCTTCCCAAAGCTTCACCTCTCTCGTGCTCAACTAACGCCATGTCCTTTCAGTTCGCTCGTTGGCTTCGGTCCCAAGTCTCGCTACCTTGGCGAGCCCGCTAAGACACAAGAAATCTCCAACCTTAAGAACACTGTCGGTTCTTTGAAGCGCCTTGCCGGCCGCGCTCTTAAGGACCTTGACGTCCAGATCGAGCAGCAATACGTTTCCGCCCCCCTCGTCGATGTCAATGGCGAGGTTGGTGCTGAGGTCTCATACCAAGGCAAGAAGGAGAAGTTCAGTGCCACTCAGTTGGTTGCTATGTTCCTGAGCAAGATCAAGCAGACTGCTGCTGCTGAGCTCAAGCTTCCCGTGGCGGATGTCGTTATGAGCGTACCCCCATGGTTCACCGACCTCCAGCGACGAAGCCTTCTCGATGCTGCCGAAATCGCCGGCCTTAAGCCTCTCCGCATCATGCACGACACCACTGCTGCGGCTCTGGGTTACGGTATCACCAAGCTCGACCTCCCTGCTGAGGACCAGAAGCCCCGCCGTGTCTGCTTCATCGACATTGGCCACAGCAACTACTCTTGCTCCATTGTTGAGTTCAAGAAGGGTGAGCTCGCTGTTAAGTCGACCGCCTTTGATCGCCACTTCGGTGGCCGTGACTTCAACTTGGCCCTTGTCAACCACTTCCAGAAGGAGTTCAAGGGCAAGTACCGCATCGATATCGCGACCAACGCCAAGGCTATGGCCCGTGTCGAGGCTGCAGCTGAGAAGCTGAAGAAGATTCTGTCGGCCAACCAGCAGGCCCCCCTTAACATTGAGTCTCTTATGAACGATGTTGACGTTAATGCTATGGTCACTCGTCAAGAGTTCGAAGCGCTCGTTGAGCCCCTGCTGAACAAGGTCCTCACCCCTATCGAGCAGGCTCTTGCCGACGCCGGCTTGACCAAGGACGACATCGACTTCATCGAGTTGGTTGGTGGCAGCACCCGTGTCCCTGCTCTCAAGGAGAGAATCCAGGCGTTCTTCGGAAAGACTCTGTCCTTCACTCTCAACCAGGATGAGGCCATTGCCCGAGGCTGTGCCTTTGCCTGCGCTATCCTGTCGCCTGTCTTCAAGGTCCGCGACTTCTCGGTAGCGGATATCGTCCACTACCCGATCGAGTTCTCTTGGGAGAAGGACGTTGATATTCCCGATGAGGACACCAGCCTCACCGTGTTCAACAAGGGTAATGTCCTGCCTTCAACGAAGATCCTGACTTTCTACCGGAAACAGCCCTTCGACTTGGAGGCTCGTTACTCGAACCCTGAGGGTCTTCCCGGCAAGATTTCCCCCTTTATTGGCCGTTTCTCCGTCAAGGGTGTCAAGGCCGACCCCAAGACTGAATTCATGATCTGCAAGCTCAAGGCCAGAGTTAACATCCACGGTGTTTTGAACGTAGAGAGTGGTTACTACGTCGAAGACCAAGAGGTCGAGGAGGAAATCAAGGATGAGAAGGATGGCGACAAGAAGGACCCCGATGTAGGTTCCCCTCTCTGATCGCTTTCCACGCAAAACTGTTGTTGTGGCAACTAACGTTCAATCTTTCTCTTTCTAGGCTATGGACACGGATGACAAGAAGGACGATGGCAAGCCCAAGACGCGCAAGGTCAAGAAGCAGGTTCGCAAGGGTGATTTGCCCATTGTTTCCGCAACTCCTTCCCTCGAGGCCGCCGTCAAGAACACTCTTATTGAGAAGGAGGCTGCCATGCTTATGGAGGACAAGCTCGTCGCCGACACCGAGGAGAAGAAGAACGAGCTTGAGACCTACATTTACGACATGCGTAACAAGCTGGACGACCAATACGCCGATTTCGCCAGCGAAGATGAGAAGGACAAGATTAGATCGAAGCTCACTGCTACTGAGGTAAGTTGATTGTTTTTGTCATTGGCTTGATGCAGATTTGCTGACCCTGGGCTAGGACTGGTTGTACGAAGAGGGTGAGGACAGCACCAAGGCTATTTACATCTCCAAGATCGACGAGATTCGTGCCATGGTGGGCCCCATTAGCCAGAAGTACTTCGAGAAGGTAGAGGCCGACCGTCAGGCCCTGCAAGCTAAGCTTGACGCGGAGGCCGCCGCGAAGAAGGCTGCTGAAGAGGAGGCCCGCAAGTCGGGCGAGAAGACTGAGGGCAGCAAGGATGAGGTCATGACTGACGCCGAGCCCTCTAAGACCGAGGGTGAGAGCGCTTAAATGATCCATGGGTTAACGAGGTTAAGTAGGCGGGCTGCTATACGTCCGTCGCGCATCAAGGGTAGATATGGTCAACAAGGAAAAGAAAAATAAATGTAATGATTGCAAAGGACCTGGTCGGGACTGGATGGTTCAATGATGGTTTGGGAAATTCTGCGATCCTGACCGGACACGGTGGTATTAGAGATAGACTGTGGCCGCGCGTATAGCACACACAACCAAAGGCAGGCTGTATTGTGATAGACCCATCCAGAAATGAGTATGTTCATGACAAGACCTTTCTTCTGTCTATTTGTTTCGCGGTGGTGGTAGTTGGAAGATAGGTGGCCGTCGTGTTCTTCCTAAAGGACTACCATCCGGTCCTACTTGTAAGGGGCAGTTGCAAGACTGGAGGTTGGAATGTTCCAGCAACTCCACGAGTCATAAAACAACTCGATAGATACCAAATGCTAGCTGTTAGTGAGATGTTGATGTCGTTATTGTTTCTACGGTTTACTATCCGTCTCTCCCTCTCGTCTCTGGGTTGTTGTCACAGAACGGAACCCAAACCCGTATTTGAAACCACATTTAGCCGTTCCAGCATATGACACTGCTCCAATGCGCACACCGATGAAGCCCTTCCTTCATACCTATTACGGATTCTTATTACGTTGGACACGTGATATTGCTGGTGTCCGTTTCCACCCCGTAAGCCCATAGCTATCCCACATCTCTCCACAAATGACTCACGATAGGGCGCGTGAAGAAAAACTTGAACAAACCTGCCCCATCGTCCCCCACCTCATAGGTCGCACGAGAGCAGCAGCACTCCAACCAAACAAGCGACGGCCTCGTGGCCTAATGGCATGGCGTCAGATTTCGGTTATCCAGAAAATAACTTTGTTCTCTGAAGATTGTCGGTTCGAATCCGGCCGAGGTCGCTTCTTCTTCTCTATCTATCCAATTCCGAATTGGTGTAGTGGCTAACATTTGACGCTCTCATCATCTTCCTTAGCGATAAGGGATTTGGTTCCGTCAAGCCCGGGGTTCGATTCCCCGATTCGGAGACATGTGAGAAGATAATTCTTTTTTTGCCTTTTTTACAGGGGATTTTTCTGTCACGGGAATCCATTTTACGAGCGTACGATGTATCACCTCACAGAAAGGTTGACACAGTCTGACTGTTTGTTGCTCGATCACAGGCACTGCAGCACCGGGCAAAAAAAATCCAAGAATTTCGCGGATTTGATTCATGCATGTGATGGTTGATTACGTATCGATACCGAATTCCAAAACAGTGGCGGGGTTCCTGTTTCGCTTAAGTCCTTATCGGAGTCGGACAGATCCACAACGACTGCCTATCAAACGGGAATCTTCAACCACATCGCGGCACCGACCCGACACTGCAGCAAATTTATCGACGGGCGACAAGTGCGTTTTCTGCTGCCACTTGCAAGCTCCAGCTGTGCAACTTCCCCTGTTCGGTTGGCGGCACTTGACATTCTCCCACGTTGACTCCACCGCGACTTGCCCTTACTACTTCGTACGTGCATAGCTTAGCCGTGGACGGACCTACGTAGCCCCTTCCAGTACACAAACCCTTGCGGTCCCTAGCTTGGTCCGTACCTGCCACTACCGACCTAAGCCCTTCCAACGTCCAGTCAGAGTCCGGAGATCTTTTTCTCTTTGAATCTTTCTTCCCCTGTAATATCTGCTCGTCCCCGGAGTACGAAGTACGAATTCCGTTCGAGACAACAGGCAATGTTTGGTCGGTCCGGACTGTTCAGCCCTACTCCCACCAACCATCCCTACCTGCGCTGTGCGTCGTGATTGATTGTCTAACACGGCAACATTTCAACATTTCGCCCCACCTGGCCTCATCTCGTTCCCACGATATCTATCTTTCGCCCCCCCACACGGCCTGACCGAAGACTTCTTCTGTCAACCACCTGGATTTACTACGGAGTAATACCTTTCCGTTCTGCACGACGCTGCTCGATCCCTGTTTCGGTAATCTATACACAATAGAGAATCAGAATCACCATGGCGCCTAAGAAGAAGGGAGGAAAGAAGGCGGCAGAGGACTGGGAAGCCGACCTTGGCGAGTCTATCGCACCCGCTAATGGCGATGCCCCCGTCGCCGCCGAGGCCCCTGCCGACAATGCCGAGGAGGGCGATGCCCCCGTCGGTGGCCTCATGGCCATGATGAAGAAGAACCGCGAGAAGCGCAAGAAGAAGGGCTTGTCCGAGGACTTCGTCGACGGCGAAGCTGCTAAATCCGCCGCCGAACCCGTCGAGGCCCCCGCTTTCCAGGCGCCCCAGGAGGCGACCATGGACGATGAATTTGCCCTTCCCGAGAAGAAGGGCAAGGGTGGAAAGCAGAACAAGAAGGAGCCTGCCGCCAAGGCTCCTGCTGCCGATGCCGCTGGCGATGACGGCGCCGAGCCTGGTCGCATTCTGACCAAGGCCGAGAAGGAGAAGCAGAAGAAGGAGAGGGAGAAGCAGCGAAAGAAGGAGCAGGTCAGTATTGTTGCGCAATTATGGACGGTTTATGGAATCTAACGATACTATCTTGTCTAGGCCGCTGCGAAGAAGAAGACCGCTGCGCCCGCCGCCGCCGCTGCCAAGACTGCTGAGCCTGCTAAGGCCGCTGTTGAAGAGAAGAAGGACGCGCCTGCGCCTGCCGCCGAGGCTCCCGGTAAGAAGGGAAAGAAGGTGCCCGCGCATTTGGCCGCCATTCAGAAGCAGCAGGAGGCCCTGCGTAAGCAGCGTGAAGAGGCTGAGCGACAGGCCGAGCTCGAGAAGGCTCGTCTTGAAGAGCTAGAGAGACGCGATGCTGAAGAGGCTAAGCGTAAGGAAGAAGAGCGGGCCCGCAAGAAGCAGAAGGAGAAGGAGAAGATCGAGCAGCTCAAGAAGGAGGGCAAGTACCTCACCAAGGCCCAGAAGGAAGAGAAGGCCCGCAATGAGAGAAAGCTCCAGCAGATGATTGCTGCCGGTATCCAGGTTGGCCCCTCGGAAGGCGGTGAGGAGAAGAAGAAGAAGCCCTTCGACAACAAGAGAAGGGCGAAGAAGAACGACCAAAAGGTGAGTTTCATTTTCTGGTGGTATGCTTTCATTCGTGGTCTTACTGATTCTTTGTAGGTCGATGAGGAGAAGGCTCTTGCTGAGGCCGCTGAGCGTGCGAGATTACAGGCTGAGGCTGCCGCAAAGGAGGCCGAAGCCAAGGCTGCTGCTGAAGCTGCTGCTCGCGCTGCTGAGGAAGAGGCTGCTAAGAAGGCCCTGGCCGAGGAAGACGTTGAGGATGACTGGGAGGCCGCCGCCGCTTCTGACGACGACGTCAAGGACAGCTGGGATGCTGATTCAGACGAGGAGGCGGAGAAGAAGGCTGCTGAGAAGAAGCCCGCCGCCAAGGAGCCTGCCAAGGCTCTGCCCTCAAGACCCAAGCCTCAGGACTCCGACTCTGAGTCGGAAGAGGAGTCTTCCGACGATGAGGAGCAGACCGCCGCCCAAGCGGCTATCGACCAGCGCAAGAAGGAGGCCGCTGAGCGTAGAGAAAAGGCCCACGAAGCTGCTTTGGCCGCTAGATCTAAGGAGAACCTCCGCAGTCCCATTTGCTGTATTCTGGGACACGTCGATACCGGAAAGACGAAGCTGCTTGACAAGATTCGTCAAACCAACGTCCAGGAAGGTGAAGCTGGTGGTATTACACAGCAGATTGGTGCTACATACTTCCCAGGTTTGTTGCAATGTCTCCTTATTATTTTGTATTGACAACTAACATTTTACTAGGTGATGCTATCAAGCAGAAGACTGCCGTAGTCAACCAGGATGGAAAGTTCGAGCTCAAGGTGCCCGGTCTTTTGATCATCGATACACCTGGTCACGAGTCTTTCTCCAACTTGCGATCCAGAGGTTCTTCGCTCTGTAACATTGCTATCCTGGTCGTCGATATCATGCACGGTCTCGAGCCTCAGACCCTTGAGTCGATGAAGTTGCTCCGTGACCGTAAGACGCCCTTCGTTGTTGCCCTCAACAAGATCGATCGTCTTTACGGCTGGAAGAAGGTGGACAACAACGGTTTCCAGGAGAGTTTGGCTCTCCAGAGCCGTGGTGTCCAGAACGAGTTCAAGAACCGTCTCGAGCAGACCAAGCTCGCGTTTGCCGAGCAGGGTTTCAACGCCGAGGTCTTCTACGAGAACAAGTCGATGGCCCGATACGTCTCTTTGATTCCCACCTCCGCGCACACCGGAGAGGGTATCCCTGATATGTTGAAGCTCATTGTCCAGTTGACTCAGGAGAGGATGGTTGGCTCGCTCATGTACCTCTCCGAGGTCCAGGCCACTGTTCTCGAAGTCAAGGCTATCGAAGGTTTCGGTATGACTATCGATGTCATTCTCTCCAACGGTATCCTTCGCGAGGGTGATCGAATCGTGGTTTGTGGTGTCGAAGGCGCCATCACGACGAATATTCGAGCACTGCTCACGCCTGCAACGATGAAGGAGTTGCGTGTGAAGTCGCAGTACGTTCACAACAAGGAGGTCAAGGCTGCTATGGGTGTCAAGATCTCTGCTCCTGGTCTGGAGGGCGCGATTGCTGGTTCTCGTCTGCTCGTTGTCGGCCCCGATGACGATGAGGAGGATCTCGAGGAAGAAGTCGAGGCTGACTTGAACAAGCTGTTCAGTCGTGTTTCCACATCTGGACGTGGTGTCAGTGTCCAGGCCTCCACTCTTGGTTCGCTTGAAGCCCTTCTCGACTTCTTGAAGGACTGCAAGATTCCCGTTGCCAACGTTGGTATCGGTCCTGTCTTTAAGCGTGATGTCATGCAGTGCGGTACCATGTTGGAGAAGAGCCCCGACTACGCTGTCATGCTCTGCTTCGACGTCAAGGTCGACAAGGAAGCCCAGGCTTATGCCGAGGAGAACGGCATCAAGATCTTCACCGCCGACATTATTTACCACTTGTTCGACGCCTTCACGAAGCACATGGAGGACCAGCTGGAGAAGAAGAAGGAGGAGTCCAAGTTGCTTGCGGTCTTCCCCTGCGTTCTCAACACCGTGGCGGTCTTCAACAAGACCAACCCCATCGTTGTTGGTGTTGACGTTGTAGATGGCAACCTTCGCGTTGGCACGCCGATTGCTGCTGTCAAGCAGAACCCGACGACCGGCCAGAAGGAGATCATCAGCATTGGTAGAGTGTAAGTTGCTCACGTTTTTCATCAGAAAAAGAAAGAAAATAGATTTACTGACATATCACAGGTCATCCATTGAACGCGACCACAAGCAGATCACGGTCTGCAAGAAGGGTCAGCCCTCGGTAGCCGTCAAGATCGAGATGGGCGGCCACCAGCCGACGTACGGTCGCCAGCTGGAGGAGTCAGACACATTGTACAGTTTGATTTCGCGCGCCAGTATCGACTGCTTGAAGGAGTTTTACAGAAAAGAGGTGACGAATGATGAGTGGGCGCTCATTATCAAGCTTAAGCCTCTGTTCGATATTAACTGAGAAGTGTTAATATTTTTATCAAACCCCGCTTACATGTATTTTATGAGCTGACGTTTATGGAAAACTGGGGGAGCTGGAGGCATGCGGTTAGTTTAATTGATTTTTATGGTTAGGTTTGTGGTGTGATTGTGTGAGTGGTGATGGCTTGTGACATCTTCGGTTGAGATCCCATATGGATGGTAAGTTCACACTGAGTTTACTAGTACCGGGACGGCCCGGGCCTGGCTGTGGTGTTACATACATGCGCATTCTGCTTCTACACTTCCTTCACTGGAACTGAGATCACGGGTTCAGTCAGGTTGTATGCATGATAGGATCCGGGGAGGATGGTATCTGGATGGGTTCTTGGTGATGGGACGCTGGCACGTGGTGGCTGATTCTGATCCGTAGTCTGTGGTTGATTTCTTCGTTGTTTGAAGTATTTGAAGTTGTTCTCTCATGAAGCAGTTGTTCGCGTATTGATAGTATCATCTTGGATATGGGCTTTCCACCTCCACGGTAACAGACCCGTTCTACACGTACGAGTAGATACATGCCCTCATATCCCTAGATATCCTCCGGATTCAACTCACAACTAAGTCAATACGCATCTGATAGATGACGCAGGTAATGGCGCCTCGTTACCCTGCCTACAGGCTTACTTACCTCTCGTATCTAAATATATCTAGCTGTGGTGGGGCATCAGCTCGCGCGCGCATGTGGAATACATAACGGTTTGTCATGTGAACTTCATTGCCAAGTTGCGGGAAGGTTGAGTGAGTGGGAATAAAACTTGTCAGATTTCTGATACATAAGCTGAAACGCGACAGGATAGGTATGTTGATTCGCAGGACTGGGTGAGAAGTGAGTCCAACATCTCATCCACCATCTCAGAATTCATGCTCACCTTCACAGCAGGTCGTAACCACAACACAGCTCATACACAAGCCAGAAACACACCTACCCGAATGAGATAAACATTCTCAATAACGACAATGCGCTGCGAAACATGTTCCAAAATCCACTTCCGCGACCTCGAAAACGGCGCCGTCCACCTGCATCCCAGCCTCACAGCGCTCCAGGAATCCGCCGCGCGAGGATGTGATCTGTGTACGCTATGCTGGGCCGTGTGCGAGCCGGCGATGTCCCGCTTTCGGGATACCATTGCTGAGGCCGAGGATAGGAGTGTGGTATGTTTTATCACTCACTCCATTGCCTTTTTCACCTTTTCCTTTCACCTTCGTAGATGAGAGGAGAGTGTGGAATGAGAAGTGGGGGAATGAGAATATGAGAATATGAAGATGAAGGGAAGATGCTAATGCCGATGGAAAAAGTGGCTAGAAGGCAACCTCTTCCCCAACTACGACTACCGTCTCGCCACCATCTACGCAGACCCGCGCACTCCACCGACCGCCGTGCAGATCTATCTCGGCGCGTTCATGCGTCCCGACGACGGCGAGATGAATCGGAAGCGCGTTGGGTTGGGCGAGTTGCATGTTTTCGCCGAGGTTGGTAGGTGTTACTTACCCCTTTTCCCCCCTTTCTCTCCTGTTATGTCGTCTCGAGTTCACCTCCTGCCATGTCACATAGCCTCTCAACAACACAACATATAAAAACTCACAAGCAAACTTCATATCCCACCTCTCAATAGAAAAATAGCTAACCCCCCAGACACACCCGCCTCCCTCCTCTTCACCGGCCGTCTAACAGCCCACCCCAAGACTCCCAAAGGCTACATCCCCTTCACCCAACACGCCCTCAAAAACTGCCGCACCCACCACTCCTGCACGCCCCCAATCCCCTCCTACACCCCAACCCGCCTCATCGCCCTCCACCCAACCCCCCGCCTCCGTCCCCATCCCCTCCCTCTCCCCCCCCCCCCCCACCTGTCCCCCCCCGGTCCCCTCCCCTCTCCCCCTCTGTCCCCACACCCCCCCCCCCACCCCGCGCACCCTCCCCCCCCC
>JAJFDJ010000050.1:0-216087 GCA_028637755.1 Xylariaceae sp. X170 | reverse complement strand
CCATGCTAGCCCGCCTACGTCAGCGAGTGCGCTACTGGTCCGACTAGTGTATCCCTGTGCCGGGCGACTCTCGCCGTGTCCCGGCGCCCTTCGTCCTTCCTGACCCGTGGCGTCGCCGTTGCCTCGCGGCGGGTCCGCGACCGTGACGGCGTCTTTCCGTGGTTCGGCTGGCTGCCCTGGGGCCTCGCCGGCGCTTCTGATATCATGTCACGATGTCACCTGACAAGACCCCAGCATGCGTCTCCTGAGCGGCAGTCACGTAAACGCCGTGCTCGATTGGATCATGGCGATCCGTACCTCTCTAAGACCTGCTCCCTGTGTTATTGTTGCCTATTCCACAGGACTTTCTCTGCGCAATACGCCAATAGATCCTAGGACATGAGGATGGAGAAACCGGGCTCGAAATAGGCACGGGAACGCGGAAACCAAACCAATTTGTCTGTAAAAGGCCCGCGGCGTGATGACATTTTTGCACATAATATGCTAAAAATTTAACTGGGCGACGAGATTGCCTTTGGGTAGCAACGGTAATAGCTTCGGGCACTCCAGGGACCTCTAGTATTATTCTTTCCATTTCTCCCCAAAACAGAGGAGGTGCCAAAGCTGAGTAGCATGGGCTTTTCTTGGGGGCTTGCATGATGTTGATAATACTATATGCCCTGCTGATGTAGGCGTTCAATCGTTATCTTTGACCGAAAAGGAAGACGAAGGGAATCTGGCATGGATTGGAGATGAAGGGACTTATGCGGCCGCGCGCTAATTCGATCGGGACTTTTGGGAGCGTGACAGGATTGGTAAACCGTAAGATGACCGTTCTTGAAGACGGCTGTGATATCAACCTAGCCAGGCTGTCTCTATGATAGGCCAGTGTTCTCGACACCTCGCGAATACTCTCGAATTAGTCATCGGTGTCGTGCTCCCAACTATCGGAGAGATGGACCCCTCGGAAGCCAGAAGCTCTGAGTGATACAGAGTTGTGTTCAGGGATGAACGGACTGTGATCCTAATGGTCTGAGTGAAGCAAATCAAAAATGATAGATCCATCTCTATTGAGAAGACTGGGGTCAGGGAGACCTGATAGTCATCGTCTGGGGAGGGGGAAGTAGGGGTTGCACGACTCGGTTCCGTAATCCTCCTAGTTGACACTGTGGATTATCTCGTGCCTTATGCTACCAAGGTACAAAGCAGGCAGCAGTTTTTCCAGAGATGCCGTCGAGACTACCTGATGCTACAGCATCACTCGAGTCTTATCAATTGGAAGGAAAGGAGGCAACCAGGCTAGTTCGTGTTTGTTGACGGTTCTCACAAGCCAGAACAAGGGAATAAGGCGTGAGTGTCAGTTGTCAGCCACCATCGGACTGGATGGTATACTCCTTCTTACACAGGGGATCGTTGATGCGGTCATCTCGTTCAATGCCTCTGAAGGAAGTCGTATCATTAGCGGTTCACCGAACACATGCGGTAATACAACCATCATGGAGGGGGGTTGTCGGCTCGTGTTAAAGCCAGCTGATTATGTGGTGGCGAAGATTTGCTCGAACTTCGCCTCACCCTCAGGGGTAAGGCAAGGGTGAGAAGAGCTTGCCATAACGTAAGGAAGGTAGCATGTTTGCCGATGATTACCAATTCTAAACAAACTGGATTGCCTTGTTGCGACTCACCAGAACCCCAGGAGCCATTGAAGGTCTTAGGCAATAGTGACAATGACGATTGCATCGATGTCATATCACATACGCCGCCATGGGATGAACCTTCTAACTACCCGATCATCTTGTGGGATGGCCTTCGACAAAGCCCAGCGCCAGAGTCATTGTCGAGCGCCTTGAGGACATGAGAGTTGATAGGATGTCGACAGGCCTGGTAGTCGAACCCCTGAGTATCCCGTACCTCATGTGTATCTCTCGGCTATCAACGCATAAGATTTGCCTTGCCGAGTCGACAACGCCTTCACTTTGCGTGACCAGAACTCGAGCTGGCCGAAGCACTGCGTTCCGTACTCGCCCATCAATGTCATGGCAACGCATCGGAATCCGCCCACTTCCTTTTGTCAACGACCAGTGCTGTTCCGAACTGCAGTCGGCGGATACTGTCGGTGATGACGGTGATTCATCGGAATAGAAATGCGCCTCTCGGAAAGACATCAACATGTCTGATGCCAGCTGAGAAGTAGTAGCTGATGTGAGGATATCCGTAATCGTTAATTTATTCTACAATGCATTTTGGACGGAAGGCAAATACTACCGGGAAGTGAAGACTCCAACTGATTGGATAATGGTAAATCTTTCAGCCTATCCATGCCTCGGCTCACTTTATCCATTCGTCGGAGTTCTCCGAAGACGCGGCAATGTGAATTCTCACGACAATAACGTGTTCTGGAGGAATTCTTCACATGGCGAGAGTCGGCAGCAACCGTTGCGATCATGGCAATAGCCGTCGATGGTAAGGTCACTGATCGGACATTGGATGACGAGCTCTCGAATCTCGCGACCAAACACGCAGAGATGGACATGTGGTTCATTTGAAGTAATCCGTAGGTAGGTGGCATCAATTCCTAGCTGCCTTGCAAAAGCTGGTAGGAGCCGAGTGCACTTGCCGAAGACCGGAAAGACGGCAACAGTAAGGAGAAGAAGTTGGGAAGGAAACTGCACTCAGGTTTTCGGCTGGCTGAATGTCGATGCTGGGCATGCTATAATACTTATAAGCCATCGATCTTCTCCTAGTATTCCGTCCTAGTACCAGTTTCGTGGTAGGAAGACATATTCCACGTGGGGCGCTCGCATGTAAGATCGATGATGTATCACGGCCTGATAAATCAACGGCGACGACGAATTGAATTCATGATATACAGATCTGTACGGGTTATTTCCGCAGGTGATCCGTGAGTACGGAATACGGCTCAGGTGCGGCGGCAGCGATGTCAGACTCGGTTAGGTAGTGTGTACGGAAAAGGCATAGGCAGGTATTCTGGAAGAGTCTGGTATTATTCCGGGCGGATATCATCCTACGGATTAATTAGCTAAGCAACCGAACTCCAGTACCTAATCTACGAAGTAGTAATCCGTAGGGCCCGGTTCGTTGGGATCCCGTGATTTTCTAGGCACACGGAAGTTGGTACGAAATGGGTACGTATAGGTATTATGACGGAATAACCCGACTGGGGCGGGCGGATCCACCGCCAGTTAACGTGGGCGATGCTTCCATTGGTGATCAATCGCATTCGCATCGCGAACTGGTCGTAACAAATCGGTCTCCCCAATATAAATTCAGCCAATGGCAGACCCAGGTCGGTAATCCGTAAGAGAAGGTGCCTCCATATTGCCTACGGAATGCCTACTTTTGTGCGTCTTTGCTGGTTGGAAATAACTTCACTCTTACATACCTACATGTATTATTATAGCCCCGTTCCCCGTTCCCCATGAGGCTCGGGGGTCCATACCTGACGCAAAGCCTTATCTGAACCTGTTGGCTCTTCTCAATATATAGAACATTTCGCGGGTTGCGCGGAGTTGACTCCGAAGATTCCATGTTCACCTTCGAGTGGCCGCTGGCCTTGCCCCGAATATCAAGCGCTTGCCTACCTGTCATCAACGAGTCTATTCTCAGGCTGAGCATCGGTCCTACGGAATACTAACAGAGTAGAGTCAAAGAGTGCTCATACATCGTGCACGGGCTTCGGTGAAAGCATTGCACTGCCTTACCTTTTGCGCCTTCTCACATGGTAGGATGCCTAGTTTTGTGGTTTCTGACATTCAATGCGCCTCTCGACAAAGAAACAGCAGTAGGTTTCATGGGATATGGACGACTATGTCATTCTAACATTAAGAATCTTTTACAATTTACGCTATTTGCCGGTATACGGAATATGGACAGATGCGCCTCAAACCAGTTTATATCATATCGTGTGATGGCCATCGTTCTACATCCGCCAAAATCCGACTCGGGTAACTTCGACTCGGGTAACTCGAACGACGGCGACGTGGACGCGCATCAGAATTGTCGGTAATTGATGGCATTACAGATCAGAATCGAGGTCGATTTCGTCGAAGATCGACTGGCCCGCGATTCGCTGGATATCAAAACATATCGTGGAGAGCTCAATAATTCGAGACGAGAATGCCGGACCGTGTTTCCGCGTTGGGTTTAGTGCAATAATCAAGGCATGGATGGAATTGCGAGCGTGCAAAAGCAGAAAAGAGGACAATCAAAAGTATGAGAGCTGCTTGGGTTCGGACGATCGGAAAAATCTCTAAAAGTTGATGAATTTGGGAATACCTGGTATCTGGTGAAGAGGGGGCTCACGGGCTGGTCCATCTATGAAGTCCAATTCTGGTCCGCGAACCAACTGCGGCTCTGCGGGCTCAAGTACCTAAGTACATATCTAGACTATGCAGGCCACCACAAATGGCAATAAGATTCGCGCACCCTATCCTTAGGTATATTGACGCACCCTTTAGGCATGTACTCGTACAGCCGCCCGTCACTCGCCAACCGCACCTGATAGAGCAATAGTATTCGCACACCTTACCGTGTACATAACCCGTACTCTACCTAATGTACTAAGTACAGGAATGGACTCAGTGGAGCACCTAGGTATCCAAAGCCCGTGGACCTACCTCCTTGGAATGTTCCTACTGCCTACATAAGATACCCGCAGGTAAGGTTGTACTAATCGGCAGGTACTACCTAGGTAGGTAATGTAGCTACTTGGTACTATATGTGTATCGTTTGTACTGGATGTCGGTCATATCGTAGGTAGGTACCTATGTAGGTACCTACCTACCTAACCTAGGTACCGATGCAAATATACAGGCTCCCGGGTGGTGGGTCATCAGGTACCTGGTAGGAAGCTGTCCGCGGACGAAGTTCAAAATCCACCCATGCACTTTCACCGAAATCATATATATGGGAACTTCTTCGACTTGCAAATATCATTTTGAGCAAGCACAAGAAGTTCTGGCAAATGTGTAGAGTCCGGCCACAACTCATGCACAGACAACATCCACAGCTCTGATTACAGCAGCTCAATGAGAAAACGGACCCATCATCGCTTTTCAGTCCTCTCATACTTGTACAATTTGTCACGGCATCCGCTCGCCCAACAGACAGGAGCACCATTCCCTCACTCAACAATCAATACGGGGCACAAGAAGCATCTTGTTACATTCCCTTGTCTCCTGAGACACGGCTCTACTTCTGACCGACTGTCGCTGAAATAATTGTTTTTCGATCTTTCACTTCTTCGCCGACCTCTAGACGGCCCCAGATAAATCATGCCTGACCCACCAAAAGGAGCCCGTATTGACACCTCGTTCATCAACTTCATGCGTCAGCAAGCACGGCTAAGTTGTCCGTATTGTGATGTACGGTGTCCCTCAGACGAAAAGATGCGCGAACACCTTACTGCAAAGCACGCCAATGAGATCGCCGGGAAAGATATCAGCACCATCATCAAGCGAATAAAGGAAGCAGGGTAAGCAATGATTCTAGAGCATGCCACGGCCACGCCTGCATTTACGCAAATGATCCGACTAATACGCGCAACAGAAGAGATACCCCTGGTCCTTCGACCCAGGCGGCTGAACATGCAGCCACACAGGGCAGGGCCCAATCAAATAGTCAAACGAGACCTGGACGGTCAAGGGCTCGGCAGCAGAACAATGTCACGCCGGACTTTGATTTTGTTCCACGGAATACTCAGCAGGGAAAGCTATGGAATCCCGAGGAGAACACGCCATCTTCATCTCGGATGCCCAAGGCTCCCATGCCACACAAGGAAAACGATGCGCCTCAGGAAGCGGAAGACAGTGAGGTGCTTAAGCTCACGAAGGAACCCGAAACGCGAGCCATCAGTCAGGAGCAGTTGGTCGCTGAAGTTAAGGGCATCTACGCCGGGCTCATGATGGTCGAAGCGAAATGCATGGAGGTAGACAACGCGCAAGCCTCCCAACACGACGCCGAGTTGAGTAGCAAGCAATGGCAAGCCCTGATAGCCCTGCATCGGACCCTTTTGCATGAGCATCACGACTTTTTTCTGGCTTCCCAGCATCCCTCGGCGAGTCCCGCTTTGAAGCGGTTGGCTTCCAAGTACGCCATGCCCGCTAGAATGTGGCGGCATGCCATTCACAGCTTCCTCGAACTCTTGCGCCATCGGTTGCCGGCATCCTTCGAGTACATGCTCACCTTTGTTTACATGGCGTATTCCATGCTTGCCTTATTGTACGAAACCGTCCCAGCTTTCGAGGACACCTGGATTGAATGCCTCGGAGATCTTGGAAGATACAGGTAAGTCTACTGAGTTGGTCTAGTCTACGGAGTGCAGAATCCTCTAACAGCGGCCCGCAACAGAATGGCGATAGAGGATGATGATATCAGGGATCGGGAGGTCTGGACGTCGGTCTCGCGTAGCTGGTATTCCAAGGCTTCAGACAAAGCGCCCACAACGGGGCGTCTGTACCACCACCTCGCCATTCTTGCACGCCCCAACGCGCTTCAGCAGCTCTTCTACTACAGCAAATCGCTGTGTGTTCCCATCCCTTTTGCTTCGACTAAAGAGTCTATCATGACCCTTTTCGATCCTATTTTTAGCAAGAATGGATACCAGCATGCGCGCCTAAGTCCTGTGGACACCTCGTTTGTCAGGGCGCATGGTATTCTGTTCAGCCGCGAGCATGTCGAAAACAAGCATGTTGACGAGTTCCAACCGGCTGTCCAGCAGTTCTTCGACCTACTTGATAGCCACATGCGTCAAGCTGATAAGCGCTGGCTCGAAGCGGGTTACCACATTGCTATTGCTAACTGCTGTGCCCTCTTGTCATACGGAAAAGAAGATAATGTACTCATGCAACTAATCCAGAACCAAAGCGATGATAACCAGACCATGGACTTTGAATTCAACGACCTCACGCCCTCTGAATTTTTCACAGACGCTGTTCAACTTGCCATGGGAACCCACAAAGTTGTATTTAACCGGCGGGCTGACAATACTCTGCCCTATACTCACGTTGCGATGGCATTCATGTTCCATCTCTCACGGATCCCCAACGCTCTACGCTACCTCGACCGTTATTTCCCGTGGGAAGCGCTAACCTCACTACTCAACGAACTACTCGAAGACTGCACAAGCTACGAGCAAATCCTGAGAGACGACTTTCCGAGGGAAGACGACGTGCCGCCGCATCCCTTGCCAGAAGACTTTGCCCTCAAGGGCCTCGTGTTTGTCGACAAGTATTTCCCCCACGACTGGTTCTCGGACAGCAAAATTGATTACGACGAGAGGTATTTCGAGAAGCCATCCATGGCTAACGTCCGAAAGGAAAGAATACTATGGCTCAGCCACAAGGTTGCTCAATGCGGCACAGGCTTGACATATGACAGGGATACAAATCGGTTTGGCGTATCACCCGAGTATGAAGCCAGCCGGTGAGACTCATCCCATTTAAAAGGAGTCAGTCGGGTTTGGGAGCGTGTTGAGTGAGGCGCATGGGGGGAGGAAGAGGAGGCAGAGGAGGCGTCGCCGCGTTTTATCGTTACATCTGGGTTTCCGCCGCGAACGCGTTAATTCTATTCAGTTTGGGCCGGAGAACTAATCAACCTGTCGAGCGGGTGATATCGTGACGAATTGTACACGGTGCGCGGATTTCCCCTTCGTGGCGCATCACCTTTGGAACTTGGAAGAGCTTCGGCGAACCGTTTCACGCCTATGACCGGATTCCACCCATCAAAGATCAAATCACCACACAAGGTATGGTATAAAACCTTGACAACAACCGCTTCAGGGCCATGGAGCAATTCGAGTGTCGAGGAGGGCCGCATGCATGGCTCGAAATGGCAACCATGGGCGTCTCACGTGAGAAGAACATATGTGCCATTCGACCACCTCGCCAAACCCTCCACCAGCAGTAGTCGTACCGGTTACGACGGATTACTTGCTGGTCTTCCAAACCTGGCGGTTGACGTTCGAACCTTTCCAGCCTGAGCCATGCCAAGTTCGTGCCCCCTTGATTTCAGGCACGAACGGGAATCCCGATGCGCTGACCACATCAGCTCGGTCATCCTATGCCATCAGGTCTAATCGAGGGGCTCAGAAAATGACTGAATCCCAATCCATGGGCCGAGCACGTTTCAACGATACTTTGTCCTGTACTGTCTTGGTTTCGTATATTATACTACGGAGACGGTCATACGTGGATTAAGAAGTCGTCGCAGCAAATCTACCTTATTAGCAGAAGCTACCATAAACCCGCAACAATTGAAAAAAAAAGATAAGAAACAATTCGTCCGAAACCAACATATCATCCGCGCAACAAACTACAGAAAATCAGAGCTCAAAGTGCAACCATAGTGATTAGGTACCTAGGTAAAATGGAAGAGAGGAGGGAAGGAAAAAGGGAGATAGAAAAAGGAGGATTCAGAAACCCGGGGTGTCCGC
The DNA here is from genome assembly GCA_028637755.1 of Xylariaceae sp. X170. Lineage (NCBI taxonomy): Eukaryota > Fungi > Ascomycota > Sordariomycetes > Xylariales > Xylariaceae > Xylariaceae sp. X170. The sequence goes on along the minus strand of JAJFDJ010000050.1, from coordinate 207,659 downwards.
TCTCTTTTGTCTGTATTCGCTCCTTTACTTTCTGATGTGTTTTCCACGATCAGAAACGGAGACTGCGCTGCCACCTGCGAGCAAGCATTTGTGGCATTTTTCAGATCGCGCTGAAGGAAAGGGGCGATCGTAGTAATAGGGAGTCATGTCTACGAACTACATAAGAGTGTGCACTACTTCAAACTACCTACTCATCTAGCCTCATAGACCGAATTAAAAACAAAACAATCATTGCTACTGACTTACAAGACTCGCATTCATTGCTACTGACTAACTGCTACCTATCATCTCCTTGACTGTGCAACCTGTTTGCAAATAGGGAGACCGAACCGACGACTCCGATATTATCCCGCCCCCTTTTCGCCAAGTCGGAGGTTGAGCCAGAGATATCGCGACTTCTCTATCAATCTAATCTATCGATTACCTATCTACCTCCGACGATAATCTTTTCGGCGTACATACATCTCGGGACAACCTCTTAGATTCTCCGTTTCGGCGAATCTCTTAATGGTGGGTATCGGGACTCTTACTCTATCGAGCACACCATTCCATCTCGTGATCACTACCAACGATGCGGGGAAGTCTTGTGATCCCCCTCTTCTACTGATGCCACGTGTAATCCCACCGCCTCCACATCTGATAAGTAGAGGTTGACTGTACGGAGTATTATTCTGATGGAGCAAGAGAGCAATATTGAGCACGATTTCGCTCATCTAAGCGACGAAGTAACCTGAAGGGAAGTTTTCGTTGCATCTACTACCTATCGTACGGGCGGCACACATTCACATGCGACGGCAATATTACAGCGCCCCGCAGACGTCGGCTGGAGTGAGCCACCATGGGGCTGACTCTTTCAGACGAGGCGCGCGGTATTCGTGCCTATTATACGATAGGTCAGCATAGACGTGCGGCTGGTGGATCGTATAGTAGATCGAGGCTCTAGACCTTTTGCTGCCTTTCGGGCACAGTCGTCAAGAATAGGTGCAAACAAACTTCAGGCATCGATAGCTCCACCGAGAGCCTCAAGGCGACGAAATGCACTTCAAGCGCATGAGTAACTACTTTCGGTTCAGAGATGTCGGGCTCGTCCAATGGTGGGCACCCACGACCTGCGGAGATAGGCAGGTAACCTGCATCTTACATCTGACAAGGTAGGTACGGACCGATATAAGGCAACGCTTCTTGCCTGAGGCAGCTCACACCACCATCGTATATTTATATATGAGCGCGCATTAATATCCGCGGTATTACCGCGGAGTGAGGCAGTGCCTCGTATAGAAGTTTCCTTCTGTTCTATTTTCTCGACTGGTCATGCGGTTCGTTCTAGAAAGTCATGTTTGTCGGTTCTAGAAAATCGCAACACGTGCGTGCGTGCCTGTTTCAAGTATGTATGAATTTTCAGTTGAATTCTCGTCGCGCGGCCCCCAAGTTCAACCCGATGCATGTAGCTTCAGAATGTAACATCAATACCCCTCCTTTGCATTATACCCGGTCACCGATGTTACATTCTATTCAGGGGGTGTTTGTAAGTGTGGATCAACGTACTGCTGACTAGAAATGTACTGCTGTAGGTAGTTGCCTACATAGGTAGTGCATGTGACTGAAAGTGGAAGCATTCCAACAACCAGGTAATAAGCCGTAGTGTACGGAAAAAAGTGACGTGACCGCGTTGTCTACTCGGACTAGTAAGACGTAGGTAGGAGCGTTAACAGATCTGTGCTTCCACTTTCATGTATAGATCATCCTAGAAAAACACATTCACAGCCTTCGGTAGATAGTATTAATAGGCAAGGCAACCGCCTAGGTACCTAGTTGCGAGGTTAGAAACTTGCGAATCCTTCCATTGAGGACCCTGTTGGTACGACCGGTTCTAACACATTTTAGGTATTGATTCCCTAGCGAAATACGCGCCTGACCATTAATCAACGGCACCTATATTACTGGGCACTTTACCACCCAATTCGGCGGCCTACCTATGTAACTCGCTGCCTTATATTATAATAAGGCAGGTGGATAGGTATTGGGTTGTTGTCGCTCTACGTATGTAGGCAACTTGTTAATGGGGTTTATCGACCTGTCATCACTACTTCCTGCTATAACTGATGTCCTACCTACTCGCCCGGTCCAACAGATCATGGTGCAGCCTGCTGCAGCGTGTCTATACTTACCTACTTTAGAACTAACAAGTCAGCTCTGCCCCGTCGTACCTATCTTGAGCAGTTGGAAACGATCACATGTATCACCCCGCCTCAACTGGTAACCTACCTTACGGATGGATAATAACAAGGCTCGATGAGTATTCTATTCGTAAGTTCATAATAGGTGGGAATAAAACAGGCAGCTGGAGGCAGTGTCCAAATTAATTCGCCAAACGCAGACCATCTGATATAGGTCTACGACCTACTAACCGCTCTAATAGCGATCGAGGCTAATGGCGCAATCTTCTGGGGTGCTCCGGTGATGCGGTTGCCTTAACACTCTCATTTCGATTCGCATCCATTATGGAGTGTGCCCAATTGGAGGATCTTTGCACCCATGAATTGCGATCATATGCACGACATCGCAACCAATTCTATTCGTGGGGTAGGAATCCGTAGTGTGACTTGACTCCGAAACTGGGGGTTTTCATGGCAGTTTACTCGTAAAACCCCCCTGTCAGGTACTCCATGATGATTTAAAAGCATCCGACGGATGGTCACTGTCGCATGGCAATTTGAGACAGCCAACCTAGCGACCGAATTTCTACTTTCGGTCACGCTTTCGAACGCCTTATTGGCCTACGATCCGGCACATCGATGCGCCGGCCCTTGTGCCCACCAGGAGTCGACTGACCACTCAATTGAATGGCTTAATCACAACTCCAAATCACAGGGCTCCAGGCTGAACACCGGTCGCATCGTGGGGTCGGCGAAACGCCCGTGTCTCCCAAGTTAAATTCCATTCTTTGTGCGAACTGAATTTGTTCTCAGACACCTGTTTCGGATGCCTCGTTTTAGGCCTCCAGAGTTGAGAGACCTTCGTGCAGACCTTGAGACAAAAAAGTCTCGGTGCCATTACGTACGAAGTAGTGGATTTTGAGTTTCTTTCAGGGGTTGGTAGTGATTCGGAATTCCACCGTGCTTTTAACCATCAAGGGTGCCATGAGGTTCTAGTAGGTCGGTAATCTGTACGGATACAGATACCTATGTATCTAAGATCCCCAGTTGAGACTTTAGCAGGTTGCCTTAATCTTAGCTTCGTTGCCTTGTGCGGCAAATACTCGTACGCAATCGCAATCCAAAAACCACGCGGTACCCTGGGGGTACTTACCTTGCTAGTTCACTCCGTAGACTGGCAGATGGGTGGTTCCGTTCTCCCGGGAGTACTATTTTGCGGATGGACGCCGATGTCTCGGTGAGAGACTCCTTTTCGGGATCGCCCCCTATACCGAGATGGGATAGGCGCCTCATTGCAATATTTGCCGGTCGGCAGCCGACATGAAGGCAATCAAAGCCACCCAATATGTATCGCGATTAGTAGTCAACCGATGTCATGAATCCCCAGACCTAGAAGTCATGACTCGTTCACATTCGCAACTAATTTCGGTTAGAAAGAAAGAAAGACGACAGTGACTTGTTTGCCTTAAAGTCAATGTCGAATCGTCGATGAAGGCGTCCACGCCGTGGTCCTACCTAGGCACGACAAAGGATTCCGGCATGGATGACGGTGTAGGGCTGCGGTGAGCGAAGGTCTGGTCGGTCGCCTGCTCACTTCAAAGGACCCCTAAGTCCGAAAAGGAATAGTAACCTTGTCCTACGATAAGATGCGATGACCTTTATCGCGTCATCATCCTGGACAATTGTAGGTCGAAGATGAGCGTCATCATCCTTGACAATAGTTGTAGGACGAAGTAATACGCGCCAATTGAACATGAGCGTCATCGTCCTTTCTGTAACGGGTTGCAACAGCTTGCACCACATTGTCTGCCGTGAGGGGACACAGTCCTTGTTTCCCGTTGAATAAGAAACACGGATCGCGTCATCTCAGCGTCATCTTGCGCGTTGCACATTCCTGACAGGTAATTTCGCATACATATTCGTACAGGAGGAATTTGGATGCGACGACATGGAAGGATTGGGTGACTCGCGATTCCATGGCCCCCAATATCATGTCGATCGATCAATATGGCAATGAATGCGCACACGAGGTTATGATGATCATATCTCGACAAGCATGATTCTTACTCCACGACTTCAGGCAATCGGCAAGTCCTGCTTTGCGATGAGATCAGCTTCAGCCATGTGAAGCGTCATTGGTGGCATGCCGGTAAGCAAGCAGGCTTTGGTTCATGCACCAAGTTCTCGGTATCAAGCCTCAAGGCTCATGGCATGCAGAATGCGGGGGGCCGAGAGCCGCGGTCCTTCAGCCGTGTCCAGGAAAACCCGGATGGAAGGAAAAGGCAACACCGAACTGATGTCAGGTATGGGTGTTACAGTAACACCGTTGCCTTGGTTGCCTGTGGAGATCCGAGTGACATTACCGATCGCAAGGTGCTGCGTGCGTGCCACAGCTGAGACCAGGTCTCTGGAGTATGCGCCGGTCATCCTTCTGGTGGGAAGGCAACGACTTGATCGCCATCACCATCATCGTCATCATTATCTTTGCGCATTTATGCGAGATTGCTTCCCTTTGACCGAGGTGCAACAGCAGCGTCGGTGTTGTGTTGTGGCTTAACGTAGCCTTTCAAGGCGTTCGTTGCAGCACGTAACGTAACGTGACGTTGAAAAAGAAATTGATTCTCTTGTTGGAGATGGAGGCCGGGAAGAACTTGGAGAAGGACTTCTTTTTTTAATGTCGGTAGACCGTGATGGTGATATTGGTTGCCACCTTCATCCTGCGGGCTGGCAGCTGTGTTGTGGAAAAGAAAACGGACTTCCAGGGGCAATGGTCCTTGTTCGGCAAGAGGCTTCAGAGCTGAGGCATATCGCTCGCATATTGCCTTCATATGTAGGTCTTGCGTATTCCGTAGATGTTGTTTGTAAGTGAATGCGCGATGTCTTCCTTCAGATGGGATTCGCATCGCGATCATGAGGTGGCCATATTCACAATCCAAGTGGCAGAAAGATCAGAAGGAAGAAGCTGACGGGACAGCTCGGGGACTGGTCACTTTAATAGTGTGGTTGGGCACCAACAAAAGTACGTAGAATCATCTAGTGCCCAACGGATACAAGTGACCTACACGCTCATACCAGGGCGAACGCGTAGAGAGCGTACGTACGTACCGACCACTGTAAGACTACCACGCGGCATCTGACACGTAGCAAGCATCCAAGTCGTCGCTAACCGCGTCAAGATCTCACTGCAATCTACTTGATTGCTTTTTGCGACAGCTCGGGTGGGTCGAGCGGCGGGTTTTCGCCCAGTGAGAAGCTTGAATGTTCGCGATGCGGTATGGTGGTTAGAGTGGCTACGATCCGGGACTGTACATGTGGTGAGATCTCTGGGGGCAGACGTCCGCCAATGAGGTGCTGTCTGATGGACTGATCATGCCGCGGAGTTGCTGAATCTCTCTCATATATATTGAGCTCGCTAGATTTGCTTTTTCAGACGCGATGGTCGTTGGAATGCGTTTTCTTCTTCTTCAGGAAGTCGAACAGGGGGCTCCTTCCTTAAGACGACGCCTAGATCGCGACGATGGTCAGGAACGAGGCAGGCTGAGATGCAACTGCGATCATATTAGGAAAGTGTATGAGTCGCGTGACATCATGTCGTCTTTGAGAAGAAGGTGCGCTCATCGTCGTCCAGGGGTTGCACGTCCGTTGCCTAGCCAACACTCAGCCAGCCAGGAAACGACTGCGCATTTCGTATATTTTCGACCATTTCCGGTACGGTAGACCGGTCGAGGCCATGAGCGATTGACCGATGGGATCATAGGTAAGAAGATATCAGCAGTTACTAACATTGCGCTCTTGTGATCAGTGGTGAGTTTGTGCGAATGGCTCGTGATGCGATGTGTTGTTTACTACGAGATGTTCCCCGTGGAACGACGAATCTTTCAAGACTTGTGACTTTTCATCGAAGAACCCAACTGGCATTTGAGGCCCGCATATGGACTATGTCGACTGAGCGGTCAAAGGTCTGAACCGGGCGCTTACCTTGGTGTTGAGGTTACACAAAGGGTCCGAGGGGACGGAAACGAAACCACTTGATCGCCATCGTCTACGCAGGAACAAGAGCCGAAACGAGAATACGACACAACTGATAACATCAGTATCACAACAATTACTTTCAGACTTCATCCATTGAGTTGACGACACGTTGGCAGAAAAGATCGCCAACTCGCGATCATCGTTGTTTATCTCTGCGTTGCCCTGCAGATCCCGCAATCTAAAGGCCCTTCAGCTCATATCAGTGACGAACTATTCGCAGCGACCCATCAAACAGGGGTTACATAAAAAGAGGAACAACACAAAAAATAAAGATTAGACTAGATTAGCACCTGCATGGCCCTATATTAAGTACAGTACATGATCATCACAAGACCAAACCTTTTTCTCACCACGATGCACGGCACGGCGCGGCGCGGGACGTTCGTGCAGTTGCAGTGCCGGTAGTTCAAACTCCTAGTCTGCGGACTACGACTCCTACCGGTACTGTCTTGCGAGCCGCATCGAGGGACTAGCCTCTTCTGGGGGATAGTGCTATCAACGACGTCGCATCAACTACTATGTACTCAGATCTTCTTATCTGCTTTTGGGAAACGAGGTCTGTAGCTTAAGGATAGGGATATGGGTCGTGGCGTGTTCGTCGAGTCTGGGCTCCTGAGATAGACACAACCGCCCCTCTTGAACCAAACAATACAAACATAAACAGCCAGCCACTTGCATTTCGAACCAGACGTTGATCATCTTTTTCACGTGTCTATACCAAGAGATTCAAACGTGGTTGACAAGATAAGGCATTCAACCCCGCGGTAGGGGCAATCACATGCTTCGTCTTGGGATTCGTGGAAGAAACCAGCTCCCGTGTCTCCTTTCATTTCTCCTTTCTCTCTCTTCTCCCAACAACTACGGATATTCTGTCAAAATGGATAAATCAATCTGTCATATGAGACGTTGGTAGTCTTGTTATGTTACAGTTGTTTCTCCATTCGCGTTGCTCAGAAATCCTGAGAGTCGGCTACAGCTCTTGTGTCCAGGACATGACATGTAACCACCACCACGCGCCACACACAATGCCTCATGTGTCGCAAGCTGCCTGACACAACGTCTGCCTGATGATGTCCGAGCCTCCCTTAATTCACAAATTTTCTCTATTCAATCCTCAGATGATACTCCCCATAGCAAAGTTGCTCGAAATACCCCTACCCACGTGGACGGTGACCGTTCCGATCACCAGACCGTCCACACCGCAAAAGATACCGAAGGAGTTCAACCCAGGTACAGCTCTAGGAGAAAAAAGATACATCCACACTACGACCCGGTACTTCGCTCTAGCAAGAGTAGGTACTTACGCTACCTCCCTACCCCTTGCCCCCGCCTGTGGACTCCTACTCGTTACCATCTTCCTGGGTTGGTTCGTCCGTTACCCGCATTCCCTCGAACCCCCCGTCCTCGAGCCATCATTGGCCTCTGTCCGTTAAGGCAACCACCTTGTATCACTATACTTCTGCGTGAAAATGCCCGTCCGCCCCTAGAGCCCGCCCTGCATAGCACCAGTATGTCCCTCTCTCACATATGATACGTCGTGACCTAGACCGGCGCCGCTCCCAGTCCCACGGTTCGCAGTCTCACCCTGCTTTCGGCACGTGTACAGTAGTGTCTCCCTTACTGGACCGAACTCCTTGATCCCTTGGGATAAGGTACGAATGGATGGCTACCTAGACCGCCATACATGCTGCCTACCACAACCCCAGCCTTGGCTTTGCCTTGATTCGCCTTAATCCCACTCCCATGCCCGTTCCCCCTTACACACCGTAGTATGTACATCTTCTACCTAGCCTTGGACCCATTTCCATGCGGTGTTACCAGGTCAAAAAAAGGTTCTGACCGAAGCCGTACCGTACGTGCGTGAGAGGCACAGTCAGCCCCTTACGATGGTTCACCTCAACGAAGGAGCGCCGAGAAACGCACAGCTTTCAGCTCATGTCCAAAAGGATTTTGTATTGCATATCGTATCTTCTCCTTTTCGCTGCATTTACGATGCCCAGGAAAAATTGTCAGGCTGAGGCTTGAGCGGGAAGCCCCTGAATGCTTACTATTTCCGTTTTGGGCGATCACTGCAGCTGCCAGGAAAATTGAATCTATTTATTTGAATTAATTGATTTTGAGGTGTGTATCTGATTTGAGATACTGATGATGATGATGATGACGATGAAGATAGTTGTCGCTCTTGGATTCCTCGATTGTTGATTTGATCTTGTCGCTTCGTCAGCCATGAGGGTTTCGCTCCATCAGCCACGAAGCTTCGATTCAGCACACCAACTTTAACCACCCGAGCCTCAACGGCTACCTACTCAGGCATCACATAACGGCTGCCTTGTTGCTCCTATTAATGGGGATGAAATGACACCAATCTTCTCGAGAAAGGGACACAAAACGGTCCTACCGGCCCCCAACCCCTATCCTACAAATGCAACTCCACGTGAGGTTTCACAGCTCGGCGCTGCGCACAAACTCCGACCCCTAACTCTGATCTCCCGGACGCCTTGACGAGGCTACCTCCGAGTCCGAAAATACACGAATAGGAACCAATAGGAACGCAATCAGAGAAAAAGGGGGAGGAGATATTCCGAACGTTTTGTGGTACGTTCGATCCCTAAACGAACAGGACAACCACACAACGGCTAACAACATCATCACAGCCCACTCATTCGCCGTCCGTGCCTGACCAGAACCATATAGCCCGATCGACAACATTTGCCCCGAGTCCTTCCCTGTCCGGCTACCGACGTCTCGCTACCGCGATCCCCAACCTCCCCCGCACCGGCATCCGTCCGTACGACACCGGGACGGAAGCATGCAGATGCTGTGTCGTCTAGTATCCGCTTGAATTCGCTCCGCCGTCCGGTAGCGATCGGATTGGTAGTCTCCGTTCTTCCAATCATGTCCAGGGACTGAATACAGGCGCGCGCGGCGGAGAGGAACTGCGTGGTAATTGTAGACGAGGTAGGTTTTCATGACCGGATACGAATGTCGTGATGGCCGGGTAAGGAGGAGAATGTGATGATGGAACTCACATGGTAGGACACTATGGTGATGATTGTTAGATACGTGAAGTGGTGGGTAAGAACTCAGAAGCGTCACAACACGCGCTTACCGTGGTTTTGAACAGGTCTATTGAGGGACTATTGTTATCGCATGAGGAAGAAGAAGAAAAAGTCTCCGTGAGGCTTGCTAGCCTCCGGTATACATAGCAGGTCGGCGCCATGAGGGCCGCCCGGCAGAGACTTAGTCCGTGACAAGAAGGGAATGCCGGTGGTGTAGACTTCGAGGCTAGATATGTGCCGCCTAGTCCGAAGTTTTAGAGTAGATCCATGAAGCATACTGGATCATTCATAGTGGTCGATCGGATGAGTTGTGGCCAGCGGTCGGTCAGTCAGTCAGGGGTCAAAATTGACCGATGCGATGTGCAGCCCTATCAATGACAACAATAAGTAGCATAAAGTACCCGACAGGCGACGGCCAACAAAAGACATAAGCCTAGATGTTTAACATCGATGGTCGAATATAGACTTAGGCGTGGGACATCGCCAAATGTATAAACTCGAGTACTGTGACAGACATCATAAAGCAGATAGACGGGCTGTCCCGATCAATGCTTCATTTCATTCGTTGAACGAATTTCGTTCAACTGATTCAGCACTCAATCATGATTATTCCCACGTCAAGTTCGTTGTGCGCCTTCAGGTTCATTCAGGTTCATTGGATAGGCCGGTATTCCGTCGCGACTGGCCAGAACAGCAACCGTGACCATTCATTTCGTCACTCTGGTCTTAACCGTCAATTCAGTCCAGTGGTGCCTAACAGACGAGTTTAATAAATACATCCGATCCATCATCATCACAGTTAAGCCGTAGAAGTCTAGCAGCACCACCAGACGCATCAGGTTCTGCCAGGTAGTCACAGTAATAGTTGCATGGGAATGTCCAGCGAAGGCCTTAGATCATGGTGCAATTCTTCCCGACGCACATCTCATCACAGCATGCTCAATCTTCCGCCTCTTATATACCTCGATTCTAATAGCACAGTCGCAACAGAGAGTCTACAGTTCCAAGACTAAGTCTTCGTTCTTGGCATTCGGCAGTCGATCGGTGAAAGCCATCGAATCGAGACCAAGCTCACCCCTGCTTCGGAAAGTGTTCTCACGAGACGGTTTGTTTTGTTTGATCCTATCTGATGATACAGAAACCGCCGACTTTCTGTCGCGATACAGGCTTATCGCTATGCCTACTTAGTGAAGCCGTAGACTAGGAGCATAGTCAGAGTTAACTAGCAATGACTAGGACGAGACACACATGTGTGCAAGCAATCGGCTCACAGCGCGCGTATCAGACAGAACAATGCGACAAGATATCTGTCTTGAAGGCGACTCGTGAGTCGGAGAATACATATAGGCGACAAACTTCCCACCTATAGGCGTGCTTCTGCTCGGCCGTCGAGTAGAACCACATCACTCAGGACATGGTATCCATCATATAAAAAAGGACTTAAGAGAGGGTCGCATATGGATGGTTCTGGTATGGAGTTTTTCAAAAAGCTCGTAACGAAATATGGAAACATGGATATTATTTAATATCAGACTTCGGAGACATTTGAATTTATAAGAGGTAATATCATGTTCAAGTAAACAGCGGGCAATGGGCATATCAACCTTCGAATCTCAATAGGGGCGAGCAGTAATCGAGGCAACGAGCACTCACTTCTCAGGCAAACCGCGGTTGGATGTTCTGTATTAATGACAGACATCTTCGGATGTCTAACATGAACTATGTCACATGAGACCTGAATACCGTGGCGAGAGCCAACAGAGGCAGAATATCTATTTTCTGAAGTTTTGGTTTTCAAGGCCACAAGCACCCCTTTCCAACGGTGACCCGGTGAGCTATATAAACCAATAAAAAGGCACTTACCCAGGAAAGAGAAGAGATTAAGTTGCCATTCAAAGATTTGGGGGTTATTTACCGAGTAATTACTTCCTTGACCGCCCGTCACGCCTTGACTCGGGTCATTGGTAGTCAACTATTGTCCTCACTCCAACGCGCCTCACTTTCGCATTTTGGGATACTTGAATGCGTCTGTTTATCCAGAGCACTGAGTGCTTCTGAGAGTTACAGACGGACTTTTTCCTTAGCTTGGAGCCGTATCTGAATCAGTGCTTTAGGTAGTAAGAGTTGAGTATCCTTATTACTCTCTTAGTCTCAACCTCCGAGGTACTTCGGACTCGGTTGATTGGGTGAATGGCCGTGTGTAACTCATGACTGTTAACGCTCATACGATGTATCCGTAGAGAGGAGCAACTAACAACACTCGTTGGGATAGGAGAGTCTGAGGGAGTAAAAGAGATGGACACTTCTCTGCTTGCATTTCGGTGATAAACTGATCAGTCAAACAAATCGCTTGATGTCCGTTTTCTCCCCATTTATGGGTCTTCCTAATACTTCTCTTCGCAGATCAATGGAAACAACATGACGCAGTATGAAACCTGCAACGATGCCACATGGACAAGAACGACACCATAGGATGCAGAAGAATGATGTTGGCCTATACCAGGGGGTCCGTCTTCGCCTCAAGCCAGCAAGTGACTTACGAGCGGTGAGATACCGGTACTCTCTGAGCTTGTTATCTGGAGCTTGTATGCGTAGCCCAATATCGCATTCAGAGCCTGCTCAGAGGTTGTGAATACCGGATATTTCCTTGATGCCCAAACGACGGCACTGGTGTAACCGATCATCGACACCCGACATGGAGGCTTTCGGCGACTGTCGGAGAATGCCAAGCCTGGCCCTATTGGATTGTAGCCCTATCACCGGTGTACTCTTCACCGGCGATAGCTTGAGGAGATTTGATGAGGCCAGGCGAATCGTGGCGAAAAGGAGACACTAAGACACTGTGATATCAATCGGTCGTCTGGTAACTGAGTGCGCGGGGGCTACGGAGAGCATTTCGATGAACTCTTTTCGAATGAAATGACCACTTGTTAGAAACAACAGAACTCTTGCAAGCTGGGCTCCTACGTCAGCCTTAAAAAGTTCGTTCCACTTGAGGTTTCCCGGGACCAGACATGACTTAACTGTCTTCTCCGCATCATACCCCGCGGTCGTCAAGTATCATGTGCTGATGAAGTCAACTGCTCGGGTCGGACAGTCCGGTATATGGCCCTGGTACTAGAGCCTCATTCTGGAACCCGTGGCCAATGAGTACGAGTATTGCCTGTGTGACTGTCTGAGGTATATAGTCTGCGATCTGGTCGGCACACCCTCATTCTATCAGAATGACTAGTCCGGATGCGATAGGCTCCAGCACGGGCACGCCCGCTGCACCTACTGCAGTCATACAATAGTCTCTCGATGATCATAGGCTGTACTGAGCATCGTTTCTCTAATTTTGTCGAATTCGCCACCTTCATTGCCTCGTGGCAGGAAAAGGGGCCAGCCCTCGGTCCCTCGGATGCTTCCGTTTCTCAGGACGATCAAGGCAGTCGATCTATCACAATACCCTTGAGTACTGCTTATGAACTGACCTGAGACAGATGATGATATCGCTCCCGAGTCCTGTCGAGGGCTCTTGTTTGGATGTTGTGCGGTGTACCCGACGCTGACGATAAGTAGGTATGTATGCACATTGCATGCTAATAAGCTGTGGTGCCATGAGGACTCGGAACGGACTCGCCCCTCAACGAAGGGTTGGGAAAGACCTAGGAATAGAACGAAGCCCTAACTCACTGAAGAAACCCCGTAAGACGTGACATGTGCGCCATGAAGAACTACCAGCGTGATGGACTGAAAAGCTAGAACATTGAACCCCTGAGCTGAGAGAATATCTGACAGTGTAAGATGAATATGAAGGAGTGTTCTTTGACGAACGAGATGACGACTTACAAGTGAAAACATCCTGCGGCGCCCGCTAGCTGCTCTTTCCATTTCTGGGGGAAAGCTCCTTCTCCAGTCTGGAGAAGGAGTTCGAAGGAGGTCTCGTTGGAATTTGAGTTTCATGTTGAAATCTAGATTGTTGTTTTTGAAGCTAGAATCAACGTCATGATGATTCATTCTTAGGACTCGCCCAACCAGAACAGGTCAAGCCGATAATGCTACGCTGATGAGGTGAAGGAGCTGACAGCACGGTGCACACATGGCCCATTCATGGGCGCCATCAGCCACAAGAATCGGCGAATAAGGAATCCAGCTCCAGCTGCTCTCGAGAGTCGTATTCAGACTGACAGACTGACAGACACCTGACATAGCGACACCTGAAAAGATTCCAAGATCGATTCTGCTTCCTTGCATGTAAATGGCCACATAAGCCTCCATCACTAATCAACAACGCGGACTTCTCTCCGGTCTCCCTTGTCGATCCATCATTACATGTGAAGTTCCTTGCTTAAGTCGTAGTCGATCTATCGAGTCTGGCCTGCTTCGTTCATCTAGCCTATATGTGGACCACTTATGCATCCTGGAGCTCAATGCATGGTCGTGGCGCACATGATCATCCTTGCTGCGACTTATTGAAAAAAAGCTCCTGCTTAAGACTTTGGACAGCCCACTGAGGCTATCGAGCATCAGACCCAGGAGTAACGGAGCGGTAGTTGTCGATCAAAGGCTGACCCGGGGTCCGAGCCACCGGAACGGCGGAAACACCATTGGCAAATCAAACCGAGAAACTCATAGCGCCGGACGGCCAACCGCCAGGCTTGATGTCGCCATTACTGCCCAATGTTCCACTCGTGCCCAATTCACGGGGCTGTGTAACACAGATTCACGATGCTCGAACGGTCGGAGCACCAGGCACCAACCAGGAATCAATAAGCAAGGACGCCTCTGCAAATGCATAGGTACATCGTTTCCATTGCGACGGTAGGTAGATCACTTAGCCCTTGCATCCAGAATCCATCATATGAATAGCAGGACCAGCAAGTAAAGTCGCAGTGGAAGCGAAGCAACTGTTCGCATGCATGAAGAGTGCATAATGTAGAGTGAGCAATGAGATGTTACCAGGTGTACATGGAGCGGATGAGATCCAGAACACAATATGTCTTTGCTTGGAGTCGAATCGGAACAAAGGAACTGCCTTGGCGGTCGCCATACCAGCAGGAATCTGACAATGGGAACTCTTACCTATCGAGCGATGGCTTTTCGGATCTTACCAGCTAATAGATATTCCTTTAGGTCTTCCCCACAAGGCGACGACGACGAAGTGCGGCAATCTGTGCCTGTAGGCCGTCACATGGCAGTGGGTTCTGAACGTTTCCTCCATGTCCAGGCCAGACTCTCCTTCTTCTCCATCTGCACCGGACATAGGCGACGATGCGGACACACCTAGAGTATGAGTAAACAGGCTGCAATTGCAATTGGCGAGACCAGGGAAAACGCGAAATGGGCGACAATACGGAATACTCGTGCAAATATTCGCACTTGTACAGAGTACCTACTTTGATAGCCAATATCTGGCTGCATATCACTTCCTCCCGAACGAATGACTATAACCCGAAATAGTATTGCTGTCGATCACGCAAACAGCACACACCGGCACCGTTGAGGCGCCATCGCTATTCCGGAGGCTACCTGGAAATCCGGACTCTGGAGTATTAGAAGCCATATTTTTTCGTAAATTAAATGGGATAAATCCATATCTCCGCGTACATTTGCCAGACGGGCCTGGAACTTTGGCATCTCGTCTGGCGTGGCGTCCAAGTACATCAGCTGCAAGCGATGTCCTGAGCGCAAAAGCAAGTTTCGAACCAGGTTGCAACACTGCATGAAAGGTATGTATGTGCTTTACTTAACTGCTAATAACGAAGCTGTTATGATAATTCTCTGCTAGTAACGAATAAGCTTAACCCGTTGCCCAATAACGAATGGAAAATAGCCAGCTCGATATATTACAAGTACTCGATCTGCAGTGTGGCATGCATACCTTGCCATTGGACATATGAAGGCTGAGTCTGAGAGCCCTCACCGGGATTCGCTAACACTCACCACCACCACCCGGCAAATAGCCGTATAGTGAAAGAAATAGGGTAATATCACGGATATCCTTTCGGGCACGCATGTGCTGAGCGCCGTTGATATTGCTGGAAGGTGGAGACAACGTTCACCTCGAGTCTTTCCGTGCTGATAACACGTAAGTACGGATTACTACTCCTTATGAAAAAAACATCGAATTAGTAGTCCGTCGAAGGATCGCACGGTTCCATGGCCACGGTAAAGAACGGAACACAGCGGTGATAGTTGTATGGATGGCGCACACCCGTCGCCATTCGCCTGAGTGACCGCAAGAATGTGCTTTAACTGCGCCAAAAGCAATCGAAAAGGCTTCTTTGCAAATTACCGGCTTGCTACTGGCTATTCGTGGGTGATATTAATTTGTGTCTCCCCAGACCCCAGGTCTAATCAACGTGGTTCCAATGCCCTGGATCTTCAGTATAAGGAGCTGCTCGTCAGAGTCCGGATTCTCTATGGCCGTAATTTTTTCTAATGATAACCAGGAATCGGAGGAGGATTTAGTGAAAGCAAACATGGGGCGACAGTGAGACCACTATGTATGTGGCTGCGAGATGGTTTCGCAACAACACATGCTCTTGTAATAATATGGGGGATACCCATCTGCGTTGCAACCCTCGCGTGTACTTTTTAACGTCACCTGCAGCACCAAGGAGATTATTACTGACTTTCAGATACCTGACAAGGCAATTATTTCTTTCTCCGAGGGAAAGAGATTCGAAGTGGCTACAAAACCTCATTCGTGTCGGTTTCGGTTTGAGAGACCTGCTTTTCGAACACCTCCTTTCGGACTGGAAGCCGCTTTCCACACGAGCTGAACGACTCACGGACTAACCACCAACGCCGGCCACAACGCAATGAGATCATTCCTACTCACAGCACCTCTGAATAGGAACGGGGACTGCGGTTGGACAACCGTTGAAGTTTTATTCTTGGGAACTAGTCCAGCGGCAGGTTCCTTGCAGACCTTCTTACGCCATGAAAACCCACCCCCGCCCGTGAGAATGCAACCTCAAAAGAAACTACCTACTTTACCCTTGGTGGCGGGAAGAGGTAGGTAGGGTACAATGCCGCGCTGCCGATGAATACCACTGAATGCTCGCGGAATCTTGGGCTTGGGTTGAGGTTTTCCCGTGCTAGGAGCCAAAGCCACTCCCCCCAATAAGCTGGCTACCGGGCTGGGGCTGGCTATCGTGCTGACCACGTAGATCCCACCACCCTCTTGACTTTTTAGAACAGTGGATAGGACGATACCGTTTGCTACCATCGTAAGTGGTGCGTTGAGCCAGAGGGTTTCTGGTTCTAGCGATAGATCTTTTCGGAAAGTATTGCCATGCCATTCCGTCGCTCCTTTGGCAAAGTACCTCGAGGTTCTTACAATTGGTCAAACATATCGGCCATGTCATTCAAACGCACGCCAGTGCTATACTTGTACGTCTTGCTTATGATCGCGAGGTTAGGGTCGTAGTTCCCGGCCTTGGCAAGCGCGATGTCCCCTCCCCCTGAAACAACAGGACGAGCGACGAGACTGCCGGAGAGATGCTCTGAACAATAGTCGCGTCTCGTCTAGCCGTCCGATGCCATCACCTTCCTGTTCTAGGTAGACTGCTACCGTCCCTTCGATCCGCTCGAGTTCTTCACTTCGGTGTCTATCCTAGGTTTCTCTCTTTGTGCCCGAAACGCGATCAGTGATCTCGTTCACATACGATGGTAAGCCGTTGGCATTCACTTTATTGTCGTCATAGGGGATTCCATTGGCAAATAGGGCAGGCTGCTTGATGACGGAAAATCTGGGCAGCCACCGCTCCCACATCACAGGGGGTAGTATGCCAAGGCTACTCCTCTGGTCCTGTGCCCCCAGCAGTCAGTGTCCTCTAGGCTGGGGTCAAGTGCGGTACTTACCACTACCTGCTACCCACGGATCCCCCATGTCTGGGAAAAAAAGGTTCGTCTCGCCTTACCAACACACCACGGCCACGGCCACGTGAGAAAATAGCGCTAGCAAAACTGGAGGGCAGAAGGACAGGATCGTTCTGATCGTAGATGGCCGTCTTCTCGTGGCATGTTCTAGGCATCCGAGCCAGGCTCTCCCAGTGGAGATGCGGGCACGACATGACCGTACGGAATGGATTCCGATCGTATGGTATCTATAGGCTGCTCAGCCAGTATGGATGACGTCCAGCGCCTACTCCGTCCCAGTCCCGGCTGCTATACCGTCGACACTTAGCAGGTCTCGTCAGCGAAACCATTCAGTAACCTGCCCAACGGCACACTGGACCAACAACTACCTACCCAGCTTTACAGCCGGTACGACCCCTGTCATCTGCACCGTGCTGTCCAAACCACATGCTTCTTAAAACGAACTTGTGCCGCCTCTTTCTTCTTTCCTTCCTCTCCTCGCCCATTCTTAACACACGCAACAAAGCTTGTTCGACAACAGCAACAACGACATCTTTCTTGCATCATTGCTATTCATCTTCTTGTGGATAAACTTTCACGGTTATTTCGGGATGGCTCCTCAACGCTCGGGTCGTGACTCTCGACAGGGAGGCGGCTCCTCTAGGAGGGGTCACGGTGCAAACGGGCATCGCGGCCACACCTACGATGACAACAATGACAACGACAGATCCTCATCAATCGAGGGCAACAGCGCCTATGAGAGAAGAATACACCAAGACAAGTCTTCCATTGAATATCTCTTGGGCAACCGACGCCCAACCTTGAGCGGTAGCGCCAATTCTCCTCACGTGCAGAGGATGAATGAGTCAGAGAGCAGCTCCCAAGGTAGTCGTCGCCGCTATGGCCTGTAAGTGATCTCTTATCTTCGATTCAAGCCTGCTTCAACTGACGAATTCTTGTTGCCTTCAGACCTCAGCCACACGAGCTTGCGTCGCCTCCCTCAATACCTCGAGACCCGCCGTGGTCGCCGCCGCCTTACGATCAGATTCAACACCGACATCGTCAAGTCTTCGCTATGATGGACGATGCCTTCCCGGGGCCCTCCTCCGGAACCCATCATACCCAGATCGGATCATATCAGGCTTGGAGTGATCTCTCAAGCCAAATCTCGACTCCCCCGATGTCGATGAGTACGATAGCTGGAGTGAGCGATATTTCTGGACGATCACACCGACGGCTCTCTACGGAGGCTCGTCAGGGCTCAGATGAGTATGCTATTCCGTCGATGAATAAAGGCAACCGAGTTGACAATGGCATAGCGAGTATTCCGATGACCGGCGCGGCTCTCGTGGAGAGCTCGACCGCAGTGACTCTAGTGACGGGGAGACCCAGCGAAGTAGAAGCCGCATTGAGCAGTATGATAGGGGCAATGAAGACCCCTGGTCGTCTGCAAACCGTTGCTATCGACGCCATTAGGGGCAAACACCCCACTGCATCTCGGTCTCAAACTTCTACCTCTTTCTTATGTTCATCTAAAACTGGCGATTGGATCAATAGAGAAATGTATCATGAGCATGGGATGATGGTGCATTGTATAGACTCCATGTGCTGTTAGGAGACTCGCCGGCGTTGTTCATGCGACTCTCGACGACATGTATTACCATGTGTGCCCTTGATGCTTGAATACTAGCAAGACCGCTTTTGAGACCTGATCCCCCCTTGACGTCTTTTGAGAATTCGTCGAGGCTGCTTGGTTATTGTCTTGAACTGCTCTTAGATCGCCATAGAGAGGGGGAGCTCTTTACTTGACATTCATGCAGGCGTGTGACGTCGCTAAGCCCATCAACTGCCGGGCGATGGGGAAGCTGCTGACAAGTCCTTTATACACATTGCTCGACCAATCCCGACCGAGTGGCGAGGCAACACTGTCAGCGATCGATCTTGTGTATTCCCTTCGGCCAGCCATGCCAAGGCATGAACGTGAGAGCATGGTTACATTTTTTGTAGAGATCTCCATCCCCCTTCGCCCTTTGATCCAATCGTCCCTGGTCGGACAAGACGGTGCCTTGTAGTGCTCGGCTATGCCACTCGAACAGCAGAGAAGCCATCTTTGCAACACCATAGCCAATGTAAGGTGTTGGCGAGCACGGGACAGCGTTCGTAACACGGTGCACACAGGCACCGCATAGGGGTTTGAAGGTACGACAAACGGCCCTCGACAGTCAATCAACTCGTCTGGTTGCTTGTGGTACCCAAGGGAACAACAGTGGACTGTTCACGTCCAACGCCCGTGAACCATCATACTGACTGAACAGTCGCCAATGTAGCACATAGTTAGTGATTGTGTAACTAGTATTCGGGTTGGCCGTAGCTCCGTGGGTAGCTGCCTCAGGATAGGCTACGAGAGGACCTCAGCTCGGACGACGCGGGTCGTCCCGTGAGAACACGTTGGAGATTTCCTGCTGTCGAATTTTTGCAGGCACCCCTGCCTCCACGAGAAATTAGACCCGGTCGATTCATTCGATCGGTACCAGGACACACAACAAGCTTTTGGAGACCATGGTCACGGGTGTGACTGGAGATGTATGTAACCTCACATATATCCGAACCAGGGAGAGGAAGATTGATTGGAGTGCGGAGAGTCGACAGCGAAGGTGAGGGTACCGAGGTACAGCCCAGATATACTGGATATGCCAATATGTAGCTAACGGAGTACGTTACGTAATGGGAATCAAGAAAGGCAATCCGTACCGGGAAAGTTTCCATGCAAACCAGAAGCTGAGAATCTGGGGAAACACACATCAACTTTGCATCCGTCGTTACTGATTTTGTTGGCTATTTGTTGCACGCTGCATTCAAAATGTCATCGAAACGGACCGCGGTTGACGAGATCGACTCGAGACCTCCGAAGAGCAAACGTCATAATAACACCCGGACGGACTTGGCGTCAAGCCAACGCGGCGCATTTGGTGACTTGGGCAATGCGACGACGGCGCCCACGGGCGACGGTGATCTCGACTGCGAAGATGACTCTGCGGCACTCGCGTACCTGAGATCTGTCAGGTAAGTTACTCTTAATATGAAATATCATCTGATTTCCCAGTTTCGACCCTCGAAGCTAAATGCAGTTCACCCAGTCGCGCCGGCTTCGATGCGTCCATTTAGCTGATATGGTGAGTATAGAACACAAGCCTCTACGATCCCGCACGTTATCGCTGCCAAGAAAGCTGGACCTAGTCTACCGCCACCGGTCGTTTCGGATGAAGACGACGATGAGGGCGCTGTTGACAGAACGATCTACGGGGACGGTGTTGGCGATTTCCGGGGTTACTACCAAGACGGCGCGTACGTTGCATATCCGGAAGGATACTGGGACAAGGCTGAGGATGGTGGCGAGGATTATGAAGAAGGCGAAGAGGGCGATGCTGGATATGAAAACGAACTCGATACGCCTGAGTCCACCGACAGTCGACCGCACAATAGTAGCGCCGACGAGATCCGAGATTCATATTTCGCCTCCATTATGACGCGGTACCTCACGCTCCGCAAATTAATGCAATCAACGCCGCCAGAGAGCGCTATCCGAGCTCTGCCTGCAACGAATTCAACCGAAGTCGAACCATGGAGTCGCACCGTCAACACGTTTCAGCGCTGGGGGGCCCGACTGCGAGAGACGGACCCCTTACCTGCGCAAATTGCCGCTATGCACAAGGACAGCGTCTTTCGTCTACTTCACATCATTCTCGCTTCGAATTTCATTCGCAGGAGGACGCAAATACATGAGCGCACCAGTCGCTGGATCTGGGCGCTACTCGCACGAGTACCGGAGGTCGGTGAACTCGACTACATGGAGGTCGGGCGTATTCGTGAGCTTGGGAAGAGAGCCGTTCTCATGCTTGTCAGCTTGGCTGAAGTCGAATTACTGCGCGAGCATTGCGATGTTGAGGGTAGCAGCATTGGGGACCAGGACCAGGGCGAGTACGAGGTTGGTGTTGAGGTTGATGAGTTCTATGAGGATGATCCTGACCAGGATGACGCCCTTTATGCGCCTACTTCAGGGGCTATCAAGGAACGGGCCGCAGGCTCAAATACTCCTGTCATGACTCATCCCACCGACCAGCCGCATCTTGAAGTTGGTGATGATGCAGAGGCATCAGACGTGGATATGCAGCTAGACTCTTCCGATCTAGAGGATGGAGAAGTAGCAGATGCCGCCCCCTCACCATCTCCCTCAGAACCCCTGGCTGACATCGCGGCGGCAAAGGCGCAGCTCCTCACCCAAATTACGAGTTTTGGCGAGGTTGAGAAGCGCGATAGCTCTATATCTGCGACGCCACCTGTCCCGCACGAATCTGCTACTCCACAAGAAACAGTTGGAGAAGAGACGTCACAACTTGCAGATGCACCTATCGCCGAAGAGGGAGAGTATGAAGAAGACGCAGACGACGAGGATCGCTACAAAGAGCCCGACCGCGCCACGGCCAATGAACGCGCTACGCTTAACATGATCCTCACCGTGGCCGGTGAGTTCTACGGACAGCGAGATCTCCTTGAATTTAGGGATCCGTTCGGGGGTTTGCAGTTTGAGTAACGGCTCTTATCTCCTTCCTTTTTTATGTTTCTTGCAATTCAGCCGTCAGAATGAATCATGAAAAGAATAGGTAGTGTATGTACTGCGTGGTGAGTTTCTATGCATAGCATTGCCAAGAGCTTTGTCTCAGTTTTCACGATATGGGCTGTAGGTACGTTGCGTTGTGGTGTCTTGTCTCAACATGAACGGCACGAACACCCGAGGTAGGATCTGTAATAGATGTTTGTTTTCTTATTCTGGGTAGGCAGCAAGGGATGGGTTATCATTGACTCAGCCACCTTGACTCCTGGTGTAGTACAATGGTTAGATAAATCATGTGCAAAAGCAAGCCGTGGATAACATCTTCTCCGATGCTTTCCCTATTGAATAAATCTCCACAATAAACAGCCTCTTCAACAACATCAAGACTGAACCGTTCATCATGTGCATGTATTAAAAAAACTATTGCATATCTCATGAGGGCGCTTATACATCGACTCTTAACGCCGCGGCGTATAACAAGAGTGAACCAAAGGGGGTCCTCGCATCTGACCCAACCGAATCCTTAACTCCTTACAACGCCCGACCCATGCAACTTCGCTGGGAACATCATACATATATAAGGAAAAGGAAAAAACACCGATTGCATCATTCATTCCTTCGGTCCGTTTCTTCCCGTGTCTCATTCATACCCCCCCAACACCCTTCGTTCGTATATAAGCATCGCCGGCCCCCGCGGTTAGGGGCCAGGCTAAGCATCACTCATATCCACCTCCCAAACCCCTCGATCCAGAAACTCCGCCTCCTCGAAATCGCTGTCGACAATCATCACGTTCTCCTGACCGCCGCCCACGGGCGAGCCGGGCGTCTTACCGCCCCGCGCCCGCCGCGTCCGCGGCACGGCAATGGCCCGACCGTTGTTGTCCCAGTCCACGGGCACCAAGCTGCGCGGACTCACACTGATCTCGTGAGTGCTCGGGCGCCAGAACTCGAGCTGGCGCGGCTTCTCGTCGTCCTCGTCTTCGACGAAATACCGCTTCCTCGTCGGCGCGGAGACGACGGAAGACGCATTGGAATCCACGGACTCCTGACTCGTCGTCAATCCGGGCATGCCGGCGTAGATATCATTCGTCGATGTTGCCGCGCCGAAGCTGAAGATGGGTTGACAGGGGGGTGTCGGCGAGGGGGCACTGATGCGGATGGTGGGGGTGGGCGGCATGTCGGCGTGGACGGGGGACGCCGGCTGCGTGTCCATGCCGCCGACCTTGTGGATGCCGCAGAAGGGGAGGAGTTCCCGGGGCGAGGAGAAGGCGTTGGCGCGGGAGCGCTGGGCCTGGTCGGTGTTGATGTTCATGCCCATGGTTATGCCCATGCCCATGCCCATGTTCATGCCGCCCGCCTTCATGGTGGGGTCCGCATCGTGCTCGTCCCACAATGCGAAGGCACTGTAGGTCCCGGTCTTGTATCCTTCCGGTACGGATTTCCGGACACGCATGCCTACCGAGAGGAGGTTTGCTTGCACGGATGCGGGGAGGTTGGCCGAGTTGTAGGAGTTTGGTCTCGACGACGAGGTCGATGATGTGTTGTTGTTATTGTGGGTGGTGGTGCTAGTGGAAGTAGTGGTTGAGGGGGAGGCGGAGTTGGCGGTGGTGGGAAAGAATGAGGTGATCTGTCGTTGCGCTGGGTCGCTGGCTGCGCCAGCAAACTGGCGCTTTGTTCGAGGGGCCGACATAGGGAACTAATATTTATGCGGTGAAAGTCTCGGTCGGGATCGGGGGCGGGCAAAACGCCAAAAGGCCAGAAAATATGACGGAACCCTACTGAATGGGGGGGATTTTGCGGAGAAAGAATTGGGCTGCGGCTCTAAGCTGGAATGAGGGTGGTTTGAGCTGGGTCTGTCGCCCCGGTGAGAGGAGGTGGCCGCAGTGGATGGGATGGAGATGGATGGAGAACCGATGATGTCGCTGAATTGAGTGGCTGGTTCCCGCAAAAGCTTGGCATAAGTCGCTGCACACAGTGTTGACCAAGTCACCACACCGACACGCTTGCCAGTTGGATAAGTAAGTTGGTTGGTTATCCCACCGAAGATCAGCCAAATGCACGATGCAGGATGGAGGTGACTTTTGCAGGGGGGGTAAAGTCGAGTGGGGGAGGTCTCAAAGAGTGCCTCAGGCGCAAATGTGAAACCTAAGGTCACCTGCTTATGTGGAAGGGGATTATTCACGCGTTATTTAACCCGACGTGTTTTCACGCGTAAAATGTACGTACGAGAATTGCCTAAGCCGAGGTCTAGGTCTCGTTAGATGCATAGGCTCTCAGTTGAGCTGGCTAGCTGCTTATCTCAAAACTGTAACCATTTACAAAGTTTTATGTGTCTATCAAGGTTATGTGTAGTGAAAGGAGACGAGAGCCAGGCAGACCCCTATGACGAAGGGCTGCAATGCAACAGTCAACCGACCGGTATCTACGGGATCTTACTGTACATACTACGATGCGATATGACGGGGAGAGGCGATGATTAGGGGTCAAGAGGGTCAGTCACTGCATGTCACAAGGCTCGTTAACTGACTTGCCTGGGACTACAAGCCGTCCTGATTACAGATCGATGTATGGCCCGTGTAAACGTAGGAAAGCATGGAAGATAGGTAGGCAGCTCGTGGTAAGCCATTGCTTCCAACCTCATTGAAGAGCCAAACGGACAGATGAGGAACTCAGACATGGTTCTACTACGAGGCTCTTACGAATGCAGCTCTAGACGCATCTCAGACATGTGAAAGCGTGATCTCCAGGCAAGGAGCTTTCCTACGATGCAGACAATGAATAGATCACGCGAATCTGGCACTGAATGCTCTCACAAGATGGGCGGTCAAGAAATCCGTGGAACTCCGTGAATTTGCCTGAAGCAGTGAAATTAACACCAGAATCACTGCATTTGGGTATAGCAATCCTCAACCAGCGTCCCACGTCCTCGCAATTCCAGAATCTGCTGATGACAGCGTCTCTTGAGAAATGCTCATATGGAAAGTCGTTTCCAGCACCCACCCGCCCATGCAGAGTTACCATCGGCTGGGTATAGACGATGGCCTCATGATGCACACAAAGAACGAAACCAGTTGCAGGCAAAAGACAATGCGAGATATCAGGACCCCAAACGCCTCATTTTTATTGGAGTACTCTTCGGTGCCCTCCGACTATCTGCAATGACGCGAAAATGGATCGAGAGAGTCGATACGTGTGCGTGTATTCGGGAGGGGAATGCCCATTTTCTATGCGTCACTAGACACCTCGACGCTTCGCAGATATCCGATCCGTACCCATCAAGTCGTTACCATGGCCCTGTTAACCGAAGAAAATGAAAACACGATGCATCTACTTTCTGCGGAAAGAGCAGCCCTCG
This sequence comes from Xylariaceae sp. X170, assembly GCA_028637755.1. Lineage (NCBI taxonomy): Eukaryota > Fungi > Ascomycota > Sordariomycetes > Xylariales > Xylariaceae > Xylariaceae sp. X170. The sequence continues at coordinate 182,597 of JAJFDJ010000050.1, read as the reverse complement.
GTGAGTCTGGCCTTACCACCGGTGGGTTGGCAGAGAACGGTGGTGCAGCCCTGGCAGATGACAACGGTCTGGGCGTGGGAGAAGACAGTGGTAATGGTGAAGCAGCCCGGGCACTTGACGTCCATGAAGAAGGAGCGGGGGGCAGGCACAAGGGTCTACGTCGGTGGTTAGTATGTAGATCAGTTGTTTGATGCACAGACAGGCAGCGAGGAATCAGGATGCGTACCTTGAGCTTGTGCTTACGGGCCTCGCAGGCCGGGGAGGGGTTGAGGAGATCAACGGCGAGAACCTAGGTGGGAAGACGGTCAGCACGCGAGTGTTCCATGGCAGTAGCAAGCATCACGGCAGCATCACGGCAGCCAGCACGCCGGCGAGGTTCCATCCAGGTTGAACATCATCGAAGCATCGAAGGCATCGGGGTAGTCGTGATGTATGTCGTCGGTGTCGGCGTCGGCACAGGTGGGTATAGTGGATGTGCGTCTTCGGCGATGGGTATCGTGATGGCTATCTTCGTCCGATAGCCCCATTCAGGTCGCAGGAAAAAAAATATCGGTCGCGATGTGTTCAACGCTGGGAGTACTCGATCGCCGGGCGTCGCCGTCAAGCTGGAGGCCGGATATGACTAAAAAGCATCGTCGGCGACTTACCATCTTGTCTGATTGTCGATGACTGACTGAAAAATGATCGATTGGCAAGCTTAGGGGTGTCTGACGAAAATCTGGTGGACTGAGTGCAGATTTTGTGCTTGCGAATGGATGGTTGACAGTGAGTGAGGGGAGAAGGTCTGTGTGTGCAGAAAGTTCCTTGGGGGCAAGTCGGTACCGGCGAGCGTGGATTTTGGTTGGTGGGTGTTCGCCTTAGCGACCCACAGAGGCGATAAGCCACAACAGACCCTCTGGGGCGCACCAATTAGGCTTAGTGGCAAAGAGGGCTAGGGCTTTCCTTCCTTCCAGGTTCTCACGCAACTCACCAGCTGGCACGACTAGTGCCAGCTGTGTCAGCGGGGAGACCCCGTGGACCCCAAGTGGATGCCTAATCTGTACTTTGCTACTTGTCCCTTGTTCATCTGAAGTACCCTGTCTATCGTGTCTTAAGGCACCAACATCATAGCTGAGGAGGTATCTTGATCTATGCCATCAGCCTGGTTGTCATAACCTAGCTTTATAAAGACAGCTATTTCCTGTCTCGTTCCCTTTCTAATCTCTAATATTCTTATTTACAAACTGATTGTCTCCTTTGACAACCTCTATTCTCAGAATGGCTGCCCCCGCGGATCAAAGAATCGCTGTTCCCATTGATGACCCCAATGCGGACACAGAATGGTGAACCCCCTGAACTGCTGCAGTGTGAGCACCAGTTGTTGACATTCATCCAACCTGCAGGAATGACATCCTCCGCAAGCATGGCATCATCCCTGAAAAGCCACCTTCTCCCACGCCGATGATCGAAGAGGCGATCCTCGAAGGTCGCCGAATCGCACATGAGAATCGACTAGAGGGCAAGGAGCTCGACGAGCTTGACGCACTTGAGGATGAAGAGGATGAAGAGTTCCTGGAAGCATATCGGCGGAAGCGCATGCAGGAGCTGAACAATCTCACCAAAAAGTCGATTCACGGCTCTGTATATCCGATATCGAAGCCTGATTACGCCCGAGAGGTCACTGAAGCGTCGCATAACGGCCCCGTATTCGTCAATCTCACGTCGTCAATGGGAACAAACATTGAGTCGAGGGTGCTGTCAGAGCTCTGGCGTCAGGCAGCGAAGGAGTATGGAGATATCAAGTTCTGCGAGATCTTGGCGAATAAGGCGATCGAGAACTACCCGGACCGCAATTGCCCAACTATTCTTGTTTACAAGAACGGCGACATCGTGAAACAAATTGTTACGCTCGTAACTATCGGCGGTGTGCGGACGAACATGTTACAAATCGATGACATCCTCGTTGAGGTTGGCGCCGTGGATGCGAAGGATATGAGAGTGGTCAAGAGAAAGAGAGACGCGGAGGAAGCCAAAGAGGAATCGATAAATAGGGGCTTCAAGCGCGGGAATGTTAAGCATTCGACGGTGAACGACGACGATGACGACGATTGGGACTAGAAAACAGCACGCGACACCACGCACGGCGGATTCCCTAGTCAGGCGACCGGACGTCTGCGCCGAAATACCTAGCTCTGTGGCTCGTGTGAGCCTCATCGACTTACCTACTATTAATGACTACATGGGCGCGTGGATGTTTGGGAGATTATCCGCCCAGCCGTCTGCTCGTTCGCATTAATCCTACGCTCGAAAGACACTTTACCAACCTAATACCACAAGACACTGCGAGTTCGCGACAGATTCACTTCCCCGTACTACTGCTACCTTAATCCGTGCCTAGATCTTGGTTCCCTAAAGCGGGGGACATACCGCCACGCTAACGTACGGGATGGCATCCGGCCGGTGACATCACGTGCATCTCTCGTCTAGTGCTCTCTAGCGCGTACGTCAGTGTGGGGACCCCTGTAGCTTCCAGTTCACACGCGGCCCAAGTCGCACAGGCGACGCGTGATGGGCCTTAAAACCAGCCCCTATTCCTTCTTTCCGCATTTCGTTCTCTCAACGCACACAACTGACTTTGGCGACTGTTGTAGCAACTGAGCGCTCATGGCTGAAGAACCAAGTCTCCCAAGCCTTCCCAAGGTTTCCTGGGACTCACACACGCAGACTTTCACCAATACTCGAAAGCGTAACCGTAGTCGCGCCTCTCCGCAGCCGACTATATTCTCCAATTCCAGCGACCCCGCCGTGTTTTCAAGCGACGATGACCCGCATGTTGACAACTATGTCAACGGGCGTCATCGCAAGAAGCGATATGTTGGTTCTTGGTTCCAGCAGAGGCCGGCGTCGTCGGATTCCACGTACAGTGAAACCGTAGGGCCCAAACCAAAGCCCAACAGGGCATTTGAGCGCCAACAAGACTCGGGTGTATGGATGGGAAGCGATGCATCGGTAGACCCAGATGAAGAGTTCGTTATAGATATGGAACATGCGCCTAAATCAAGAATTCCGCAATTGCGCAACTACAGGTCGCTCCCATCAGTGACCTCCGAAGTAGCGATAGTACGCAGCAAAATCGAGCTGGCCGTTGAAGAGGGTAATCCCGAGATCGACTTGTCGTACGTCAATTCCGATGTACATATCACACCGGAGCTCGCTCCATACGATTCAGTCAATGAAACGACAGTGAATGCTAGCTAACAAGATTCTAGATCCCTCAGCCTCAGTGACATTCCAAAAGGAACACTTTCGTCTCTCCAAGAGCTGGTTTTGATTCCCTCGGTCGACAAAGACGTACCGTTCGAACAAGCCAATCCTCAATTGGGTCTTTATCTATCCAACAATAGGCTCACACGTGCACCAGGCGATTTGTTTAATCTTGAACACTTAACGTACCTCAGCCTGCGAAACAATGAGCTCACCGAGCTACCTCCCAGCATCAGCAAGCTGCGAAATCTTCGGGAGCTCAATCTCTCTCTCAACTGTCTTCGTTATCTTCCCGGTGAACTACTCAGCCTTCTCAAGTTTCCGTCAGCGTTGTCATCACTCCATATTCACCCTAACCCATTTTATCGGCCAGAGGGTGGGCTTCCGCCTCTCGTGACATCTGATAATGAAGGTCTTGATGATGACAGTCAAGATGCCCAGATGATGGATGACGATGCCGCAATGGTATCAGTTTCGCCCGACGGCCGGTCTCTGAGTGAGATTCGTCAGCAGTTCCTTGAAACACGGCCAAAACGGTCGTGGCGAGCTACTCTTCGTGCACGATCACCGGTTCAGTATAATGACAGCCGCGGTTTACTTCTCTCGAAGTTTTGCCTGCCATTTGAGCAGCTAGGAATATCTATGCCATCAAAAGACAATGGGGAGAAGCATCATGTTACGACGATCCCGACTGAGGCTGTCTCGCAGCTTTCTGTGCCCGATTATCAAGATCGGCTTTCTGGTGTCCCTCAAAAGCCAAGTCACGTCTTATCGTTGTTCGAACTGGCCCTGAAGTCTGCGTCCCGTGCCGCACAAACATGGGACTTGGCTTCCAATCTCCCGCCAGAGGCGCCATCAAGTCTACTGCGGGGTATCCAACGAATTGCGGCTCAGAGCGCTCTGAACGGTAACTCGGGTACATTACCGTGTTCGATATGTGGGCGACAGACTGTGTCACCAATCGCTCAGTGGATCGAATGGTGGGACATTTCAAGCCGGGAATATGCATCAGATGGATCTACGACACTGGAACCTCTCAGCATGAATGAAGATGAGAACGCCATCCCCTTCTTGAAACGCGGATGCTCTCAGCTATGTATCCCCAAGCCTACACCGGTTGGAGAAGTCGCGCCCGGCATGCTTCTAAAGTAACAGATGAGCTGGTTATGAGACATCTGGGCACCTCAGAAGTACTGGCAAGCACAAGCTTACTAGGGAGGTTTTACGGTTACAAGATAGGCCATGGGGCCTATTATGTGACGATTGGATGGGCGCACCGACTGCCGAGGCATTATTTCTGGCATCACTGCAGGCATTGCGATGTTTTCTTGGTTTCTTTTCTTATCAATGGGGGGCTTTAGTAGCGAGGGATTTTCCCGTGTGGAAAACCGGTTGGAAGTCGAATATGATGATAATCACGTAATTTTTTGGTCAACTTACGAACGGCTTCCCATCCTTGGTGAATCGGCACATGAGGTCATCGCCAGGGGCAGTAACCTGTGGGGCGCCCGGAATTCCGTAGAGGCGGCTCGAGTCTCTCTCGAGTCTTCCCGCCCTTTCGGTGTTTTATTTCGCCAAAGACAGGCCGACCGAGTGGAGCACGGAATAAAATGCGGCCTTGTCAAGTGAACGTCATGATTCTTTCTTCCCAGTCGCATCTTTTTGAAAACTTTGCACTTCTCTCCTCCTGGCTCCTTATATCCGAAGCTGGTCAGACCCGACTCTGTGATACTAATAATACCGATATTCTAACGCGTTCCACGGCAGAAGTAGTATCAATCTGACCTGGCTGACTACGCAGAGATCACATGCGGAAATCAATAACCAACAATCGCGTTTCTTTTGTCTTCTGCCTACCAAAATCGTACGGTATCACTTACAAAATCATCCATAGGATCATCATCGCCGCCCCACATTCCGAGGCATCCGAAAACCACACGCGCGAATTCACTTTGGCCTCGCTTCTAGGTTGAACTCGTCCGTGCTCACTAAGCAACAAGACACAGTTAATAATGATGGCGGACTGCACTGTCGACATCTTACGGAATACACTAGGAGGGTTGATAACTTACACTAGGTAGGAGGTTTCGTTCTACACCCTCTTCTCTTCTTCCACGTTGCCGAAATGCAATACCGATCTCGATCACTAACTAGGTAATAGGTAGTACGGAAGAACGTGGACGAATTGTTCCTGAACCCCTATTGGAAGCTTCTTCGAGCACAACATCAACCTTTCCATCCATCCATCCATCCCCCGGCCTGGTCCGACTCTTACTAATAAGCATAACCTCAACTCCCGGAAACTTTTTAGCTCCGACTTCTTTCTGTATGACCGGCATGTGTTTTCTCCGTGCTAGGAATACTTCATGATGACGGGATTCTTCTTTTTTTTCTTCTTTTTTTTCGCGGTTGCGGAATAGGTATTACTTACTGTGAGGTGGGTCCTGGGGACTTTGCTTGTGCCCGTTGCAACTCTATGGGCCATGCCGCTTACACCCCCTGGCCTGGGATGGGATGACTAAAGTGAGGTCGCGAGAAAGAACGATATAAACCGGCGGTATGTCATTGACTTTCCGCCTTGGCGTCGACGTTGTTTACTTTTCTTTTTGGTTGTATGATCGTGTAAGATAGAGGCCTCGGGCTGAGGTGGTTATATCATATCGTACGGCTACCTACGTTTAACAATTCAGATCATCTACTCTGAGTCTTACTGTCTTTCTTCAGCTTCACTCTCTCGAAATCCAGCTTGTGTCTCTGGTTCTTTGAACCTCTTCCCTCTAGACCATACTCTCACTGCGACCAAGTCCAAGCCCGTGTCTTGAACTCCTTAAATTCATACCTATACCGTCCAATATGTCCTCAACAACCTACCAAAGCCCCTACAAAGCCACGCCCACATCCACCCACTTCGACACCTTCATCCGCTGGCTACGTCTGAAGAAATACCGCATCGAAGTCACCTACGGCGTCTACGTCTTCACGCCCGGCGAAAAACTCGTCTTCTGGACGTTCTTCGCCCTCTTCTTCGGTATCCTCTGGACCGCGTTGGTCCTCTACGTACATAGGAGTCTGGCGTTCCTTTTGGATGTGTTTGCTCCCTCGTTTACTCCTTTGTTTACTCCTTCAGAGGCAAAGAATGCGATCAGTTTCATCGCTGGTGTGGGCGCGCAGAACTCCCAGATCGCATGAAAGGGGCGAGGTTTACCTGGTCCGGGGATATTCGTACAGCATGCGACGGCACACCGTACCGTACCGTGGAAGTAACACGCATGCATGCGATGCGACGCCGGACCTCAACGTATCTCTTGACGAGGAGAGCGCGAATTAAACAATGGGATGTTACCCAACAAGACACCCTGGTCTCGGCAGTCATCACTTAAGTCATCACGGCTCTTCGGACTTTGTTGAATCCTATGCGCCGAGTCGCGACTACTCGGCGCATGGAATTGAACGACAACCCCTGATCTGACTTACGGACTACCTCACTCAACGCGAAACGAATCACACGCCCTCATACGAGAATATGTTGTTAGAATTGTTTATTAAAGGCGCATGGGAGTTTATTGTTTTTTCTGAAAAGTTCTGCTCTTGTTGATACCCATGAATACAAGCGGGAGGAATGCGATTGCCGGACGAATGGGAGCAAAATTCATTGGAAACGGATAGCGCAAGGCGTGTATTTATCTATGTAAGAGACGTGTATGTATAACGTATATTGAAAGCTGTAAACCCCACCGGTTGCTCTTTCTCCGCTGTTCCCATTCCGTCGCGATATCGGCCCCTTTCATGTGAATCGCGATTCCTCGCGCAAACTCCAACGAACTCAATCGTTCTGTAAATAAAATATAATAAAATAATAAGTCCACCACTGATCATTATCATGTTCCTCATTACGACGTGCTCTCAAGCGTCTTCTCCGCCATTTCCCGCAACTTGTACTTCTGGATCTTCCCGCTCGCCGTCTTCGGGTACTCGTCGATCCAGAAGACGTACTTGGGCGCGAGATGTCCGGATAGCCGGGTCTTCACCCATTGCTGGATCCCGGCCTTCCCAAGGGTATCTCCGACGAAATCCTCGCTCGCCGGAGCCACAGGCTTGACTTCCCCGCCCTCAATAACACCATCCCCACCATGCGTCCGCACGCTCTTAACAGGGATGACGAACGCCGCGACCGCCTCGCCAAGTCTCTCATCGTGCACGCCGACAACACTAACCTCCTGCACACCATCGAGCTGGAAAATGCAATTCTCAATCTCAAGCGGATGAATGTTTTCGCCGCCGCGAATAATCAGATCCTTGATGCGCCCCGTGATCTCCACGTATCCGTCCGCATCTAGGCACGCTTCGTCCCCGGTATACATCCACACCGTGCTCTCCCCACTTTCCCCGTCCCGCGCCGGCTCCACTATCCGGTCCACGGCCGTGCGCGCCGGATCCCCATAATACCCCTGCATAACGAGGTATCCGCTCGTCGCGAGCTCACCCTTGGCGCCCCGCGGCACGATTTTCGTCCGGTCGCCCGGCGCGACGATCTTCACGGCCGTGTGGGGCATCACGCGACCGACGGAACGCGTGCGTTTTTCAAAGGAATCCTGCGGCGACGTCATGCAGGAGACGGGACTGGTCTCCGTCATGCCGTAGCAGATGACGAGTTCGTTTAGGCCCATGGTGTTGATAACGCGGCGCATGAGGAATTCAGGGACCGCGGAGCCCGCGATGATGCCCTTGTGCATGTTTTTGAATGCGTCTGGGTGTAATTGGGATGCGAAGGCTGGATTCGAGAGGAGCTCGAGCTCGGCTACAAACATGGTTGCGACGCCGTAGAGGCCGGTTGCGCGCTGTTCTGAGACCATGTGTAGTGCAGCCGCTGGGTCGAAATTGGGCGAGGGGAAGAGCACCGCGGCGCCTTTGCTGGCTGTTGCCATGAGGCCGAGGACGCAGCCGAAGCAATGAAAGAGAGGGGGTGGGCAGACGATGAGGTCGGATGGAGTTAATCCCATGCGCGACGCAATTAGGTGTCCGTTGTTCAGCACGCCTGTATGACTTAGCATCGCGGCTTTTGGCATCGAGGTCGTGCCGGATGTGAATTGGATGTTTGCTACTTCGCTTGCTATCAGAGGCGCATCCGGCACGACGGGTCGGGAGGACGACTCGAGCAGATCGGTGTACGGTGTGAGGAGTCCCAAATCCTGCAGGGGCGGAAAACCGGACTCGGGATGGGAAGCCGAGTTATCTACCAGCACGACGGTTTTGAGCGTCGGTACCGCGGATGACTCGATTTTATCACCCTTTGCTTTACTCAATCCGTCCTGCAGGCCCGGGATCAGCGCGGATAGCATGTCGAGGTTACTGCGACCGCGGCATGGCTTATACGCGAGATCCGTTACCGCGCCGATGATGAGGACCTCTACGCCGAGATGAGCTAGTGCCGCATTCAGCTGCGTCGAGTTGAAATTCGGGTTCAGGGGCACCCAGACGGCGCCAAGTTTGAAGAGCGCGTAGATGATCCCCGCATATTCAGATATGCTGCCCAGACTCACGGCCACACGGTCGCCCTTCTTCACGCCTAGTGAGCGCAAGGAGTGCGCAATTCTGCTGGAGAGCGCGTCGAGTGATTCGTATGTTAGTACCGTTGTGTGGGGCTTGCTAGTAGTAGATGGAGCTGAGAGATCCGTTCTCACGGGAGCCCGTGTCATCACCGCGGGCCGATCTCCATACTGAGAAACGATGGTGGCGAAATGCTCCGGGATTGTATGTGGTAAAAGAGGTGGCTATCCAATTGTCAGCAAAATCCTAGGATTTGATGCGTCCCGAGTAGCAGATCTGGTCTGTCATGGGATGAGTGCATCCGACTAACACCAGCATCTCCACATAGTCTCATGCACACAACCAGACTGACAGATGCAATGCACTCACATTCTTAGGTCCCGCCTCATAACTCAACCCCGTCGCGATACCTCTCCTCTGCACCGCAGAAGCAGAAGTAGTCGTCGCAGCAGGACTCCATATCCTCAATCGCGTCGCAGCCAGTGAACGCGTATGACATACCCCAACACCCCGAGTCGATCTCGCGGCCCGCATCAACGAGTTTGCCCCGGGCCGCCGCAGCAAGAACAGCATTCTGCAGCAACACAAAACGAACCACTCTTTTGAAGATCAGATAATTAACAGAGGCAAATAAGAACCCAACATAGAAAAAAGAAAACAGGGAAAGAAAAGAAATTGTGTGTGAGAAAACAAGACCACGGAAGAAAACAACACAACTAGGGTCTAGATCGGGTGTCAGAGAAGAGCTGAAGTGGCACTAGGCATGCCTTATTTTCCCTCTCTTCTTCACCGACGGGACGGATTATATCTTTGCGTAACGTCGGAATGAAACGAAACGAATGCAATCATTACTAATAAATCACGTCAAGCTGAGCCAAGAAATACGACGGATTGCCATTGGTGTCGTAGGTAGTAGGTAGTGACCTGACCTATCACCCATGGATACGTGTGTGGGGAAGTCGAATCCGTCCGGTTGTCTTCTTCCTTACCTGGTAGGTATGTAAGTAAGTGCGTAAGGGTAGTAGGTAGTAGTAATAGTAAAACAACGGGATGGATGGGCAAAAGTCCGGGGGCGGATTTGTTTCAGATCGGCGATAGTGCCATCGTTGGGGGAATCGAGATTGGTAGGAGATAATAGGTGGTAATGCACGATCCGTAGTTCGTGTGACCTGTGAATCGTATCTATCGTATCTCCTAGTAATACAGGGTATGATAGGTATGTGTGTGTACAGTACACACATGAAGAGAAGGGGGCATTTAGGGTAGGTAGACAAGTAACTTGACGAACCGTTCATAGACACATTGTTGTATGAGCCCAGTAACCCGGTTTTCTCACGTCGTTACTTCGTACCTACAGAGGCATGGACATCCCCCCTGCTAAACGCCGACCTCCTTGGTGACCCTGAACCCCCCGCCTCTATATGTAGTCATTGGTAAATATATACATTATCAGGTGGTGCCGTTGTCCCAGCCTGTATACTTTTAATGAACTCGAGTCTTTTTCATCTGACTGAATTCTCTCTTCTCTTTTTTAATGACACCTCGACAACTCCCTGGCAGCTCGAGGACAACCCCTAGGACACTTTGAGTAGGTAGTAGTGTGGAGAAATATCCCCAATGTCAATGCTGCGCCCCCTTTTGGTCGTAATGTGGCAGGGTCATGCCCAAGGTCGGACGCCCGGTGTTTTGTAAATAAATCGTCCATTTTGCACGACGTTGTGTGTGCATAGTAAAAGGCGAGTTCGGCATTTCGGGATGGATTAGCTCGTACCGACCAAAATACTAGCGGTGCAGTACTATGGTAATGCCGGGGGGGCCATTCCGGGCCGGAGCCTTGGCATTGATGCATCATTTGCTATGATTAAGATAAGGGCTCAGCCGCCTACTTAAAAGCTGGTCATAACCCAAACGGTGCAAACAGTTTCTACTGTATTTCACCGATATGTCGCTCGCTTTCGGGCTTCCAGGTGCCTGTTTCCGAACCACGTTAGCGAGAGTCTTGCGCTAGCCACGAGAGGTGAAAGCCACGAGAATGGAAGAAAGCCTACCTTCGAAATCATGCTTGACGAAAGCCATGGGATCGTCGAGTTCCTTGGCACCCATCTGCTGCACACCGGGTGAAAAGCTGGTAATGGGCAAAACCACTACATCGCCGACCTTCTTGGATACTTCCATGCCAGTGAAGTTCTGGAATGTTATCGCGCCATCACTGTGCTTCATATCGAAGTATCGCGGATCGTTGAAGTAGTCGAAGATGGTGTCCGTCCAGATGGCAGGGCCCGTGAATTCGACGATGGATTTCTCCTTGGACACAAATACACCCTCTTTCTTTCTCCGGAGTGTTTCGGCCGTAATACGTGACACAATGTCCCTCAAGACAGGGTGTCCTGGTTTGGACTGAATAGTCCATTGACAGAACTGGATTCTGCGACTGTACCAATCCTCCCAGTCTGGACGGTCCGGATCGGCTTCAATGCCGATAATCAGACCAATGCTGGTCTGGGGAACAGATTCAGGAACCCACTCTATGGCGCTCTTGAGGGCAAAGGTGTCGATATCGGAGTAAATACCGCCGCGCGCAAGTAGGATGAGGTAGCGGAAATAGTCGGCCTTCAGGACAGGCTCGGGTAAGGCGTTGTAGGCTTCGAGAATCTCAGGGATTGCGGCATAGAAATATCGCACCATGTGAACAGCGACTTCGTCGGTGATAACCTCGTGAACGAAGCCCGGGTGTAGACGGGTCCAAGACATCTCCTGATCTCGGAACTCGAACTGTTCATCGGCGGGCGTAGTTTTCCAAGTCTGCCAGATGTAGGCCGGGAACTTCGTCTCGACGTCGTAGGGATACTGGTATGCCAGCTTGTCGTAGAGTGACATCTTGGACATGTCTTGTAATGCTTGCCGAGCAGGAACTGGCTTGGCCCGCTGGCCTAGTTCATCGGCGGATGCATCGGGTGCGAGAGGCGCATGCTGCAGGGCGCCACCGTCGCTGTCGGCGGATGACGACTTCGGGGGAGGTTTGCGAAAAAGTTGGGGCTCGGCGGAGCTTTGCGAACGGCGGATGAGCACGAACGATATGAGGAATAGGGCCGCGAAGACGATGGCCCGCCGGAAGGACATCATCTTGCCGGTAGGAATGTTTGTGTACCCGATTCGCAAGTGTTGTTGGTCACACAGGATCAAGCGTAATCGAGTTCAGTGTCGGCGCCGAGCAAAGGGATGGAGAGGGTGGGCGGCCGCGTTCGAGTGGGTGGGTTAAATGTCAAAGCGACTTCGTTCGATGCATTGGTTTCGCTGCTGAAGATGGTAAGACGAGAATCAATTCGATAGGACTTCGGATAAGCTGATATGTATGTAGTCGTAGGGGCGTGAGAGGCTGGAAAGTAGGGAGGTGCATGAGGATTAGGAGGAGGGGAAAAAGGCATGAAGGGGAGAAAAAACGAAGGGCCGTCAAATAACACCGGAGGTGACAAGGTGACAAGCTGTCTCCCTGCTAAAATTGTACCTTATCTAGGTACCTATCGCACCTGCCCTCTGAAACTGATCGACAGTCGAACCTTCTCCGTAGAGCAACAGGTTAGTCCTCCCGTTCCGAGTGCATACATAGTGTCAACGGCCATTGGTGTCGTGCTCTGGGAAAAAGAACAGAAAGCAGAAAATGGTATCACCTACGCAGGCATTCAATGTAGCAGCATGGGTACTGCAGACCCCGTCACAGTCACGTAGATGTTACCGTACGTGTGTGTGTACGACCGTATTGCACGTAGCAACAGGTATGAAGGGAGTTATGTAATTGGCTTGGAGAGAAGGAAGGTGCGCAGTAATACCGACGGGACAGCTCAGTTCAGTTACCGAACGTAATCCGTAATCCGCAGCTGCCGTCCACTTTTTGATGAAACCTACATGCCGGGGAGCGCTATGTTTCAGCTAATGTTACGGCCCTTAGCCTGATAAGCAAGCCCCTTACGTGGTTAGATCCACCCCCGGTTTTCACATTGCATATCAGACATTTGCGAATGAATTGCTCAATAGAAGATAGCCACAGATTCTTTTCTTGAACCCGTTCATTTCGACAATTCCTTACATTTTCTTTAGTTTTCTATTTTCTCCTATCAAGTTGACAGAAGTACGTTCTGTACGCTCATCTATCTATCAAAGTAGGACGTCATCGATTTCTTATACCAGGTATAGTGATGCAATAACAGGATCTATCAAAATAGCGCAAATGCATTATTTTCCTATCGTGGAAATCCATCTAAGCTTGAATGACGCGTTGTCCCTGTGATAAGCTTACAACTTACGGACATCACTAACGACGGCACAGAGACTCGCAGAAGGAACAATCCCTCAAAAACCCTATTGGTGATGCTTCTGTCTTCTCATATGAGGTCATGAGAAGTGCGCGGCTTGCATCGATGACGACAGGGGAACCGTTGTGTGAATCCTTCGTGCGCCGCTGTGGGACGGGACACATATCGGGGAACGCGACGAACACCTTCAGCAGGACGCTTACAGATTGAGCAACGTTTACTCCGTACATACTGATCGTGTTGTGAAGCTCATCTCGCGCGATCCGAACTCCGATCTGCCCGGCTGAGCTCATCCTCTACGGCATAATGAAACTACATTTCTAGAATGCTGCTAAACTGTTGGCGTCAGCGCTATGACAAACCGTTACCGGTAACCCGGGTCCTTCATCTCGTCACTCATATTACCATTGCAGCTTTCAGATCAGGGGTGAGAAATGTATGGCTGCTGTCACAATTTACACACGGGTTGTACCGAACCCGTCCATGGATGATTGAAAGGGTGGTGACATCGACTAACAATGATATGCATTGTGAGATGCACCACCTGGCCGCCGACAGGTTTAACCAGCCCGCGATTCTGGGTTGGCATTGATTCCGACAACCATGCCATATATCCCGTACATTTCTGACCTTTGTTCCATCCGAGGTTAACTTCAAACTACCTAGGCATGCGCGAATGTCTCCGGAGCATTCTTGGAACCAAATTCTGGGTCGTTTCCCAATCATGAGAAATATTGATCCATTAAAAAAGTGAAGCCTTCAATCTCGGCAGCATCTCATCACGCATTCTTTATTTTTTTCCTCACTTCTCACACTCGACTCTTGTCAGCACAGCACCGGCTCAACGTCTAGCGTCATGACCTACGCAACAGTCAGCACGCTCCCATATCCCGAATCAAAGGTAAGGAAGAAAGAAAGGGGCAACGCACGACCAAGCTGATTCCCCCTCTTCGACACCTCCCTAGCATGAGCTTGTTTAATCCGCGCCCTCTTCGCCTCCTCCTCCGCCTCCTTCTCAAGACGTCTGACTTCCTCGCGGGCCTCACGGACCTTCACTCTTGCAGCAGCAAGCGCGCGATCCGCGTCTCGCTCAGCATTCTCTGCGCCTAGGACGCGTTCCTTGGCTTGTCTGATGGAGGGGTCAATGTCGCGGGCAAAAGTACGTGTCAAAACATTGCGGTGTGTTTCTTGATGAGGGAATAAAGGGGGCATTGGGTCAGCGGATTATTCTATTCTATTATTTTGTTAAGGCTACCTATCTGCCTAGGGTAAGTGTGAGAGCGAAGATACAAGAATCATGTACCTCCTGAGCTGGTGCTCGTCCGGGCGGACGAGGAGCGTCGTCGTGGACTGAAGAAGCTGTGTCGCTTCTCAGGTGAAGACATGGGTTCTTCGACGACTTTATCTTGGTGGGTGAATAGTGGCATATTCGATTAATAGTCGGTGAGTATGTGAAGTTTCGCAACCGGTCTGGTATCCAAAGGGTATACAGCTGGGTAAGACAAGAGCTGTATGGAGTTGCGATGAGGGACGGCGGGAAGGTTGGGGCATTTCGCCTTCAAATATATTCCAAGCCATGCCGATGATGATATATCGCATCCGTCCAATCCATAAGAAGATTCAAACGCCAACGTCGCGTCAAAGGGCTGACGTAACCCACAAAAATCTCCAAAACAGACGGGTTTCAAAAAAAGAGGAAGGGCGATCGATCAAAGCAAGATGACGTAGGTGGTGGTCTGCGATCTCGAGCGGGAGAAAAGCATCCAGCCAATGAGGAACGGGCCAATGAGAGAGATCGGCGCTAGGCCGAGAAGCGGACTAGGGCCCCTCGGTTGACTGGGGAGGGTTCGCCGGGAGATTGGCCGGTGCGTTCACCGGTGGGTTCGCCGGCGGGGCGCTGCTGCTCATCGGCGGCTTTGTTGGTACGAGTACTGCTGCCACTGCTGGATCTGAGGTTGGCTAATAGGGGTGAGAGAGTGTTGAGATCAGCATGACTTTCAACCACCAAAACAACATTCATACAACGAAAACGAATTGAATTGAATCGAATTGAAGTGAATTGGATTGATTTACCTTCATCATCGACATTGTCTTCACCCGTCTCGCCTCCTTCGTCGGCCGTCCCGACCGCGGCGCATCCTGCAACCACTCGTCGCAAAGCGTGAAGGGCACCTGCTCGGGCCTGAACCCACGCTCGATCGCCTTCGAGTAGATCCGGTTGATCTGGGAGACCGAGACCCCGGTTATTTTGGCAATCTCGATGCTCGTCTTGCCGACGGTCGGGGACTTGAGCGTGACGATAATAGCTCGCGTCGAGATGCTGGTTTCCTTGGCCATCGTTCTCCCGTTTCTTCCTTTCTCCCTTGTCATCGATAAAATCGTAATATAGAAATTTGGAATTTGAGATATTTGAGGAGTTGAATGAATGGATCTGGTCAGATTATTTTTTTCTTTCGGGAGGGAAAAGCGAAAGCGAAAAGTGAGGAGGTGCGGGTTAAAAAGTCATGCGCACGACGCCGAGAGTATCGCTCAACCTCGTTATATGCTTATCCGTCTACGCTGCTTGTTGCTGGGTCCGTGCATATTATACGGTCTTATGTAATCGTTTGGGTATGGGAATGGATTCATCATGTATGTATGTGTTTTGCTTGATGTTTATCTTGCAGCAGAAGCGAAGTTGTTTACGGGGCTCGGTATGAGTGGTGGCTCTTGTTGCCTCGGACTTCATGGCTTTTTGTTGGCGAGGTGACTGTTCTCGAGACGTGGTCGTAACTGCCCACTCTTGTCTCGCTTGATATACCACTTCTAAGTCCCTCCACCGCCGCACAGGATTAGTATTTCAAGAGAAGAGCCTCACGTGTGAATCAGATTCCAAGCAAGCCAACAGTTATTAGTCTCCCAACAGGGTACCAAACGGTACCTCGTGCCAAGTTTGACAGGTAGCGATCTCCTAACTGGTGCGCCGGTCCCGTGGACGGCGTAACATCCATCGATCCGGGAGCCACTTCCGAACTCGGATCCGCTGCGATGTACATAACTCAGATCCGGGACGTATGATCCGGGGAAAATCGCCCGGGGATTTAGTTAGGTAGTTTATTTGAACTACGTAATTGACGTCAGTTTGTGAGCAGGCGTCGTGTGCCCTGATCACTTGCAGATGTATTGGGTCAATTAACTCTCGACCACGCTGGGTAATAGCAGATCATGGGGCGTAGCCGCGTCATGACTGTTGTTTGGGTCGGAGTTTGGCAGGTCGTAGATAGAGCCAGGAGATTTCACGGAGATAACACACAAAGTCAATCAGGACGATTCAAGTTCACAGCCATTGGAAACCTCGAAATTCATATCAATGAAAACTCTGAACGCGATTCGTATTCTTTTCTCAAACAAAAGGCTAAAACCCGCTGATAAAACCATCATATCTTCCTGTCCTCGTATTCTGACTCCATGTGGATGTGATGATATACTCGTAGACTCGAAAACGAAGAAAACCGGACGCCTGCCTGTGTTGTTTTTGTATACAAAACCTAACTCCATCTCTCGTATGTTGTATGGGCAAAGAAAAGAAATACCGTACGCGCCCGCTTCCCTCCATCCCCTATGTGAATCGCCTCTGGTATGTCGTGTATGAAATGACAACGCGGCTTCGTGAAAATGTACAGTAGAAAGGAAAATTGCGAAATGCTCCATGATGCTGTTCGAGATAGCTCATTTTATGTTCCGAGACTTGTTTTGAACGCAGATTCGAGTTTCGTGGCTTTGTTTCGAAATGACGAACCCCTGACTACGGCGAATAGTCGCACATAGTCAATGGAGCACTTCGCAACTCTTGACTGTCGGGCATTCGAATTCGAAAATGACCACCTGAACTCGCCAGTCCATCTTTTCCGTGCTTTTGCATGGTCGCGGAGGACATGAGCATTGCTCGATGGTTGAGTCATCGAGCCATGGGCGCGAGCGGCGTCTTATTCGACTCATGCATCGGTATATACAATTCGTGAAATCAAAGAAAACGAAACTGGGTATGACACTAAGTCTATAAGCGATCGCAATGCAGGCATCTTCGCCCTCTAATAAGGGCCTTTGTCGCTTCGAACTCGGAGGGTATCAAAACCGACGAACATTTCTGGGTATCGACGAGACACAACGATCTTTGAATCAACGTCTCATTCGTGAATTGCTCGAATGCAAGATACCGTCTGTAGGTGGTACGCCTTCGTTAAAGGCGCAAGTCAGAGGCAGTATGTTGTTGCAACTAGTCCGTGGACTTCAAGCCATCAGGTGGTCACCAATTTCGGCCCATATCAGGTTGAGCTGGTTATCACACCAGCCATTCAACCAGATAATGTCTTTCAACTTCATTCCCAAAGTGTCTTTGTCCGCGATGCCTCTAATAGAGCAGTAGTTCTTGAGGGCGTGGACGAAGAATTGGCGTTGATCACCGCGCTGTCCAGGTTGTTGAGAGCCGTGGAAGTCGGCCGCAGTTACGGGCGTACGAACACATGTTCCGACAAAGAGAGCCCATAGCAAGGCGTTCTTGGTAAATTCATCTTCGGGTTTCGGCGCAGGACGGCTGAGTGGTGAGGTGTTCGACGTCGCGGGGGACCAGCACTCTACCGAACCGTTGCTGGCGTTGGAGGTGCTGGACGATGCAGTAGACCAACTCTCCACCGAGCTGCTGCCAAGGCTATTCGAGCTGTAATAAGATCTGGGGCTGCCGTAGGGCTCGGGGCTAGAGAGAAGGTTGAGCGTAGCAGCGGCGCTGTAAAGCGACGATATGAGAGACCCTGTGATGACGCGATGTCTGGGCGCAGCCGGGGGTTGTCCACGAAGCGCCAAGTGAAGGAACATGTGTGCTGCAAACATGAGACTCTCAGACAGGTCAATGAAAGTTTCTCCGGCTTCTCTCTTGATGCCACCTTGAGTGTTCGTTGGAAGCGAGTCTGTGGTCGTCTGAGCCGCGAGACTGCGATATGACTGCTCGAGACGGAAAAGTCGCCATTCGGTTAGGTATATCGAGTCGCTCAACTGAATTCGTTCGGTTGACATGTTGGCTAGGTTGTTGTAGTCAAACGAGCCCAGACAGTCGGTGATCGCGTATAGAAGCTCATATATCTCGACAATCTCAGGATGACGAATGACGAGCTTTTCGAACTCGACGGTGCTCTCCGTCGATCTGCTTTGGAAGCGATAGTGAAGGCCGAGAGGTGTCGCCAGTTGCGGTACGAAGGGGAACGCCAAGGGTTGCCCGGCCGCATAAGCATATGAGAAATCCGCCCTTTGATTTAGTTTAGTTTATGAAGACGATGAGCATGATGTATGCTCCGAGCATCGAATCTAGTTCTTACCATACTAAGGCCCGTTGGATGACGCTGATGTGCTTGAAGCCTTCTAGGATGCCTCCGCGCATGTCGACGATGCGCTTTAGACCACACATGTGGGCTGCTGCTGCCTCGATGGAGCCAGTGAAAGTCTATGCATCTCGGTTAGAATCAATGCAATCCCCAGCTCTGTCTTGACTCGCCTCATTATTGACTAGCAGGGCAACTGCCATGGTGATGCCGTCCGAGATGGGAACACCGGGACTCTTGCCCTCCACGTTTAGTCGCTTGTTGATGGCTTTCATAGCTTGAAGACGATGGAAGTCAAACGTGCTCGTATCACTCCATTGAGCCAATGAGTTGCTGTGCGCAGAGCGGCAAGTCAGCAACAGTATTCCTTTAGGACTCGCCAGTGCTCAATTCTTGCCGACCATCTCAATACCAGATAGAGAGGTCTTTATGAACTTGAGACTCGGGGCAATTCAAATGAGAAGCAAACGTCTATACGTACTGCATCGAAGCAACCATTGCCATGAAGGCATGTGTGATAGCGGTATCAACATGTAACTAACATGCAATTAACATCGGGTCGCCCATTATAGAACCAGAGGATGGCGCCACACTCACGGCATCGAAGAAGTTGCCCTCTGGGTTCATGGCGAAAGCGTTGGCCAGGAAACCAGAATAATCTATCCAGGTTAGTGAGGCTCAATGAGACAGCAAAGTCTAGTATAGCAAAGACAACATGAAGTCACAAAGCAAAGTCACAGCATTGAGGTTCACCCACATGTCATCATGTATGTCGGCGCTCCGGCGCGGTCGAACCACTTCTCCACAACGGCTTCGCGCGGGCATAAGCACACTGTGAAGCAATACTTGAGCAAGCTCTCCGTCAAGGGTGTCGTCTCGATGCGGAGCATAGGGAAGTTCGGAAGCTCCCGAGCTACTACTAAAGCAAGTTCTGGTGATATCATTGTGGGGGCGAGGTTGGTGTCTGCTGCTGCTGCTGCTGGCGTCGCAGTAGGACGGTTGAGCGTGAGAGCATGGTGCTTGGGTGTCGACGGCTTCTTGATGGCGGCCGTGCTGACGATGCCGCCATTGCGTCTGCTGCTGTCGCCCTCAGAATGACTACTGCTGCTCGCCTGAACGCCAGGCTTTATTCTGAACTTCGAAATGCGCTCTTTTTGTGTGCTCGACTTCCTCGCCTGTGACGGAGGGCTGTTGCTCTCATTCGGGAGCTTCTGTCGCCGCGCATGGGAGCGCACCTTGCGGCGGGTCTCCTCATCGTGGGTGACAGTGTTGATGGAGGTGATGAATTGAAAATTTATGGCCTGTGGTCTAACCATTGCGGATCCAGAGAAGAGAGAAAGGCAGGGAGATCGAGTTGGTAATAATAACGGACTGGCCAGGAGGGTTAGGGATTAATGGTGGTGAGAGAGGGATCGTCTGGAGTCCAAGCCTTTGCACCTTCCCTCCTGTCGGGCCATGCTTGTCTAATCGGCGGTTTTAAGAGAAACGGCCTCGAGGTAACCTCAGGGCAGGCAGCGTTTCAAGTTGGCCGTCCTTTGATTCTTCCTGGAGAGAAGGATTGCAGTACGCGTAGGCCTGGTCACTGGTCAGGGCTTGAGAAGCCGGCGCGCAGTGTGACGACCGCCCTTTGGCTCCACAGCTCCAGCTCCGTTTCGCTCCTTGCTAGGTAGCAGGTCTAAGGTATGACATTTGCATGGTTTCTTTTCGCAGGCAGGGCAAGTAAATAGGCAAAAGTACACTACGCGGGAGGACCTGGCTCTCGTCTGCGTGCGGGCGCCTCGACGTCGTACTCTGGAGGTACACCTTGTAACTGACTTAGTGGCCTGGCGCTAGCTTTTCTGTATTTCGTAGCGTGCATCGTAGGGTTGGATCATGGATGGACGGAGGGGCAGGGATGCAGTTTTTTACTTTACTTTGCGTCGCTCGTTGCCTGCGCCGTTCCTACTTCGTACCGTAATCCGTATATTACGGAGTCCTGCTGCACGGTCCTTGGACGCGGCTCGCTCTTTCCCAGTGCTCAGCAGCAGTCGTGCGCATTAGTAATCACGGGGGAGGCCCACGTATCCCACGGTGTCCCACCGTATTCCACGGTATCCCAGCGGATGTTACCGACAACTACACTAGAAGAGGCAGAGCGAGCGGCATTAAACGCTCCGTTGCAATCAATTTACATATTTTCACGACCTCCCTAAACCTCGCTAGGTATCGAACGGCTTGGGTGCCCTGGTAGTGTGGCCATCTTGATGACAAGCACCTGACACATTGTCGATTACATCCGGTGCATGAAGCTGGAATTGCCGAGTTAGGAAAACGAGATGTGAGACTAGTGCCATTCGTAGCGCAAGTCCGCCGTGCACCGTGGCCCGTCGGGAGTACATCGGTAGTACCGCCGCCCGACTCGGCAGCGTCTGATCCGTGAATGGCTCCACTAATAAGTAACGTAGATATAAGGGCAAGACTGTTGCTCGTTGCTCACGATGTTCTCAACCATTTCATCAGTTGTTTTCATGATAGGAATTCAGTCTGAGAGTATCATTGAACTGATTTGCCTTCATTTATATCATTCAGATGATTCACGACTCATAACATACAGCTGCTACTACGAAGTACACTTACACGTACGTCGTCGAGGTTAGACGCTTAAATAGTGCACCATACGGCATGGGCTGCTAGTGGGCGCAGTGCTAAGCGGTAGGTACCTCTTGTCCACCTCATGTACCCGTCCGAGTCCGAGGACTGACTTGAATGTCGAGACTCGAGACTCGAGATTGGCACTAGTGCGCGACGCACAGTATCCTGTCCTTAGCGTGCACTATGTCGCTAGGATATAATTCGTGGAGTCCCACACATGAATGTACCACGCACAGTACGAGTGCGTCTGCAGGGTTCCGTCCAGAACTTACCTAATCCTACAGATTCAGCCTTACAGATTCGATATGTCCTCATCGCCGTTAGGATTCTGATCGGCACTTTACTGGTTTAGGATTTCAGGATGAGACCGTCATCGACGACCATATCTACAGTTGTAGATTTCGTAGGCGTTCAGTGCAACAAATACGCGGCAGTACCGGGTAAGTGAGTTGCACGACGAGTTGCTCGCTACGCTAAATTGTCCGTTGTTGGGTCAGTTAAATATAGCGCCTAAGTCCGCTAATCTCGATGCTACCCAATTGTTGGCTTCCAGGCACAAACTGATAGCGTGGGAATTTCCCGATCAGCCTTGCCTCTTCTGGACTCGTGTCCTGTGCCTCGTACTGTGCCGGTACTTCCTAGCGTCTATAACCAGTCTCGGTATTAAAATCCTCGCGTTGTCTTGGAAGCAATAGGTAGGTCCAAGCGGCTCTGAATTTCTTCATCAGTGGTTTGGGTTTAGCCCATGTGGATCCGCCATGTGTGTGGACGATTTACTGGCCAGTCAGATCGCCCGTTTGCCATCGGTTAGCTGCTCACCCCTGCCGTACGTGTACGAATTGCAAGGTACCTGTATGTAAGCTTGACCCACAGCTATGGTAGCGGTACGGCGCCTTTCTTGTTTGATTAGATTGATAAGGAGATGATCTCCGGACGCCACCTGGTAACGCACGCCGTAGCTCCACTCACTTGTGGAATTCAGGACTTTTCAGTAACGTAGGTACTCGTATGGAAGAAAGGTACGGATACCCTACCCAAGTACAGACTCAATAGTCGTCTTCTCACAAGAGAATAAACGAGAGAGTCACCTGACCATATAATTCCTCGAGTTGCTGATTTGATTCGTTCTGATTGGCGGACACCAACGGAATACGTCGAGAACGTTTTTTGGCTTTGTCATCATTTTCCCATGGGGTGAAATGTGGACGTAGCACTTGCCTGTTTAGACTCTAGCGCAGTTTAGAGATCCACTTAACGGTATGAGACGGTTCTTGGGCCAATGACCGTCCGTTATCTCAAGTCAACCCTCGCTCAGCTTCGCCACATGTTGTCGTGATAGCGGCACATGGCTTCAATACTACCAGTGCCTACTACCAGGTGCCTGGTAATTCGTATCTGCCTACATACGTAATGAAAGGCGCAACGTTGTGCCCATGAAAGGTCTGAGCTCGGTGAGACACCGTAGCCAGTTAAGCAGAGACAAACCAAAGCCACGCACGAATTTCTAGATTCAGTGGTTACCTACGAAGTAAGCAACCTAGGCGCACAGGTACTCGCTGGTACTTGCTCTAATCCACGCAGGAGGTACGCTATGGACACTAGAATGGCTCCGTCAGTCCGACTCCGTACGCCGTGTCCTGGGGTTTACCCCGTTCTTTCAGGACTTATCCGTCCACCAGAGTGGTGGATATCACGAGCGGGTCGATGGGACTTGCACGTGTAGAACTGTCTCGAAGTAAGAATTGAATGTGCGGTGCCCAAAATAGGAACATAATCTCTTTTGCAGATCTGTTGGTACTCGTACAATCGTAGGTCCGTATTCTGTACTCTCTTCTCTTGATCCAGAAGCAAATCTACTTTGTCAGTCAAAGCGAATATGAAATCGTATTCGTTGATATCTTCTCATTTCCACCAAACCTAGGCGCGAGCCCTTAATCTAGGGTACCTGGATAGTATCCCATCGTGACGCTCGGTGTCATGGTCCCCTTGTCACGTCGCTTGCGTCCTCACCCGGGCGGCTAGAGACTGGGGGTGCCGGGAGTCCCTTGATTCGGCGCTGGTCGCCGTACTCGCAACACCGAACTCGGAGACAGAAAGTACCTACCCCGGGCCGGTCAATGGCAGTGTACCTATGATACTCCAGGTTGTAGGCAGATACTACCTACATATGGGGGCAAATGCTTGATTTGGTTCTGAGTCTTCCAAGCTAATGCTGGCGCTGAAGAGTCATGTCTCCGTAGTGCCTGATAACATTCATGCCGTCTGCCCAAGCAGCAGCAATTTTACCCAGACCACAACCATTCAGAAAGCTCGAATTCGTATACTGACTTGCCCATGTACTCTCAACCCGTTCTTTACATGCCTTCTGCCTCAGACTAATAGGCAAACTAGGCCGTCTAGCAATGTATAGTACGTCACACGTGTACAAGAACCCGGTCGTAAAAGTCCGTGATATACCTCGAAGAGCACGGGATACCTAGCAATACGGAGGATTTACACACGAGGGCATGTACCTATTCCGTAGTCGAGAAAACGCCAACAAGTCACCAACGACACCGCAACTACTTACCGGTACCTCTCCCGTACGTGTGCTCCCCCACGAAAGACTTGCTAAGTTGCTCTAGGACTAGGTGCTCATGCATGAATCCCAAGATCTCGTCTGAGAATCACATGGTTAAGAGCTAATAACCCCACCAAAACGGTCGAAACCACCGCCCACAGCTCCCCTGGAACATCTCCAACTTCCCGTTTTCTGTTAGACAGGCCCGTCAGTATTTAATCGTCCATTAATGCTCGGAATAGACAGTTGCCGGCGGAAGACATTCATGCCGGAGCGGGAGACTCCCCCGTCTTGGCTTATGTCCGGACATGACATCACTTACATGTAGGTAGGTCATTACGAGTACTATTTCCGAGTGCAGATGGGAACACGGAGGCCATCGAGATATAAAATTACGGATGCCCTCGACCGAGGAATCCTCGATTGTCGTCTCTGATTGCACCGAAACACTTCCAGACATGTGATTGTCTTACCCACCGTACGGCTCACCTATGGAATACGACTCCATGAGACCGTAACCCTTCACACACATGTCTGTACCTACTGAATCAAGAAAGAAAGAAATTTACAGCAAGATTGTTATTCCCGTGGTATCGGTGCTTCCTGGCGTTGCATAGGTAGCATGTACCTTACCTGACTACGACGCAAGTGGATACGGCCCCGGAATCGTTTCAACCAAGGAAAAGCTGCAACTAAAATATTCACACGTAGCTCGACTTCACCGCGCCTCAATCCATTTATAGCTTGGGGGTTTTTTTGGAACAAGAAGAAGAAAAAAAAAGACAGACCACTTTGAAAAAAAAAACGAGGCATTTATTTTAAGTTGCATTAGTTGACTCGAAATTCATGCCTAGATACACAAGTTCGATTTTACGGCGTGTTCTGGACAGGCACCGGAGAAGCAATTGCTGACCGGAGAAGAAGAAAAGAAGAAGGGGAAGAAAGAAGAACGTAATCCGTACCGAGAGTCTGGGTGAAGCTTGCTTATTCTGCGCCCAGACGGAAGCATCACATGTCGGTACCGAGTCCGTGGCGTACATGACGCACGGTTATTTCCACCGCAGCGCAGACAAGACAACAGTGTCTCATTCGTATCGTATGTACTGCGTAGTCTCTACCGCCAAAAAAAGTTGACGACCGTAATCCGTAAGTGACTGCCAATCTGTGAAAATTCCAAAAAAATAAAATAAAATGGAAAAATGAATGCCCACTAGCGGAATCGAACCGCTGATCTTGTCATGACACTTAGAAACAAGTACTAGTGACACGCTATACCACTTAGCCAAGCGGGCAGATTTCGAGTTGTTGTTGGAAATCCGGCCGTCAATCAGAGACTACGTTCCTTACACGTGTACTACGGATCGACGAAGTGCTACGCCATATCTTTATCGTGATCAGATGGTTATCGCTTAAGTCCGAGTAAATCAGCGGGTTTCAGCTGACTTGACGGTGGTATGAGGTAAACAAATCGTCATCCGTAGATCTTAGTATCACACCCAGCAAAACAGAGTTGGTCCGGTATAATTCGGTTCATCGTCTACTCCGTAAAGTGCGTTTGTCTGGAGATTTTCAAGTCTCACTTCAATTCCGTACATACGAGCCAATATACGGTTGTCATAACTGCGAACTCCATGAATGCCCCAACATTCAACTCGCCATTCTTTCTTATTTCTCTTTCTTATTCGGCCACCGCCATGAATTTAATTTGCGCGAGTCTTCTTTGTTTCTTTTTGCTCCTGAAGGATTAACACGCACGTAGCAGTTGGATCATCACCACGTTAGTCCCAGAGTGAACCTCTTTGGTTGCATGGAGATAAAGTGCCAAGTTGCCCGGTGCACCATACAGGCTCTGATAAGTTTGCACGTGACGAGGTAAAAATCCGTGCACAGTACTAATTCCTCCCACATGAACGATATTGGTACGAGATATGTCGGTGACTTTCCCGGTGAAAATGTATGTCGCTTGTTGCCGATAAGGAGTACCGATTAAGCAATTTACAGTATGCATACGGTCCACTTAAATATGTAGCAGTGGGGGTTGTCTGCCTCTCTTAACCAAAAAATTCTGATAAGAAAAAAAGCGAATGGAGGGGTCAAGTTTTTAGCTAAGCGGAATTGCCATCGATATTATTTGTCTCCCCGGGTCAGAGTGTTGCTGCTGCTGCTGCCAACCTAATCCATTATTTACTCTTACGAGTACACACAGCCTTCTGGGCACTGCAGACTTTTACCCCTTACACATCGGTAAAAGAGCATCATTAGGCATCTTGGGACGGCTACTGTCTATTTTTCGTCACCAAAGACTCGAGACCACTGCGCTTTTGCGCCTGTCTCCCGCGAGTAGTCTTTTATCTCGTCTTATCTCCATCATCACCGTCGTTGATCGGCTTCTCACTCACCGACCCGTCCTCCAACTCTCCACTCTTCCGACCCCGGCCATTCTCTCTTCACGATGCCTCACTCTGTTTCGCCGCTGATTATGGTCGGGCAGTCTACCGGTGCTGCTCCTCCCCCCGCTCCGGAAGATGTTGCCGCCATCCTCAACACCGTTTTCACCGCCCAGTCCTCAGCTGCTTCCATCGACGCCGCCTACGCGCTCTGCGAGCTCCTGTTGAACACTGTCGGTTTCCGAGGCCTTTACCACTACGGCGTTGTCGCCGAGGTCAAGAAGGCTGCTGCCGACAAGAAGAGTGGCCTGCGACGCGAGAGTGCCCAGAACCTCCTCGGTGCCCTGTTCGAGAAATTCCCCTCACGCCAGCCGCTGAGTGAGATCGTTCTCCTTCTTCAAGACGGCGGTCTGCTTGGTGTCGCGCTCGATGCCTTGGCCGACAAAGGAACCGTTGTTCGTGACGCCGCTCAATACGGCATCGATGCCTTGTTTTCTCGTCTCAGCCCCGAGGCTATGGTCGCTGGCCTGTTGCCCGCCATTGTTTCCTACCTCTCTAAGAAGACCGGAAAGTGGCAGGGTGCTGTTGGTGCCTTGAAGTTGATGCAGCGCATGGCTGACAAGGCCCAGATTGAGATTGGCAGCACCAAGGAGCAGGCCCAGGAGAAGGATGTCCTTCGGGATGCCATGGGTTCCAAGCTCGCTACTTTGATCCCTATCGTCGAGAACAACATGCACGACCTTAAGACCGAAGTCGAGAAGCAGGCCGTGACTACTATGCAGTCACTCACGACCCTACTATCCAACGACGACGTTGCCCCCCGAATTCCCTTACTTATCGAGACCCTTCATCACCCTTCGACTCAAACCCTCCAAAAGGCGATTCACGCTCTCTCCCAGACTACGTTCGTCGCCATCGTTACATCGCCAGTGCTTGCGCTCCTGACTCCCTTCCTTGAACGCACTCTGAACAACCCTAGCACTACTCAAGAAGTCCTGCGACAGTCCACTGTCATTACAGAGAACTTGACCAAGCTAGTACACGACCCCATCGAGGCCAGAACCTTCCTTCCCAAGCTTCAACCTGGTGTCAAGGCTGTAGCGGACCGTGCTCCCCTTCCTGAAGTTCGGGAGCTCGCTACGAGAGCCTTGGACGTCATGGACAAGGCCATGGGCAATGAGCACGCTGCCGTTGAGCGCACTTCGATCGAAGACGTTGCCAAGGTCCTTGATTCCGAGATCAAGAAGCACGGTGGCCTCTCTGCCGACTTGGAGTTCTACCAGTTGGCCCGTGCCTATATCGGTGAGATGGTTGCCGACGATTCCAACTACCGCCAGGTCAGCAGAATTCCTGGCAGAATTGGTCCCTACCTGAAGGAGCTTATGCCCCAGCCTGGTGCTTGCGATGCCGTCGCATCCGCCATCCACGAGTTCTATGTCGCCGAGGATGAGCGTAAGTACGGTGTCCCCGAGAAGGAAGATGACGGCGAGACTGAAATCGTCAATGCCGACTTCTCTCTCGCATACGGTGGTATGCTTCTTCTTTCTCACACCAACCTACGTCTCCTCAAGGGACACCGCTACGGTCTCTGTGGACGTAACGGAGCCGGAAAGTCAACACTGATGAAGAGTATTGCTGGAGGCAAGCTTGAGGGTTTCCCTCCTCAGGATGTCCTCCGAACCTGCTACGTTGAGCACAACCAGGGTGAGGATGCTGAAATCAGCATTCTCGAGTTCATGGTCAAGGACCCTACCATTGCATCCGAGGGCCGAGAGAGAATTTCGGCAGTTCTGGAGGAGTTCGGCTTCACATCTGGACCCGAAGGTCGCCAGTCCCAAAAGGTTGGATCGCTTTCTGGTGGTTGGAAGATGAAGCTGGCTTTGGCTAGAGCCATGCTCCAGAAGGCCGACGTTCTACTCCTGGACGAACCTACTAACCACTTGGATGTTGCCAACATCGCTTGGTTGGAGAACTACCTGAAGACTCACACAGACATCACCAGTTTGATTGTGTCTCACGACTCCGGCTTCTTAGACAACGTCACAACCGACATCTACCACTACGAGCCAGGCAAGAAGCTCGGTCACTTCAAGGGCAACCTCGCCGCTTTCGTCAAGGTTCGCCCTGAGGCTAAGGCCTACTACACCCTCTCGGCCTCGAACGTTCAGTTCAAGTTCCCCCCTCCCGGTATTCTTTCCGGTGTCAAGTCCGCTACCCGTGCCATCATCCGCATGACCAATGCCTCTTACCAATACCCCAACGCGCCCAAGCCGTCTCTTAGCGACGTCAGCTGCCAGTTGACTCTCTCGTCCAGAGTTGCTGTCATCGGCCCGAACGGTGCGGGTAAATCTACTCTGATCAAGATCTTGACTGGAGAGGTCATTCCCACATCCGGCCGTGTTGAGAAGCACCCCAACTTGCGTATTGGATACATCAAGCAGCACGCTTTGGAACACGTTGAGATGCATCTCGAGAAGACGCCCAACCAGTACCTACAATGGCGTTACGCTAACGGTGACGACCGAGAGGTGTTCCTGAAGCAGACCCGCATCCTGTCTGATGCGGATAAGGCGCAGATGGACAAGAAGATCGATCTGGGCGACGGCAAGGGCGAGAGGCAACTCGAGGCCGTTGTTGGTCGTCAAAAGTGGAAGAAGACCTTCCAGTACGAAGTGTGAGTAATACCTTGATGATCTACTGTCAGGTTTCGTTGCTAATACCATTCTATAGTAAATGGAGAGGTTGGCTCCCGAAGTTCAACTCGCAGGTTTCCCGCGAGACCATGATCGAGTGGGGTTTCGACAAGCTCGTTCAAGAGTTCGATGACCACGAGGCGTCGCGTGAGGGTCTGGGCTACCGTGAACTCCAGCCCGCGGTCATCTCCAAGCACTTCGAGGACCTCGGTCTCGACCCTGAGATTGCCAACCACAACGAGATTGGCAGTCTTTCTGGTGGTCAGAAGGTCAAGGTCGTCCTTGCTGGTGCCATGTGGAACAACCCTCACTTGCTCGTTCTCGACGAGCCTACTAACTTCTTGGACCGTGACTCTCTCGGTGGTCTTGCCGTGGCCATCCGCGACTTCAAGGGTGGTGTCGTCATGATTTCCCACAATGAGGAGTTCGTCGGTGCTCTTGCCAACGAGCAGTGGCACATCAACGACGGTCGCATGACCATGAAGGGCAATGCCGCCATCTCGTTGGACCGCTTCGAAGACAGCCGGCCTGGCAGCGGTCTCAACAGTGGCATCGTCAGCACCGCGGCTAGCAGTGCGGTGAATAGTGCCATGAACAGTGCCGTCAACAGCGGTACTGAAGACAATACGCCGCTCACCTTCAAGGCCAAGAAGAAGAAGAAGAAGACCAAGAAGGAGCTCAAGGAGCAGGAAGTCCGCCGACGACTCCGACACATCGAGTGGCTCAGCTCTCCCAAGGGTACTCCCCACCCTCCGGACACGGATGACGAAGAATAGATGATAGATTGAGGCTTAGAAGGAGCTGCTTTATGATAATCGGATTCGCAAAGGATAAGGATACAAAAACGCGGGGCGCACATTTGATGAAATCGTATTCACTTGCATCTACGAGCTACGCAAATGGGTGCTTGGCTTGTCGGATAATAGACACACGAAAGAGAGTACAGAGCACAGTAACAGCAACAGCATAACAGCAAAGAAGAAGAAGAGTGTGGGCACCGCCTGGGCAACGATTTGCAACACAATTAGACGTATAGACAGAAAGCAGTCAGTCTCCTTTTACGCGGCGTTCAGAATAGAGTACGGAAACTGGAGCGATGGGCAATAATGATCAAGTTTGCATGCAAGTTTGCCACAATTCTTTTTTATCTTTTTAATTTTCGCATTAAAGGGGGTGGATTTGGATTTCGTTGTTAGAATGACGATGTGAGAAGTCGTCGTTTATGATTTTCTAGAATCATGAATATACATGCATTTCATCCACAAGGACTGTCTCTGTCTGCAGAGTTGTTCATTCTGACTAGGATGTTGATCCTCTTATGATTTTCTAGAATCTGCCCCTGTCTGAAGAGTTGATCCTGGTTACTGGTTCCCGCTGTGGCTTGCTCATAAGTTCATTGCATGAACAGCACGTGTGTTATAGATCATGGATGTGCCTCACCATATGTAAGGGGCACAGAGTATTCGTTGAAGTAAACAATTGACAAAGGTAAACAATTCACAAATCACAAGCAAGCATTCCAAAAACCAAGTTGTTCTTGATCACCGTCGCTGAATCGCGAAACGGCTCTAATATTTACGATTATCGATTAAGGAGTGTGTGTGTACTAGGTAGTATAGTAGATATAGGTTCATGACGTGAATCTTCGTAGCCCTGGGGAGGTGTGAGTGTCCTTTATATCCTCATCTTTTTTCCCTCCCGTTTATCCCATGAGTAGTAGTGGTGATGCAAGGTGTCTAGCAGCTGAGCTTCCAGGAGTTGAAGGAAGCGGTCAGCGCGGAGCTGCTGACGCAGGTGTCCTTGGCGGCGACCTGGGCGCCGGCGGAGCAGGCCGCGTCGGTGTAGACGGTCACTGTTGTGTTCGTTAGTATTGTATAGAATAGAAAAGATGGGAATGAGGGAAAGACTTACAAGTGCAGGCGGCACCGGCAGGTTTGACGGCCTCGAGCTTGACAGAAGAGATGGGCGCGGGCGAGTTGTCGATGGTCTGGCACTTGTTGGCGTCGGACTCGTCGATGGTGTAGAAGCCGTAGTTGAGGTTGCCGCAGGCGGCGTCACCGAAGATGCG
Organism: Xylariaceae sp. X170; assembly: GCA_028637755.1. Taxonomy (NCBI): domain Eukaryota; kingdom Fungi; phylum Ascomycota; class Sordariomycetes; order Xylariales; family Xylariaceae; species Xylariaceae sp. X170. Next base: position 151,807 of record JAJFDJ010000050.1, on the reverse strand, counting down.
GAACTGGGCCAGGCGTTCGCCGTCGCGGCGGAGGACGGCGGCGTTGAGGCCGGTGGCGAGGGTGGAGACAGCGAGGACGATGGTGGTGAACTGCATTTTGAATGTGGTTGGGTTGGTTTTTTGGTGGGAGAGAAGAAGGTGGTGAGAGTGTTGAGTGGATGGATTGTTTGGTGGTTGTTGCGTTGTTGTGTTGTGATGTGATGATGATGAGATGGAATATTCGGGGAGAAAGAGCTTGGATCGCGAGCCTTATATATCCAGAATCTCATGGCAAGAACCGTTGTCGACCATCCAAGATCCCGGATATGCTATTGAGACTTGCCCATGGTCGTTTCCCATGGTAATACGAGATGGTTGGTCAATAGTCTCCCTCTCGCGAGATGGCATGTCTGTGCTGAGAAGAGAAGCGCGAGTCCGTGCTGTGGTTGCTGTGCCACTGCCATGGGTCTCGTATGGGTACCAGTGAGCAAAGCAGCGACGATCACCCGTTCTGGACAAGTCCGAAGAAGGTCCTTGTGACGGCGTCACGAAAACCGGCGATAGAGATCCTCAACTCCACTGGTTTAACGCGTGGTTTAACGTGTTACTATCGAATCAATCGATCTATCAAGCCCAGTTCCATCAGCTCACCAGTCACGATAACCTAGCACCATCTAGAGACCGGATGGAGAATAGATACGATCTTCTTCTTCTCTCGGCTAGCCGCATTGCATCCCCATGTCTTGTCTCTTTCGTTCTGCCCGTTTGGAAAAAGAGCAGCTTCCGGGGTTGGTGGAGACCCAGCAAGCACCAAGACAACCTGGTCGTAGTCGTGAGACCCAAAAGCAGAGAACGCGCGATGATTAGTGCGAAGATGGTCATGCTGGAGCTGGAGCTTCGCCGGGGAAAAGGGCTTTACGAGGAGACATGCATTGCATGCGCATGCATTCGCGCAGACCACAGGCTTGGCTTAGGGCCCTTGTCGTTCTTGGCTCCTTGATCCGTCTCTATCGTACCTATCTGCTCACTTCACGACCTCCATCATCGCCACTGCGGATATTTCTTACACTAGATACGATGTAGGTAGTCGTCCTTTGTATTTCGTACTCTACAGGACGGGAACGAACGGCCTGCATCGAGCCGCGCATGCACACATCCGCTGGCTTGCTCGTGCATGTATTTACATATGTATCATTTTCTACTGAGGCGTATTTTCCCGTATTGAAGCTGCGCTGTTTCTATCTTTAACCAAGTCGTCCTCGTGTAGCGAAAGTACTGCGTAGGCATTCCCGTAACCGGTATCCCGTCTTCATAGACGACAGCCAGTTCATCGTCAGCTCGTCTGCAATGAAACCCTTCCATCCAAGGATTCCGAATCCGGAATATCTGCCTACATTTGCCGGGAATGCCTACGAGTATACCCATGAGCGCCACCATCTACAACTAAGTAAACAAACGAGATAAACGAAAGACCGGGAAGCTGGTAAACTATCATCCCATAGTCCCCTTAAAGACGCGCGGAATGATTACGAGTAGATAGATAGATAACCGCCAGACAAGCAACCCTTACCCGCACACGCGTCTCTTCCCTTCCCCAGGGTTTTAAGTACTAACGGTTAAATAGTCTGAGCGTTCGCGCGTGGGAAAGTCCCAGTCTACGGAGAAATAGATTCAACGAACGATCGAGAGTCCGGTGCTCTGCTCTAAGCCGTACTCTCTCTAATCAGCAGTGGGACGAACCCGAAGTGGGAACGTTCGAAGTGTCCACTTCGCGTGGTGGTGGTCCGGAGCAAACGGGCGGAGACGATGGTGGCCCCCCCTGTTTCCCGGGTAGGGATTGGTTCAGGCGTGCGAGACGAACTGGGGGTCTTTGCTCTTGTGGGGGAAAGGTCCCCTTTTAGCAAAGCGGTCCATTGAATTTCGAGTTCCCGAAATGCAACACCGGCATTCCCGGGAGTTTTAGCTGGGGTTGGTGGTTCGTCGTCGTCGCTGTTGGTTGGTGAGATTATCTACAATTAACGAAAAACCAACGAATGATAACTCCCCAAAGCCATGGGAGTGCAGCGTCCTTCTGTGTATCGCTTGCGCCCGACTAGAGTAAGGCGATGCGTATCATATCGCATAACCAACTCATCTCTCTCACACTCTCTCACTTTACCTGAAAAGGGTGAACTGGAGAACTGGGGGAGATGGCGACCTCAGCACGCACCACGTCGACGTCGTACTCACCCTCCATATGCAGGCAGTGAAGAGATGCGAGTGTGTACACGAGATTACCCACGAGATTACCGAGCCGGGCTCATTTGGCACCCGGAAGCGAGACGCCGCATACCGTGGCATTCTTCAACGAGGGTGTAGATGACAGTCACGGACAGACCGACTGTTGTAGAATTATCAAATTTGTTGACGACGAGGTTTACGTACGTCTTGTTCGTTGTACAGGAGAGCAGACTGCCGCGTAACACGCTCATCGTGATACGGCATGGATTGGTAAGAGACTCGTATGTAGGTAACGACGCAGGTAAGCAGAGAGACATGTACGTACGACTCGTAGACACAGCCGTATAACCTAACGCCGGCGATCACGGACGTGGAACCGATGTAACCCGGGTGACGTGAACAGTGCTCCCGATCCAAGAGAATCACACGATAGAGAGACATCGAGAGGACCCGTCTCACGATTACTGAATGCTCCCTTACTTGCACACGGACACGACTAAGCCATTATGGTGAAATCCGTATGAACCGAGCAAGGGGTTTCTCAAGCAGAAAAGAATCCTTCGAGTTTGTGATTGATAGTCACGGGTGAGGTATTAAGTTGTACGTGGTGGAAGGAATCGCGAGATGTTCATGTGTTCTGTCTGTGGGGAGAGATCGACGAGCTGAGACACAAACACGAACACAGCAGCATGACAAACGACATAACGCATGCTTTAGTCCGACTTTCTGACTCGTTGACATGCGTGAAGATTCGTCAATCTGCAATACCGTGACGGGATGGAGTCTTTCAACAGGTCCTATAAGCGGGCTTCAACTTCTTGGCGGACTTCTGCAAGCTCCTGAGAATCTTGTCGTAATTGGTGAAAAGGATGAGGCTATGACTGATGAACTCGAATGCGAGTTTCGTTTTCGCGATGAGGCTGGTGATGAGTTCTATTGCCTCACCTCAGATTTAATCTACGGGATTTCTCCATAAGCTGGCGTAAGAGCGGAACGGAAACAAGAACTCCATGGTTACGATTCTGCAGTCATATTGAACGTCGCATTCTCTTTCTCTGCCTGTACTCTGCTCATTTAAACATCATATCTTTTCCTGACATCAGACAAAAGGACGCGTGAGATTGCCGGTCGTCCGTAGACATTAGAAGTCCGACATGAAGGGAACTCGTCAACAAACCAGTTCCATCATCGTTTGATATTTTTGCGAACTTCTTTCACATTTACGCGTTGTTACTTTGATCCTGAGTCCGTGGCGGTCTCGTCTTGCTGGTCGGATCACAAGAATAAGTCAGAGCCGTATCCAAACCACGGTTTTTTGGCAGAGTTATAAGACCTCATATGGAAAAGACCAGTTGAAGTTCACGACGCCTGCTAGTCAACGTAATCCTCCCGGCTATCAACCCGAGCATCTCCCAACTGCCAGGGAACCGAATCCTCTGCGCTTAACGTTGACAACGGGAAAACCAATTCATACTACCCCGTATCTCGATCCCTGTCAGCCTTGCATGGCAGCCAAATGCGACAACCTGTTCCATTCGGACACTCTCTTTCCGCAGCCTAGGAGGAATGTAACATCGACACGGACTCCACTCGGTTGGGAAGAAAGGCAGGGTGACAATGTCAGATACGAGATGTTCAAGAAACTAAGCAGAGAGAACTGTTAACATTCGATATGTTCATCTTGAAGATTTGCTTCGAGGAATGGTTTGTTTAGTCTTAATGATTGGATTTCTGTGAATGATGATGAGAAGATGAGAAGTTTGATCAACATGGAAACAAGAACGCTCGGAGTTCCCTATGAACTTTTATTTTACTTTCACATTCATGCCATGAATATGTTCAGAATACGAGAATGCATCTATAATCCTCCACCGAGCTGCCTACCATTCTTCAAATCGCGTGTTCATCGTGTTGTAGTTCCCGCATCTGTCCATCGTCCTCACAACTCCCACCATCCCAAAGAAGCAGCCCGAAGAATACGAGATCCTACCGAAAGTGGACGGTTGGGGCGGCAAAACATGACTACTTTAAAGGAATCGTGACGGCGATCACGCAGATAGGATCAGGAGACATGATGAGAGAACCGCAATAGACGACCTGACTTGATACAGCTTGATTTGGAGATCGGCGACAAATGCTCAATGAGGCCTATGCGAAGAGAAAAGGCTCCTCTTCGAACGGCAAGATTTATATATTTTCAAGCTACTTGCAAATTTAGGACTATGTTGCTAATACGGCCTATATCCAGTCACCGAGTTGACGAACGAAACGGTAGATGTTCACGACACGCTTCAGATGGGATAAACATGCCGCCATTCTCAACCTCGCTCGAGCCGCAAACAGTTCAACATCTGGGCAGAAAATCTTCAGGGAGACAACAATACTGCTCAAAAAAGACGGTTACCGTTCACATGAACAACTGTGCCCCCATACACGACACCAAAGTCGTAAGGAGTGGTTACAGAATGGCTTTGGCCTCCTTTCTCTCCAGATCTGAACCGCGACTTGAAATCACCGAATTCTCTCATCTACCGAATGTACAAACGATGGACGGAAACACAATTCCACTCGGTAGGTTGCTGCTTGTACGTAGGCCCTTGCAGTTGATGAGTTGGGCCACTTCATCTGCTGTGCTCACCTTGAGACTATGATCCATCATCAGTTAATGGAAAGAGACCAGTTCCATTAGAAAGTCCAGTAGTAAAGTATGATCTCGGTCGTGTAATACGGCCTCAAGACAGCGAAGTTGAGTTAGCAGTCACCTACCCTTTCCTTCAATACTGTGATCCTCTTCCTACGGGCCTTGGTAATCCGGCTTATAGAGGTTATCAACGTCTCAGGAACGTCTGAGAGGATCGAATCCCCCATCTGCTTATCACAGGGTAGTCAGACGTGAAGGATTACATAAAAGTACACATAGGGGTTGGTTCATAGGCATCTTGACGATGGAGTCCATACGGATTGATCGTGATGGTGTCTATACGGAGTGTTTCGCCTTTCTCCTGAATTCCTTTCGTTGTAACGGGAGTTGAGGTTGTGCAGTCGGGCTTCATTCTGAGGTATATGGGCATAGAAGACGCTCAAGTCCGGTTGAGTGTGAAGATTCTGCGTTGATGCTAGATTGGAATTCACATGAACTTCCAGACCGCACCGCACGACCTCAATAGCTAAGAGCCATGATATCGACCAGGTAGAAGCATTGACCAGGATTCCATTCCATGATGTCGAGACTAACCGTCTTCGTAGGAGGGGTTGAGAGCTCACCTGGTCCTTAGATGACGTTGTTAAGCTGCGAGTTACCTAGTACATTTTGGGACGGAGGGGTCAAAGAAAACGACGAAGATCAACAACATTTGACTGACGCCACTGAGATGAAAGGAATGAATTCAAAAACCTGTTTTGATAATGCTGCATGGGTATGATACTGAAATTCCAAAGTCTATATACTGCGCCAAATCTCTCGGGACTGTCTAAGCTGCGATAGAGCCTCGATGGAACAGCGGTCTTGGAGTTGGCACTGGATTGGATCGTGTCGATTCTTGCAAGTAGCTATCAGCTGACATTCCGACGGCTTTGCTTGATGCAGAAACGCGACCGCGACCGCGACCGTCGCTCGGCGAGCCTACGCCGAAAATGCTACGAAGGGCGCGCGCCCACGGCGGGGCTGTTCGGAACATCTCATTCGGGCTGCTTTTCGCAACCAATGCGCCCAAGCAGTTCCTTTCGGTCACTATGCCCAGGGAGGCTGACTGCCGACGAGGATGCCGCCCTTTTCACGCCAGCTCGACGCTCCCAGTTCTTCAAGTCGATAGACTCCACACCAACCTCTTCCTCGAGCAGCTGAGCTTCTTCGTACTCGTACTGCGCCTCTTCGCTCTCTGCCTCGTCATCACTTCGCGGGTCGTCGGCCGAGTTACCCCGTATGACCCGTACAGCCACTCGGATGATCATGAAGAACCAGAATATCGTGATAGCCTGTAGACCGAGCAACGTGTATAAGAAACCGTAGACGACCGGTTGAGAGAAGCAGAGAGCGCCCTCAGGGTTCTTGAATGGCTCCAACCAGTGACGCCATCCGTTGGGGATAGGGAACGGCCCCTTGAGATTGGCGTTGTTGCCGTAGAAGCAGCCGATAGGCATGACTTGAATGGCATCCCTCCAAACGCTCCAGCACACAATAACATATAAGACGTGTCGGGCGATGAACCAGGAGACCATGAACATGCCGAACATGATGTCGCATAGCGTCGAGAATCCCAGGTATTTGAGGCACTTGGCAAGCTACAAAATAATTAGCAACGGGTGTAAACGAATGAAAACCAACGAAGCCAGAGTAAAGAACCTACCGGAAGGAAAATATCCACAATGTCCATCAGCACAAGGATCAAAATTCCAACTCGAGTGTGATGATAGTAGTACGAGGCGGTCATGAGCGCAATGGTGATGAAGTGGTGGGTAAGCATCTGCCAGTGGTCTTTGCGACGCTCCTCGATATGGATGACAAGCACCTGCTGCAGCCAGAACGACCACTGTCCCAAGAAGTAGGCCTTGACAAGCCCAGTCACCTCACGGTCCGGCCAACCAGTCCACAATTCTCTCAGGTTCATGTAGGAAGGCGAGTTGTAGTACAGATACTATTCCCGCTAGTTAGCGATTGGGTCCATAGACGGCAGGTCGCGTGCCATTGTGTCGAGAGGGTCGGATCAGCAGTCAACATACCACACCGATGGGCCAGAAAAAGGAGTAGTAGACAAGCAGCCAAGCCTGCTCGGAAAATCTAGTCATGTCCTTCCTCTTCGACAAGCCCCAATGCTTGGCCAACGGGGCAAACAAATGCTCCATAAGGCCAGCTCGGAGCCCGGTGAACAGAACAATGCAAAAAGAGATGAAGTAGTAGTCATCGCCGCCGATGGCATACCCGCCGGATGCTGGATTGTAATAGGACAACGTGAAGAACTTGAGGGTATGAGGCCGCGCCTTCGGGATGAACATGTAAGTGAGGAAGATGAGGGCTATGAGGTTGAAGGATAGGCCTATAAAAGTGCCAATTGGTTAGCTGACTGCGTCTAATACGGGACGAGAGCTTTTTATGGCTCGTTATGAATGTAAGAAGAGTGAATTCATGCCGGCATGCGGGGCTGACATGAACGCGGCATTCTATATTAACGGCACACCCACCTATCTGGTTATCCAGCAGCCAACGGGTCAGGCTCTTAATGGTGCCATCGCCCTTTCTCTTGACTCTTCGGATGAAGACCTTGTTGTTGCTGGTTTGCATGTAGAGCGGGCCGTTCATGGAATTGCGTGACTGCGCAGGCGACCGTCTCGTGTTGGTGCTGGGCGTGGTGGGCGTCTTCATCCTTTCAACCTTGACCTCCTTGGGAACCGTGTTGATGTCCAGAGTCAGGTGGGAACCGGCATCTTCGACGACATGGTCCAACTGCGGCGTGGTGTCCGCCATGTCGGCGCAGAGGAAGTACACTTTTTGGCTGGTTACGATCGAACGACAGGACGGGTGATGCGAAGCCGACGTACTCCAATTGACACACGAGCGACGCTCACACGCGATATACGGGGCAAGAGAACGAGCGGAAGAAGAATATGCTCTTAGGACGTGGTAGGAAAAGAAAAGAAAAAACGGCCAAGGGTGTGAGTGCGTCTGTTACGAGGCGGGATGTACGAGCAGGTAACGAAGGACTTTTTGGCGTTGTTGAGGGGAAACAAGTGGCAGTGCGGCACGAGCGAGAGCCCAGCAGCGACCAGGGTCTTGCGCGGGATTGTTTCTCTACTGCTACTGGAGCAGGGGCGCTACTTGTTGTAGGTATCAGTACGAAATAGACTGACACTGACGGGGACGATGACTTCGTGGCCCGCACGACGCCGACGCTGACGACGAGAGGGAATGAAGGATTTCACAGGCACGATGATGTGTAAGAGCAGAGGAAAAAGAAGCAGAGTCAGAGTCAGCCAGCGAGTGCTACGATGATTGTCTTGTCTTGTCTCTTGTCCTGTTCAACAATCCCCTCAGGGAGGAGACCCGATGAGCAGATCTACAGCCAGTACAGCCAGTGCTGCAGCCAGTACTGTCCCTCCGAAGATAGTAGGTCGAATGCTAGCACGTACTCGTAGAGGAATTTTGAAGATATGTTGAGCTGGAAGTGGACCACGGGACCAGCGTGCGGCCACCTGTGGTTCTCCCAGTTCGCATTTTGATAGGTGAGAAGTGCTCGCGAGTGGGTGAGCTGGTGCAGGCCTGCTTTGACGGTGGCTCGCTTGGCGTGTTTGCGCCCAATCGAACAGCGTGTTTTAGGGCGGTGAAAATATGATTGGGAAACAATGAGGGGTACTGGGTTGCCGCGCTAGGCCTGTTCAGGCAGTGACAACTGCGCACAGGCCAGCGCGGGCTATCTGTGGTGGACTGTGTCTCGGGTGTTATCAGCGCCAGGTGGGATGCGAAGGGGAGGCGCCAGCGGGACTAGGCGCACTAGGGAAATAGCGCACCCGCTAAGGCACATTATACAATGCACTTATGCACATTATTTAGGCCCTAGATCACTGTCTGCATCCGCTAGGCAAATAGCGCGTTGAAGACGATCAAGAAGCTAAGAAGACGATATTATGCAGCTAAAGAAAGAATAGAGAGACATCTCCCAATAGTACCGTGTCACATGCTTGCGGTAATTCCTCGGCGCTCTCTTGTGTTCTGTATCTTTTGATATCAATCTCAACAGCCAACTGAGGGTGTTGAGGTCATAAAAGAAGAGCAAAAACATCGTATGTTGACTTGAAAACTGCTATGCACGTAAGCCGTAATTTGCTGGATAGGGTCTACAGAGATATTTTCGTAACGAGGCAATCAATTCCTTGGCTTGCCTCATAGCACCTGCTCTCGCACCGTCGCCGCACAGGAAAGAGGGGCTGAGAGAAAATGGGGCTCCCCTGAATACGGATCACGGTGGGACACACAAAACCGTGTCGTGGACACAAAAGTGTTACCTCAGGTCAAATGCTGTGTTACAGGCAAGATAAGGAACGCCTAGTATTCCGTGACCGTCCTTACACTGTCAAGACTGTGTTCTTTCAATATCACACGTTCTCCCGTTCGCTTTTCAACACAACAAGCTGCGGAAATACCTGCCTACATGCTCTTACGCAACACTAACTGAACAGTGAGATCGATCTTCAAGCTCCCAAGTTCCCCGCAAACCGTCCTCGGGAGCTCTCTCAGATGCAGCCGTCCACTAACCCTAAATGGCCTCGGACATGCATACAGGCCGCATCGGCGTCAAAAGTGAGGGTACATTCTAGCCACCTCGGTCAAAGTATCAAAAGCGCAGAATCAGCAAAGATGATTGATTAGTGAGCATTCCAAGAGGATGAGTATGAACTCATATAAATCAGTTTATTCCGTATGGGTATGTTCTGATTTGCCCGTAAGAGCTGTAAGAAGTTGCCATGTAAATCCCGATATCAAACACCAGTTCTTCAGCTGCATCCACGCACCAATTGACTCAAACGTATTCCGTATCATGATCGAAAAGAGACACCGGTCAACGCCAATGGAAATAAAATACCATGCGTTCTCGCCAAGCCTTCACGACGGGATTTAAAGCAATTGGCCGAATTCAATAAAGGTCACCGAGCACAAGCATCGGCAACTCACACAGGTATCCATTCCGTACGGATTACCTACCTACGGACAAAATCCATGTCATGCCGAATCTTCAACTTGAAGCCAGTTGCTTTATCAATATTTATGCTTAGCCACAATGTGGCTAATGCTAATTCTCCAATACACTGTGTGGAGACGGAGTCAATTGTGCCGGTCGCAATCGCTCCAAACCGTGACGCCACCATGACTAATAAGCAGAGCAACCCTTGAGCACTTACACAGCCTCACAAACTTTCTAGGTTGCCATTGTCCGTCCGTAGCACTCCAAACCTATTCGTACACCTTCCGCCACCCTATGAACAAACGATCCTCATTACATTCGTACTGTCATCACTACCGCCATCGCAACACGAACACATCCGTCCCGATATCTCAACACCAAAAACGAGTGCCAAATCCACCGAGTCGCATTTCGAACAAGACCGGTCGCTATGGCTGCTAATACGAAGTATTCTCCTGCGCCGACGCAGGACCCCGACTCGGGCAGCTGGTCCCAGGCTCCCCCTTCATACCAGCAAGAGACCGCGTCGCCTCGCCCCGACATCTTTGGTGTACCGCGCTCCAGCGAGGACAACATTCCCGATGACTTCAAGTTCGGCGGCTCTGTCGCTGAAGCGACCGTCGATATCCGCAACCAGTTTGTGCGCAAAGGTCAGCCATGACTGCGGTTATTTCAAACGTCGCAATATCAAGTAGATATCTAACCACGATGTTACTACAGTATACACAATCTTGACTGCGCAAATCCTTACAACGGCCATCGTCAGTGGTCTGAGCTTCTGGAGCAACGACTACAAGACATGGATCCAGTCGCATCCAGCTCTGGTCTGGGGTTCGGTAAGTACCCTCACATCTCGGACAGTCAAACGCAATATCACATTCGTGATATCCAAGACGACGTCATATTCCCCGCGACGCAGCTAACAAACCAACCACAGCTCTTCGGCTCCCTAATCTTCCTAGGCCTGACCTACTGGAAGCGCAAGTCCTACCCGACCAACCTCCTCTTCCTCTCGGGATTCACCCTCCTCGAAGCCTACACCATTTCCGTCGTCGTCTCCTTCTACCAAACCGCCGTCGTCCTTAACGCCGTCGTGCTCACTGGCGGTATCTTCGTCTTCCTGACCCTGTTCGCCTGCCAGACCAAGTATGACTTCACCTCCTGGATGCCCTACCTGTTCGGCGCTCTCTGGGGCCTGATCCTCTTCGGCTTCATGGCCGCCTTCTTGCCCTACAGCAGCACCGGCGAGCTCATCTACGGCGGTCTCGCCGCCTTCATCTTTTCCGCCTACATCCTCGTCGACACCCAGCTCGTCATGCGCAAGCACCACGTCGAGGAGGAGATCGCTGCCGCTATCAGCTTGTACCTCGATATCATCAACCTCTTCCTCGCTATCCTGCGAATCCTCAACAGCCAGAGCAACAACTAAATTGAATACCCTGGTGCTCTAATTCCAACAGAGAAAAAGAGATTGCGCATATCGATTCAAACCTTCTTTTCTAAACCCTCATTATCGGACGGCTTAAGGAGTTCGGACTTGACTTCACTCACGAAAACACACACAAACACAGCAACATAATACGATTGGGGGAAGAGGAGGGAGATCGCGAGTAATGATTTGATGATCCCGCTTCCGATGACCGGATGCCCGTTCTCCGGTCTCGTCAGAGGAAAGCTCCGCTTTTTGCTTTGCAAGTTGACGCAATGGGAGTCGAAACCCAAAGGGTGTTTCTGCCTGTGTCCGGTTGTTTCTATGTATACGCTATTAATGCCTTTATTCCAGCCCTTTTTCATACTTCCATGGGTTAGTCTGTGTAAATTTACATTACGTTTCTGTTACTAGCAATGCACTGAATTGGTACTGCTGCATTCGTTTTTCTACATCGTACGTTTCTGACGCCAACTCACTCACACATGTCCATGAGGTGTATTCGTAGTAAGTAATTCACCGTCTCTTTTGAGAGAGTTGCATGGGAACTCGAGGAGGAAACTCGAGCAATAGACTTCCTTCAAGCAATCAGATATATCTGATATTCGACGATAAGTATCTGGATTATGACAGTAGTAATAGGAGATAACAACAGGGGTAAAAAGCCTATAGGATAAGCCAGGGAAAAGTCCTCGTTTCTTGCGAAGGCACACTCGACAACAGACGGTTTTGCTCCCTCCTTGTCCCGTCCCACAACAGCGCATCTCAATCAAATTATGTCAGTCCCGGCCCAAGTAGAATTAATCATAATCCCCACGACATTCTCGCCGCCCCGTGTCTGTGAAAATAGGTCGTCGACGTAGCATGTTCCTCAGGGATTTATTAACTCTATTCTTTCTGTTCCCGGGCCTTGTATTTCCTGACAGAACATCAAACCTTCCCAGCCATGCGCACGCGTATTAGAAGCCCATTATAGACGGTATCAGGTGTTCGTATAATGTGCCGAGCTTGGGCACGTACGCCGGGGATGTGAGGGTATCAAGCACCCAAGGCCACCGGTTTGCAGATGCTGGCATGCGGGAGGTAACATTTGCACATAAGCAAAATTAAGTTGGGACGTTTAGTTGACGTCATGTTCGCCGTTAGCATCGAGTGACGTACTGGGTCCACCTGCCGCGGCCTCACGATGCATCCGGGCCTCGATCTCACGCAGCTGAGACTCGCGGGCCAGGAGTTCCTGTCGCTTCTCGTTGATCTCGCGCTGAACCTTGATCTCAATCTCGCGGAGCTTCTCCTCTTCACGACGGAGCTGCTCCTCCTTTAGACGGACAGATTGGGACGCCAGGTCCTCAGGGTTCATGGATGAATCACTTCCATAGCTAGTTAGCAAAGACGGATCAGGGGCAGACTTCGAAGTGGTTACATACACTCCAGCACCACCCTCAACGCTCTTGCTGAGCTTCTCGGTACGGTAGTTTTCATAGAGGAAATCGTGAGTGATTTCCTTCAAGTCAGCGAGGTGGCTGTGGAGAAGTGCTGATCGAATAGCGAGGAAGTCGGAATGACGGGGGTTGTCAACCTCGACAACACCCCAGGGGTACTGGCGAGCACGGACTTTGCGGCCACCGATCTCCATCACCTCCTCAGAGCCGACAATAGCAAATGGCATAAGCCCTCTGAGCTCGGCGTTCTCCTCAACGGTATCTTCGTCGTCCTCCTCGATATCGTAGGGGAAGTTGTAGACCGGAATGCGGTAGTGCTCAATGTCCTCCATCACTAGCTTCTTCGACTCGGCAAGCTCTTGGGGGGTAAGAGAATCAGCGCGGCCAATGACGGGGATGACATTGACGCGGGGAGCAAGACGCTTCATAAGCTCAATATCGAGTTCTCGAAGACTACAAGCAATGTGAGCAAGGCCAATCGGGATGCTTTGAGTGTGGATGTATGTACATACCCATGACCAGTAGGGGCAATGAAGTACAGCATAGCGTGTACGCGATTGTCCCTGAATCTGGGGTTACGCTTGATACGCGACTCCTCGGCCAGAATGTCGTCATATTGTCTTTCGAGATAGCCAGCAATCTCAGAGAAGCTGCGGACGGAAATGTCAGCAATGCTAGCTAGATTCTAGGTTGGGTATCATTCTTCTTACCTAGCTTCGTTGTCGATCTGGTCACCAAAACCAGGTGTGTCGACAATCGTCAAGGAAATGCGAGTGCCCTCCTCGTCCAGCTCGAGCTCTGGAGACATGTTAGGACCGATCATGCAGGTGGCTCTCGAATACACGTACCAACGGTGATAGGCTTGATCTTAACACCATCCTCAACGTGAGCAGTTGAAGCATCATCCGAGTCTTTGTGGGTTAAGACGGCCTTGCTGCAGAGAGTGTTGACGAAGGTCGTTCTGCCTATAAGATCATCCAGTTAGGACCTGTTTGCATTGTAGCGAGCTGGGGACTGCCTCCAATTTGCTGGAACTCGGGTGGAGGATTTGGATTTGGACTTGGAGGGTTGGGGTTGACGAGCGGGGGAGTCGTACCTGTGCCAGAAGCACCACAGACCATCAAGCAGAACTGAATTCCCTTCTTGACGTGCTTCTTGCGACGCATCATCTTCTGTGAACGCATTTTGGCGGTTGGTTAGCAAAATAAACGGCAATACTGCGATAATACGGGCAAGCGGGCAAGCTGAAGAACGAGGAGAGAGTGAAGATGTGGTGGAATGTCTTCGCGGAGCGGTCAAGCGGCCGTGACAGCATTACATATCCTCGGATGGATAGGGGATTCACTCACAGCTGGGGACGACATATTAGGCTAGTTATTGGGGGGGTGTTGCTCGGAATAGGGGATTGGAGGTCGAACGAACGAATGGGACGAATTGGAGTTGAATCGGATCGACGGAGACAGACAACAGACAAACGTGGACGCAGAATGAGCGAGAGAGCGAAGGGAGAGCACAGAATGGGTATCTTGAAACGGTGGTGTGGTGAGGGAAAGGACGGTGATGTGTTGATGTGTCCTGGCAATTTTGGTAGAAGGCCACGGGAACGATGGGGGAACCACGGAAATTTGGTTATGTCCAGTATTATGTATGTACGTATCGGTATACAGGCAGGTGAGGTGTATCTCGTGTACACTCCCGACTCGGATTTGCAGCGGATGTGCTGATGCTGCCACCTCAAGCGGCGAAGGTACTTATAAAATCAGGACAGGGGAACTTGTTTCAGGGTCGGTACGACGCTAGTTGTGTCCGGAGTACAGTAGCACGTCGCCGTGGCCTGGGTGCGCATTCAGGAGGATACATGCGGGATACTTGCATCGCGCGTACCTCTGCCGCCCTGCTGCCACCGAGAGCAGCACTTACCGACACGTTTGGGTGTACACGTACACGGCGTAGGTGCATAGGTCTCGTTAAGTACATGACCAGCATCGACCAGCATCGTACCTGGAAGGTACGGCTTGCGGACTAAGACACTGCACTAGTGCGTGGTAGCCAAGTGACGCTACGATGCAGGCTAAGTGTCCTCCGTACTGCACTAGTGTAGGTACTTGCGACCTGTAGTGTAAACGGCAAGTGTTAAACCGCAACGCAGGCAAGGCCCCGAGCGAATGACAGGCAGGCATGATGGAGGCCGTGGTGAGCAAACAGCAGTGGCCAGGCCGCGGAAGTCGGGGGCTAGGAGCGAGACTCAGACACAGAACTTCTCGATGCAATTTGAGCGAGGTAATACTCCGTAGATAGCTTGAGCTCGAAGCTCTGACAATTAATAGAGCACGTTCCTGCAATAGTGTAGTCTTCCCTACGAAATAATAAATACGTGCATTAAAGTACGAAGTATTTATTTCGTACGAGAGCAGGCACACCATTACGCTAGGCGCACTAGTGTGGCGTTTATAGCGTGCGCTAGTACGAAGAGGGTACATACGGAGGAGGTAGGGAGAAGGGACAGAGCTCCTAGAAGCAAGGTAGCTGTACCTGCCCCCACCTGGGCGACGTGCTCATAGTGTGAGGAAGGTTCCCTGTATCGTATAGACTGTATTTCTGCGATAAGACGAGGAGAGACTGTCAGACACCTCCCTACACGAGCCTACACGGGACCCTGGAGAGCCTCAGACGCACTGCCGAGGTAGGACACAGTTCGTCCGCAACTGTGTGGGACGGTTCCTGGTGTTCTAGCTCGCGCAGTGACAATCCAACTGGAGCATCCAATTATTGCACGGGATCCCTTACTATAATAAGGCAATCCCGTACCTATACATATCCGATACAAATGCACCTAGTGAATCCCGTACAATTAAGTATCTGTAATAATCTGCCTTGGAAGGGTGGTAGGAACTTGGAAGAATTCCCGTCGTTGTTCACCAAGTCCAACACAACCGCTCTTCGTATCAGCAGCATCAGCGCTCCAGTTCCAGACTCGGATCACGCAACCAGCAGGTGGCTAGAAACCGTCGCGTTCAGACTAATCAATATACGACTTGCGCATCTCCCGGCTCATTTCCTATTTCCTAATTCCTATTTCCTATTCCTATCTGTGTATGTACGGATTATTTCAATCCCAGACGCAGGCTTGATCGAGCATTCAGTATCCCGCATCCCGCATCCGCATCTGGCCATCCCATCCCTACCAGCAGTGAACCACTGACCAGTGACCTGACCTGACCTGAACTTGACCAGCACCAGCACCAGCACCAGCACCAAGCCAGACCAGCGCCAGCACCAGCACCGGACAAACCCTTGCCCCTTATTTGCCTACTGCCTATTTAGCTAAACAGGCTGTTAACAGCACGCAAACCTTAGTCTCAACATAGCTTCCAAGGGCCTTGCCTGCTTCTGGTATGGTATTTGAGCGCGGCATTCGCCATGAATACCTAGATAGCCCCCCGCGATTTTCAATGACAATCCGGTCTTGGATCTTTAGGTATCACGCCTGGACTCCGGACTCTGCTGGACTCTGCTGGACTCTGCGCGCGCTGCATCCGTACTTGTTACGTCACGGCCAGACTCTCTCTGCTTTTCCGTCCTCGCCAGCTCGTATTGCGAGCCACGAATCACAGTCATGAATACTCGCCCGCCCATCGAATTACCCAGTGAACAGGCTGCTCTCTCTATTGCCTTCAATAATGACTCGAGTCGCTTCGCTGTCGGCGTAGATTCCGGCTTCTGCAGTATGCCACCCCCTTTTAGCCAGTGATCATCATCTCCTCTGCTGCTGTCTTTGCGCATTCGCCCTCCAAGTTCCATGGCAATAGTCCGTCCACTTACATTGTTACGATAGTATTTCTAGCCAATACATGTCAAATACAGACTGCTAGAGGTAAGTCCGCTATAGATACGCTCACCTCGTGATAGGTCTTTACTCATGTTCCTTGTCAGACCTGAATGCCGGCCTCGGCCTCGTTCAGATGATGGGCAATGCCAACTACCTCGCCCTGGTAGGTGGCGGCCGCTCGCCCAAGTTCCCTCAGAACAAAGTCATCATCTGGGACGACAGTAAAGGGAAGGTTGCCTTTGAGATCGCTGCTTTAACCGCCGTCCGCGGCGTGCAGATCTCCAAGACTCGTGTTGTCGTCGTCCAGCAGAACAGCGTGCGCGTGTATGCTTTTGAGAAGCCGCCGAAGCCATTGGCCAAGTATGAGACGGCCGATAACATGCTGGGCCTGTGCTGCCTGACCGACAAGTATCTCGTCTTCCCCGGGAGGACACCTGGCCATGTGCAAGTCGTACAACTAGCTACCGATAGCGTAAGCATCCTGCCGGCTCACTCGTCCAACCTGGGAGCTATCCAGCTCAGCGCAGACGGTGAGCTGCTTGCCACAGCTAGTGAGAAGGTATATATCATTCATCGTCTATCTTAGTTTTCGTCGTCGCTCGGGCTGACCAAACTAGGGAACGCTTGTGCGTATATTTGCGACCAGTAGTTGCGCGAAGCTGGCGGAACGAAGGCGAGGCACCGAGAGTGCCACAATTTTCTCGTTGCGTTTCAGTCCCTCGGGCAACATGTTAGCCTGCACGTCAGACAAAGGCAACTTGCATATCTTCGATGTTCCCAATCCGCGTAGACCGTCCTCTGCGACTCACTCAACGCCCCATATCTCACCACCTGCCGCATCCCTAAACGTCAACCCAAACTCAGACGCCACTAATAAATGGGGTATTCTCAGTAATATCCCATTTGGACCTTTCTCAGATGTTTATTCCTTTACCTCGGCTCCTTTTGATACCGGCAGCGAACCTCTGCAGAATAGCCACAATATGCGCTACTTGAGCGACAACGCCGTGTTGGGAACGACACGTCCAGTCAAGGGCGTCGTTGGTTGGATTGACGAGAATACGCTGCTGGTCATAGGGGCCGGGCAAGACGCGCGATGGGAGAAGTTCGCCCTCCGAGAGAGCGAAGACGGTCGCATTGTGCTGGTTCGCGAGGGATGGAAACGATACCTAGGACACTAACAATTGTCGAAGTGTTTTAAAAGCAGTTCTCAAAAGGTGGCTTTCAAAGATGGATACCTACAGGCATCTATATACATGGGGTTTATAAGGGGAACCTCGCTGCTGGGATTTTCGGTGTTAGTGAGGAGCAAGGCAATCATGGAAAGGGGCGTTCAGGAATCATATGGGAAGACAAGGTGCGACACTACGGCGGCACGATCGGCCGCCATTTATTACGCCTTGATGACGTTTTTATGAGATGACTATGCTCGGCCAGATCTTCGATCAGTGCTGGGCTTACGGGTATATTATTGTTTCGCCAGGCGTTAGAATATCAAATCTCACCCCCGCCTCTTACGATGGTGGAGATCGTGAGCGGCTCCGCCGCCTGCTTTTACGATACCTATCTCTGTCCCCGTCCAAGTCTTCGCCCTCGTGTTTTCTAGTCCGTCTATGTTCGTCTCTCCGATGGTCACGATCTCTGTCTTCACGGTCCCGGTGCTCACGGTCTCTGTGTTCGCGGTCCCTGCGATGCTCCCTGTCGCGATGTCTTTCGCGATCATCGTCACGGTGTCTCTTTTCACGCTCTCCGTCTCTTGAGCGGTGTCTTCTTCGAGACTTCTCATCTCGGTCGTACTTGTCCGCATCTGCCGTCACCGGCGTCTCATCGCGCCTGGATCTTCTACTACGACGGTCATCGCCTCCACCGCCCCTATCTTCGTCTCTATGGGAGCGGTGATGGCTTCGATGATGATGATGATGTCTATGTTTCCTGTCCTTATGATCACGGTCCTTTTCCCTCCGTAACGCGACTTCGACTTCCTTCTTTTTCTCTTCGATAAGGAAGCCCTTCATAGGATCATCGTCGTCGTGCTCCTCTATTAACTTGCGCAATTCTATCTCCTCCTTGATCATGGGCCTATTAGCCTCTTGCTCGTCTTCATCGTCATCCTCGTTCTCGGTATCAAGCGGTTCGCCTTTAGCCGCCTTCTCCTTGCGCAGGATATCGGCCCAGCCTACGGCAAACTCTTCGGGATCCTCGTCATCGCGGGCCTTGTATCGGGCATGATCTACACGGACCAGGCGACCGGCGATCTCGGCGCCGCCTAGGTTGTCTACGGCTAGGTCGCAGCTCCGCTGATCTTCGTATTTCAACCACCCAAAGCCCTTGCTTTTTCCCGTCTCTTTGTCCCGAGCTAGCTTGAGAAAGACGGGCTCGCCATACTGCGAAAAAATCGTGATGATGTCGCCTTCGGTGAGTTCATAGGGTAGGCCGCCGAAATTGACGAAGGCAGTGTCGCGGTAGTCTGTGTGCCAGGATGCTTCGGGTGAACTGTGGCGGAGCGTGATTGTTAGCAGGGTTGATAATATCGGGCGAAGTCTCGGTGGGTAGGTACTCACATGCCGTTCTCGATCTCGCGTTTGTTGAGCGCCTGAATGGCACGGATTTGATTCATCTTGAATTTCGCATTGACTATCTCCGTTTAAACTGGGATCCGATTGTTTTCGCTATCGCTAGGTACTCCGTAGATAAAGACGCAACTCAGTTCGTTATTTGGCCAGACCCTGTCGCGTCGATGTGTTTACACGGCTGTACGTACACCATGGGATCGAAAAGTCGTGTTTGATGCTTCCTGCAAGGCTGTGGAAGGTATCGACCCCGTGCAGGCTTCATTTCGAGGGACCCATTCGTAGACGCTAGTGGACTCACTAGTGTACCGGTAGTGTCTTAGCGCAGGCTATTCGCACGCTATAGATCCACCTTTATATACCCAATACATACTAGCGCATTCCACTAATTGATCTAGAAATCGATTCGCATGAAACGCGGAATTCCTTGCTGCGCTACCGGTACGTTTAGGGAGCGAATCCCAGATCCGTGAAGAGGCTCAAAGGTACAGGTACTTCTGTACAGTATGCGTACGGCGCGTATACTATGGAATCCTCAGAGAACATTCTGAATCAAGATCATTTACGAGGTTTCCCGCTCTGCTGGGCCAGCTCGACTATCGATAGGGACTGGTAGGAGCGCCAGCCCCTATCGATAGGTGGGGTGGCCGACCAACGCAAGAGACCCAGCAGTTCCTTACCGGTAAGGTCGAAAACACGTTGGTGGCGGGTGGCGTGTGAACCCAGAATCCCTCTTCTGGGGAAACATCGGACCGCTGCCAGCAATCCGTAAGGTAAGAGCAAAAGTGACACCCCTGCAGGGGTCGCATAGTGTGAGGACTTTGATAGAGATTCCGAAGGGATGGCAGCGGGTAAGGCGTCACTGATAGAGCGGCAAGTACCTCTCTATCATTGTGAGGTACCACCGCCGACCAACGGCATCAACTGTTTGTTGAATAAACGGGATAGGTCGATAGATGGGTTAGGTACTCGTAACAGCCGTAGCGCTTCTTCGTAGCGGGAGGTAACAACGACCCGACACATGCATGCTTACCTAGCTCAACCTATTACCACTCACTTTGAACTCGTACGCTACCACCAACAACCAGACCAAGGCATTTTGATCTTGTGCTTCTTTCTCGCACGAACTCCTGCACCGACTTAACGCTTCTCTCTTCTGACGAACCTGGAGACTATAGAACGTCATATCGGAGTTACTGTCTAACCGCCGAGTCCCGGCCGTATTTGATTGCACACGCGCTCCCGACGGAAAGTCTTCGATTCGAGTTCTGGGCAATCACACGAGGACAGCTGGAAAACTGGATAGGTAGTCGATCAGTCGTCGAGTCGAACCAGCTCTTCCGAGTTTAGTCTTCTCCCGACCGACTTACAATAATTGTTACTCGACTCTCTCAAATGCTCTTCCCCCGCAGATATCAACCATGACGGCGAATTCAAACCGATTTTCGACATATACGAGCTCCTCAACCAACACCGACAATGAGCAGAAGAAGGACATGTGGAGCTCCATGCTCGACTCTGTCGCCAGCGGCAAGAGGCTGCCCGACAAGAATGTGTTGGTGCTAGGTGCGCAGCCTCTCCTCTCAGCTTCCACACGGCGTCCGACGATGTTAACAAGGGAGAACAGGCGGCTCGGTCGATTCCCAACGCGAGTTTCTCGAGGCGCTTTCCAACAATGGCCAGCGAAGGAATATGGACAGGAACGACATGCCACCCATAGCGAACAGCTTTGCGTTGGGATATACTTACTATGATGTGCTCGACGCTGACCACGAAGGTCGGTGATTTCGTTTCCTTTTCGCCTTGAACCAACGCTGACTTGCTGAAAAAGATATCTTGGCTCGCGTTTCGCTGCACCTCCTTAGCAGCCCAGCACCTTCGTTCGCATCTCTTATCAGACCACTTCTGACACCTCAATCTATACCGAATACACTCATAGTCATATTGCTGGACTGGTCGCAGCCGTGGTCATGGATGCGCCAGCTGCGCGAGTGGCTCTTATTACTTCGAACCGTTCTAGTCTCACTCAGTCCCGAGTGTGAGGAGGCCATGACGGAAGTTATAACCAATTGGCACGAGCGGGGACGGACGGGAGGATCTGTCAACTTAGATGGAACAAGCGCCGTCGCTGCCGAAGGCGATGTGGCTTTACCACTAGGATCTGGTGAATGGGAAGATGCTCTGGGTCTGCCCCTTTGCGTGGTTTGCCAGAATGTGAGCAACCAAGACTTTTGCCCGATTTTAACGATGCTGACCATGATTCTAGTCCGAGAGAATAGACTACCTCGAGAGAACTCAGGGCTGGAAGGAAGAAAAGTTTGACTTGGTCCTGCAATACTTAAGGACTGCTCTTTTACGGCGTAAGCGCATTCTTGTAGACCAAACGGTTCTCACGCTAACAAGGATGCAGATGGCGCTTCTTTAATTTACACGGCACCGTCGATGACAACGCCTTTACAAAGCCTCGTTCATGCTAGCTTAGGCGTACATTCGCTTCTTAAACGAGGAACCCTGAAGCCCAACGTCATTGATCGAGACAAGATTGTAGTTCCTCCAAACTGGGACTCCTGGAGCAAAATCATGGTATTACGGGACGGATTCGATGTTGAGAGTGTTAGCGAAGGCTGGTCCATCGATATCAACCAACCCGTCGAGAGCAAGCCCCAAGCAATTCACGGTGGCGTGGAAGGTGAGATTATTGAGGAGAATGGCGCATCGGAACCCGAAGGCTCCACGGTCGTCATGTACGAGGAGCAAGTACAAGACACGAGTCTCGATGCATTACAACTGGCGCAGGGAGCTCAGGATTTGAACAAGCTCGAGGTACCGTCTGTTGACACACAAGCCTTCCTGGCTAACCAACTCGGACGGCTGGAACAGGCGAAGAAGGAGGATGAGAAGATGATAAAGGAGAACGCGGCTGCGCAGGTAGCGACCGACGATCTAATCAGCGATCACATCGGGCCAGTGCAGTTCAATATGGGTGGTATTCAGGTTGATGCTGACGACATGGTCCAGCGGCTTAAGGTGAGTTATTCTCCCAGTTCTAGCCCCTTTTATGGCGCAAGTATAAGTTTAATGCTAACAACTCAACAGGAGCGGCAGGCCTATGGACAGTCACCTGAAACCCTCTCGATGGATGATGAATCGGCAGCCGAACCAGCACCGCAAGTAGATACAGATACGCTAGCGAAGTTCTTCGGCAACCTCATGAACAGGAAACCGGCATCTGGAGGTTCTCTCGGCAAGACTTAACGAGAGTCGTCCTCAGGGTGTGTGGGTTGATCAAAGGTAGCGCTCGGTCAAGCCGGTCAGGGACCGCAATGCTCCCACGCAAAGCATCATGTTAACGTGACAATGCCTCTTATGTGAGATGAGAAACCATATAGCAAGAATGATCGAAAAAGTCATTATTGCTCGGATGCGGACGGTGGGGAGGGTCTAATGACTGTATCCAGGGGTTCCAGCACGTCGGGTTGTCTGGAGTTGATGAGGGACCATCTACGAAGTTGTTCTGTATTGCGGCCAGTCTAAGGCTGTGGATTAGATACCCCTGAATGATGTTTTGCAGGACCAACGTTGCAAATAAACCGGTTTGTACTCCCGTGACCGTTCCATGTCAGTGTTGTCAGAGAGTAAACAATCGATCTCATGTGAAAAGTCTCCTGAGATTCCGTGGACATGTGACAGCCGTACCTAAGCGTCTCTAAGCGGCCCCTAGCTGGGTATTCGGTACTTTCTTGGTGGCGCTACTCCTGTATCAAGATACAGATTTCTGTGTGGCTTCTGAACCTGAAACAGTTGCCCATTCCCTAAAATCGACCTAGGAAAGGTACTCAGTACTTGATCTGCCTTGGCGAGCTACATTCATGACAAGTACATAGACGGCGTGGTTAGATGGGCTGGGTAAGGGCTCGATTTCGAGTTTCGCGGGGTAAACCGTAAGGGCGTCCAGGAATTCCCACGTATTCCGCGCCTACCCTAAGGCAGCGATAAGCAGGGCAGGCGCTACGGAGTACTTAAAAACAGTATGTAAACGATCGGGCAATCCTTCATCGACACTATGAACCGTACAGATGTACTTAAGGCTCGACTACAGACTCCCTGCCACCTTTTTCATGCCTTTCTATGTGCCGTGATCGTGTCTCCGTATATAGCGCCTATCATTCTCCCCTGCAGCCCACCTAGTTGATCCCCGGCGTGGTTCGATCCGTTCCCGCTGATACACTCACGACACACGTTCTCGAGACTGGCATCTGCTTGCTGTTAGATCAGATCATAACAACAGTATTCAAGATGATGTCTGCTCAGCTCCAGCAGCCGTCCGACCCAGCTGCGGCTACGGCTGAGGGTCGGAACGTTGATGCTTCGAAGGCCGCTGCAGTCTCGGAGGCGCGTGATGCTTCAGACCGCCCATCCTTCCCGCCGTTGGTGAATCGCGTCGCGCAGAGCAAGAGTCCCTATGTACGATCACGCTCGCACAGCGCCGTAGCCTGGCAGTTGTTGGACGAGGAGACGATAAATCGTGCCAAAGCAGAGAACAAACTCATCTTCCTCAGCATAGGATTCCTCGCGTCTCACCGTAATCAGATGCCCCTTGACTGTTGTCTCTCGTGTCTTATTAGTCCTCGTTACTGACCGAAACTCGATAGACTGCCATCTTGCCCACCATGAATGCTTCTCCGATTCCACGCTCGCCACGCTCCTTAACGAGGAATTCATCCCCGTGCTCATCGACCGTGAAGAGCACCCTAACTACGACTACATTTATATGAACTACAACGAATTCCTGAACAGTGTAGGAGGTTGGCCGTTGAACGTATTCCTCACACCCGATCTCGAACCTGTCTTCAGCGGCACATATTGGGCACCACCGGGAGCCACGAGTAGTGCCTCCAAATCGGACGAGGCTGATGGAGCGGGCAAGCCACTGGACTGGCTCACGGTTGTGAGAAAAGTGCACTCCTCGTGGAAGGATGAGGAATCACGGGTGCGGGAGGAAGCTCAGAAGAACTGCATCGACTTGGCACGTGTTGTGAGTGAAGGCATGGTCGACCACTCATCGGAGGTCCAGACGACACGACAGAACATGCCTGCTACCGATTACACCCAGGACATCGAGGGCGAGCTTGACTTGGAACAGATCGAGGAGGCGTTCGCACGCATCACCCGGACTTTCGACTATCCTTTCGGTGGATTTGGGTACCAAGACAAGTTCCTCACGCCCTCGAAATTGTCGCTCATGCTTCGGGCCACCCACTTCCCGCCTGAAGTCCAGGATGTGGCCGGTCCCAAGGACTGCACGTTCATCAGTGACTCGGCTCTTCATACTCTGCGTCGCATTGTTCACGGTGCTGTGCACGATCACGTCGGTGGTGGTTTCCACCGTCACTCGGTTACGAGAGATTGGTCTTTGCCGTCGTTTGAGAAGATGCTTATCGACAATGCTCTTCTCTTAGGCCTGTTCCTTGACGCTTGGCTCCTTTCCGGCGGAAACCCCAACGATGAGTTGGCAGGAACTGTGCGAGAGGTTGCGGATTACATCACAAGCGAAGTCATGATGTCCAGTGGTGGCGGTTTCTTTACTAGCGAGGCAGCCGACTCGTATAGTAAGAGAGGTGACCCGGCCATGCGGAACGGAGCCTTCTACTTGTGGACAAGAAAGGAGTTTGACACCGCCGTCGGCAACGATAGCGAGGCCCGAGTTGCTGCGGCTTACTGGGATGTTCAAGCACACGGAAACGTCGATCCGATGCACGACCCTCATGACGAGTTCCTAAACCAGAATGTCCTGCGCATTGCTAAGACACATTCCAGACTCAGCAAGCAGCTGGGCATCTCCGCTGAGGAAGTGAAGCAGCGTATCACATCTGCTCGGGAGAAGCTCCGGGCTTATCGTGAAAAGGAACGTGTTCGTCCCGTCGTCGATACCAAGATTGTGACGGCTTACAACGGTATGGCTATTGCCGGTTTGTCTCGAGCTAGCGCTGTTCTCCATGCTCAAGATCCTGAGCGAGCTGCCAAATACCTGACCGCTGCCAAGGATGCCGCAAAGTTCATCAAGGCGCAGTTGTGGGACAGCGATAAGAAGATCCTTTACCGAGCATACTGCGAGAGCCGTTTCGACACCGCTGGCTTCGCCGAGGACTATGCTTACCTGATCGAAGGTCTTCTAGAGCTTTACGAGGTCACGGCAGACGAGTCGTGGCTCGAATGGGCTGATGAGTTGCAGTCGGTCCAGATCAACCTGTTCTACGATGACGCGCCATCTGTGACGGTGACCAGTAACGCTAGATGTGGTGGCTTCTACTCGACTACGCAAAACACACCCCATACTATACTCCGTGTAAAAGAAGGTATCGACGGCTCGCAGCCTTCTACCAACTCGGTATCCGTCTCCAACTTGTTTAGACTGGGCGCACTGTTGAACGACAAGAAATACACGTATCTTGCGAAGGCGAGCGTGAACGCCTTTAGTGTGGAGATTCTGGAGCACCCCAACCTCTTCCCCGGTCTGCTCTGCGGTATCGTACCCTGGCGGCTGGGTGGCAGACACTGGGTCTCTCTGGGCAACCACGAGACCGCCAAGTCGCTCTTCCACAAAGCTCCTCGAGCCGCCCTATCGACGCTTCGCTACCATGACCCTCAGAATGCCAACCTCTGGCTTAGAAAACGAGACCCAAGCCTGGACCTAAAGGAGGCAGGCATCTACACACAAGATAACAACAACACGTACCGGAGGATAAATTCTTCGGATACACCATGGATCCGTGGCGAAAGTACGCCTTCCGCATCTACAACTGATTAAAATGAGAGACATATTCGCCGGCGGGCGCCGCCGTAGTGATATCCAAGATCTGAAAAAAAAAAATACAGGAAAAAGAAATACAGGATAATGACACAAATCACATGAAATTTGATACCTATTCCCTTATACCTAGTGTATAACCAAGCCCCTCTGATTTGCTGAACTGATTTTATGACACTTCACGGACAGATTGCTGAGTGCGTCGGTTGTCGGACATCTCTTTTCCCCGGTTCTCAACTGTTTGATACCTATTTGCCTATCTGCCGTTTGGATGATGCTTGCATACACACATACGTATATAGTTGAACAGGCAATTGTCTCGCAAAGACAAGTTGCGACTGTTTCCCCTGCGTTGGCGATGTACCCGAAGGTTGAATTGACAAGCTTGGCTTCACAAACCCGGCTGGAATCATTTGAAGGGATTTCATCGAGAGCTTCTAGGCCTTACGAGCGGATGATCATGACATGGAATGAAACAGATTGAATCATGAAATCAAACTTGGATTGTTTGGGATTTTTTAACAAGGGAGTCTCTTCTGGTGGCGTTGATGGGTGTTGAATATAAATAGGGGTCGAAGGACGTCGAATTACGAGTAGGAATGAACATCAATCACAAGTTCCCAAAAACTTAGACGCAGTTACAACGAGTCCAGGTGTATGTATCTCGCCCGCATCCCTCTGAATGCTAAGGTCGTTCGTATCATGCTTCTGACTGCCCTTTGTGTAGAGTGAAAGGGTCGGTAAGACGACAGAAATCTTTCTCGACTAGTGCACCCATGCCTATTGTCGCGTGATAATGGGATATCTTAAGGTCACCCATGCATCGTGCTTGGCCTTACGAGCAAGAGAGATTTAAGACTCATTGCGAGTCCTCAATCGAACTGTTCAAGATGAATCGACACCAGAACTCCGGGGTACAGAATCCGATTGATTCTGTGCTCGCCAGCATCGACGGATTGGCTTCAGGCGTGCTGAGCTCCCACGACGCACCCGTATGCTTGGCTGTTTGCGGGCTCTGGGATGGTCCGTGTGCTATACCAAGTTTTTCGCCATCATTTGTCTCAACGGCAATGGTGGGACATGGAATCGTTGCTTCCAGTATGAAGTGTGTGTTCTCTAAGTTGCAGGTGTACGCAATAGCGTGCTTGATTGTATTAGGTAGGTGATTGTGCGAGCCCCAGGGCACACGGACCGCGCGTTTGTTATTTGTGGCTTATTTGTGCCTTGTTTGTGTGGCTTGTTTGGCACGCTAATTGGCTGTCCCTGCATTGTTCACCATCTCTCGTTCGGTCGTTCTTCCCCGGGCTCCATCTACGTATATAAGTCATGACGCCGCCTCTTTCCACCGACTTGAGTCGCACTTGACCTTCTCGGGTCGTCTTTCCCCCTAACTTTCACAAAATCATTAAAATATAGTTCAAGAAGAGATTGGCGCACGGGTCTGACCTTCCTTTCAGTCAAGATCTTAGCAATCGTGCACAGAAAATCGTTGGGTCCCTGAAGCCGAGGTTTGATTATTCCCGTTTCTTCTCAGATCGTGATTCGATTTCTCTCGGTTCATCTTCCGTGATTCACCGTGCTGCTGCTCTACAACCTCCTCACCATCAGACGGAGATTGTCCCGATGCATATATATCCATGGCTGTCTACAGTTCAAGCTCAACATGTTATCTCCCGCGTTGATCGCTAAGTCTCCCTCGTGTGAACCAGCCCATTGAGCTTTGGCTTCTGGGGAGTCGACAAGCCTCGATCAATTCACTTGTCTCGACGCTCCAAACCTCGAGCTCGACTGCCTTGTCGATCTGGGAGGCTGAGACGCCCAATTCTCGAATTCATTTTAACTTGGGAGACATGTCTAGTGGACGTCATGGTCATCGCCGATTTTCATGCGGTGTTACTGGCTACAGAATCCCGCTGTCCATGGCGGAACTTCATAACAATTGTTGAATACCGTTATATATATATCCTTCTAGTCACAATTCGCACCTTCAGACGCAGCTCACAGCGTGAGCGCCGGTCTCCCTGCAACTGTCCCATAGGCCATGGAGGGGCCTGCCATCACGGCGGTCTCAAGTGGACGTTAATGACAATCAACCAGTCAACCATGGTAGGCCCAGTACGGATTACATACTTCTTTCACCCCTGACCAGGAACGTGGCTTGTGCTGACACCTACGTTGCAGTCGCATTGCAATGATGGGGATAGAGCAACTATGGGAAGACAGTCCCGGGGGGCTCTGGACGCGCATCTCTAGATAGAGAGGAGGCGTTGGCCTACGCATCATTATTACATATCTCTCAGGTAGGTTGAACCCCCTTTTCCGCAACGAACACCGTATGATAGCTATAATATCTTGCTGACTTTACATAGAGTCGGGCCCTAAGTACTGGAAACGGCTGCACCTTTGGCGGATCTCGTTGCGTCTCAGTACTTTCCAGGATCAAAGGGGTCTCGGTCCAACATGCGAACGAAGTGATAACTGTTGTCTCTCTTAAGGACAAAAAAGTATTTCCTCAACCGCCTCGACATGAGACCAACAATCCATGGTTTCAACTCCCCGCTCGGTACAGGTGCGCATAGGAGACCTCGTTCTTTCGACGGTGAGATTCTGATGGCAATCTTCGAGTCCACGTTCATCACGATTAGTATTCATACAAGTCTTTGAGATACGGAGTACATAGGCTGCTATGGGTGGTCCGCAGAAAGGGATGAACAGAAGTAGGGGCTAACAAGGCAGAGATCTATAAGGCCTTTCGGAAATGTGTGTTATGAAGGTGTATGAGAAAGTCATTCACAGTATTCTCATCTGGACTGTGTATCATCCCACTACTGACAACATACCATACCATGTTCGTCC
The DNA here is from genome assembly GCA_028637755.1 of Xylariaceae sp. X170. Lineage (NCBI taxonomy): Eukaryota > Fungi > Ascomycota > Sordariomycetes > Xylariales > Xylariaceae > Xylariaceae sp. X170. The sequence continues at coordinate 123,001 of JAJFDJ010000050.1, read as the reverse complement.
CTATGGACTGCCCTACTTCATTCCGGAGTGAAGTGGTTTTACTGTCTTCACGGGCGTGCTGAGAGAGATCGCATCAAAATCGTATCGTCAACGTGTGAGATTCATACATAACTAAACCACAGTAGAACCCCCAATCACGCGAACATAACCTCAGGTAGCTAGATAAGAGAAAAAATAGTGTATACAAGTAAGAAAACGTTAGATGAGAACCATCAACGCGCAGACCGTAACGCCGTCGTCAACGTAGTCGGCGGGGACGATGACGACGAAGAAGAGGAAGAAAACGAAAACGAAGAAGGCGGCGAAGGCAGCGCCAAAGACGGACGCGGAATAATAGACACCTGGTCCAGCCAGATGGTATTCCCCGCCGCCGACGCAAGCTGGTAGCTGAACGTCAGCTGTAACAGCCTGTCGCGCGCCGTGTAGTCGAGGATGATCTGTGTCCATTCGCCTTCGGCGCCGGTGGTTTCTGTCCGTGGTTTGTATAGATCGGCGCCGTTCTTCGGTGCGAAATCCATTCCCAAACCCCGCCCCTTCACGGTCCCATTTCCACCATCCCCAGTCCCTCCCGGTCCGAAATCAAACGCACTTACAACGCGCACTTGCTCCTCGTTTGCCCAGAGGACAAGTCTCGCGGCATTCCGCGCCGCGAAGCGCACGTAGAAACTTATCCTGAGGATCGCGCCGGGTAAACTAAACACGAGGTCCGAACGCAATCGTAAGTTCTCGCGTAGATCTTGCGTTTGCGGGTTTGAGAGCATGGAGACGACGAAGGAGGTGCAGGAGGCATTTGCGCCCGCGAATGCTTCGAGCGCGTAGGTTGTGCTGAAGAGGTCCACGAGGTCGAGACTCCAGGGGGAGAGACCGGTTTCGAAGTCTCCGTTGTCGAGGATGCCTGTGTTTATGGGGTTGGGCGTGCAGGTTGCCCCGGGGGGAAGGTTGGTGGGGAGGGAGATTGTGGGGATTGAGGCTGGGTAGCTGGACCAGGATATGCCTGAGGAGATTGGGGTTGTTGAAGTGCTGTTTGTGGCTGTCCCGGTTGGGGGATTACCGGAGGGGATGATGGATGAGCCTGGGTTCGTTACGGTCAACGATACTGAACCGGATCCGGTGCCCGTTGGTATCCCGCTGGTGGCTGTACCGCCGCTCGTGGTAGAGTTGGGGAACAACACGGACGATGTCTGCGACCAGGTTGGGCTGGACTGGATGTTGGTCCCAGTGCTTGAGCCAGCCGATGAAGTGCTGGTATATGATAGAGTCAAGCCCGGATAACTCGAGCTGCCCCAGCCTGAATTGGTGGTAGCAGTGCTCGAATTACCTGGGCTCACAGATGAGCTGGTGACATTCATCGACACAGTCCCAGTCGAACCGACCGAGCCACTCGGACTCGTAACACTCCCCGAGGCAACAGTCGAGCCGCTCCCGCTCTGAGACGCCGAACTGACGGTTCCCGCACCCCCTGACGGGACGGTGGAGGTACCCGACATCGTCGAATTCCAAGGATAGCTCGTGTGTGGATAACCGGATGAACTAGGTGGTAGACCGCTGTTACTGCGCGTCGGGACAGAGATCGTGGGCAAAGTGAATACGGTCGTATCTGTCCACATATCTCCTGAAGAGGTCGGGGTTCCGGACATTAGAGGGGGCCGACTTGAAGGAATGGACGTTGTGTTTGAAGCAACAGTCGAGGTTTGAGTGTTACTGGTAAATGAAGGAGGGATGATCCCACCACCACTCCCAGACGGAACAGAAATCGTGGGTAGTGTGAAAACATTCGTATCTGACCCCGAGTTTGAAGTAGATGATCCGCTTCCGGAGGAGCTCGAACTCGAAGTGATATTCGCAATGGAAGACGTAGACGACCCAATCGAAGACACCGGATAAGAAGAACTCACTCCGCCACGACTAGTCGGCACCGAGATCGTGGGCAGTGTGAATAGACTAGTCGGCACCGAGATGGTAGGCAATGTGAACAAATTCGTATCCGTCCACGAATTATACGAAGAGCTCGATGTTGAAGCAGACGGACTAGGCATCGTCAATCTACTAGTGGGTACTGAGATTGTCGGCAGCGTGAAAAGATTCGTGTCCGTCCATGAGTTGTAACTGGATGATTCGCTTCCGGAGGGAGTCGAGGGGGGAATGGGGGGATTCGTCTGTATTGAAGAACTGCCAGAAGAACTCGAGGTCTGCGCAGACGAGCTCATACTGGATGTGGGAATCGACACTGAGATTGTTGGTAATGTGAACAACGTAGTATCCGTCCATGAGTTATACGATGAGCTCCCGGTGTTAGAACCCGACGACATAGTTCCTGTAGGAGACACGGATGAGCTTGTTACTAGTCCGCTACCACTGCCCGTGGGGACGGAGATTGTTGGCAGTGTGAACACGGTTGTATCTGTCCCTGCTGGAGGAGTGGATGATGAGCTCCTGGATACCGTAGATGTTGTGTTCGAGGGGTATGACGAAGGAACAGATATCGTGGGTAGAGTGAAAACCGTAGTATCTGTCCACGCCGGAGGACTGGATGACGAGGTACTCATGGATGAACCAGAAGATACCGTCGCCGATCCCGAAGACTGCGAGCCGGAGCCAGAAGAGCTCGGTATTTGTCCATTGCCACTGCCAGATGGAACGGAGATCGTTGGCAGTGTAAACACGGTGGTATCTGTCCATGCGGGAGCTGTAGACGGCGACGTTCCAGAAACTGTGTTTGAAGCGCTAGACGAAGTTCCCGTTGACGAGCCAGAAGAGCTCGTTACCTGTCCGCTACCACTGCCACTTGGAACCGATATAGTAGGCAACGTAAAGACATTGGTATCCGTCCAAGAATTAACCGATGAAGAACTCCCCGAACTCATCGTCTGAGTCAAGGAACCCGTCAAACTACCAGACGTGGTCATTGACATCCCACTGCTCGTGGACATCGTCTGGCCCGGATACGACGAAGAAACAAAGCCAGTAGTCGTAGTTGAACAAGTCGTCTCCAAAGCCCCCGTCGGCGGCGGACAGCTCACGGGACATTGGCAAGCCGCGATATACGGCGCCTTGCTGGCTGTTCCGCAGACGGCCGTCGCCTGTGGCGGATAGTTGGTCGCATCGTATGCGCCTACGGTAGAACAGTACTCGATTGCGTTGGCTAGGGCTGTGGCGTTGTTGCAGGGGAATAGGGCGTTGTAGCAGCTAGATTGTGTAAGCGTGTGTAGAGAGGAAAAGGGGGAGGAGGAAAGGGGAAAGGGGAAACGTACCTATTCCCGGCCCTATCGCATTGCGCGCTCACGACGGTCGCAAATGCGAGAAGGGTCAACATCGCCTGCGGCATACTGGAAGACCGTACTTTTCCCATGACAGAAATATGGGATCAATGAGCAGAGAGTTAGGTTGAGCAATGGATAAGACACCTTTTCTCAGCCAAGACCTCGTCGAGATTTGGAACGCAGGTATGAGCATTGTCTTTTATATTTCTTCGACGTGCGTCGTGACGACCGCTCCGACTCACTTACGTCGACCCCGTGCCCAGGACTACAAGGTAGTCTCGGGGGCTGTAGAGTCGACGGATGTCTCATGTCAATCTTTTCGCGATGTCGTACCGACGAGGTCCCGTATTACCAATATATGGGTAAATAGATGGGTAAGGCAGTCAGCAATAGAACGTCGAGTCTCTGGTACGATTGGTAGGATATCCGCGCGATAGGTCTCATGACGACGCTTTTCAGCCCCTATCTCGACGTCGTGGTGGTGGGATGGGAGGAAGATTGAGACCTCGACGCATGCTGCACAACCGTTTTGTGTCAGAGCGTCGGTGCGTCCCCATGCTTATATAGTCCAGCTCTTGTCTCTCTCGATCAATACCGAGACGTCCCAGTTTATGTCAGGGACCAGCGGCCACGACATGCGGTCGTGCACGTCAGCTGGGGGGAGAATCAGAAACACCTCGCTAACGGCCGCTGGGTAGATAAGCTTGATGCTCGTATAGAGGGCAGTCAGTCGGCGATATAGCTTGTCGGACATGAGGAGTTGTGAGGTCTGCAAAGAAGAGCTTAACCCACGTATAACCGAGACATCGTCAAGTGTTACCCATGATATTGACTTTCTCGTCTGTGGCTCCCAGGCTGAAGGTAGGTACTAGACATGCCGAGGGTTTGGGGATGCGATGGTTTGAAGCAGGTATAGTGGTTGCTCCACTTGAAACTCTTCGAGCTAATATCGCATCTGTAGATACTAGGGAGAAACTCACGACATAGCAGAGTCTGTCAGGACATCCTGATACTCGAGCATGCTTGACTTGCAACCGCAACCCTCCGGTGATCGAGCTGATCCCGAGACCAGGAGAACGTCGAACGTGCCGGACAGCCATCGAATAGCCCGGTTTCATTGTCACCGCGGTATGATTCAGACGGTTTCTCATTACTTTGGATAACGGCCGACTATCGAGCTCGTATAGTATTCAAGGAGAAAACAGGATTTTGTGTTGAGAGCTGGGACATTCGGAGAGACAAGTCGTGTGCAAAACTCTTGTCTGAGTGATGGCACTAGATATGGTGCTGTGCAAGCTCTAGCCCCTTTTCCTTCAATCAAGTGATTGTCTTCTCCAATGCTCGGCTCAGAAAGTGCGTATCGCAGTTGACGTGCAATAGAACACCGTATTGTTCACAAAAAATCGATAGCTCATGTCGGACGCATGATCCCATGTTCGATTAGGAGTTAGTCAAAAAAAGACATTATTAATTTACATTGCTTACAATTTGGTATGACCGTATCATCCCCTATTATCGAATTTATCTCAGTCGAAATCGGCCGCTCTCCAAATCCTGACTCGGTCCCCTAGCCCTCGAGCCAGACGCCTCGCCGCGCATGAAAGTCGGCTCGGTCGCCCAAGTGACAATATTCCCACTCACAGGACTTCTTGTTTGATGATTCTCAAGCCCATGCACAGGCGAAGCGCGTCCGTAGTAATCCTCACTGCGTCGCGCAGTCTGGAAACTGGGTCTGATCCAGGCACTAATACTCCGATCGTCCCGCCGGCTAGGCGGGGGCTGGTAAAGGTCGTCGCGACGGAAAGGATTTTTCGAAAAATCGGTCTTCTCCATACCAAGGGACCGTAAGTGAGCAACCGGATCCACAGCCCCTGTATCACCCCTGTCTCGCGATGTTGTCTGTTCCAGCCTACCCCTGGCGAGCGAGACAAGGTTCATGAAGCCGCTGGATATGCTCTGAAACGTGAAGGCGAGGGCGATGAGGGGGATGCTAATGCCGAGTCCGATACCGAAGACGTATTTGCTTACGTAGCCGAATGTGAGGGGGGAGTTCTTCTGCCACTCTTCAAAGTTGATTGTGAAGAATGACGCGATAAAGGATAGGGGAAGGAACACGATCGTCACGATGGTGAATACCATGACTGTTTGTCCTTGCCTGGCTGCTATGAGCGCTTGGTCGCCGGCGAACCGCGCCTCGAGAGCGTTGCCGTGCTTCTGCTTGAGGTCAAGTAGGTCGGTGAGACTGTTATACAGTGTTTCCGCTTGTTTGTCCATCCGAGCGACATCCTTGACCTTAGCTTCAAGACCGCGCTTTTGTTCACCCGTGCGGCGTTTTACTTCTGATACAACGGCTTCAGTACTGCGGCGTGAGCTTTTACTACGCAACTCTTCTGTTATAAAGCCCTCAAGATAGGTCATCGTCTGTAGCTGTGTTTCTAGGATGGTCTTGATAATGGTCAGCTCATCGCGAATATCCTTGATCTCAGCGAGCAAAGATGTCTCGCCACCGATATCCAACAGTGTGTCGAGAAAGCCGGGCCCATCATCTTCACCGTCGTGGTCCAATTCAGAAGGTTCATCAGAATCTGGCTGGTCAGGATTTCGACGCCGATGTTGCCGTAGCCACCGTGCTGATTGAGCGGAGGCACGGTTGAAGCGGCTGAAGAGCCGACTCTCCCGGTCTGTGATTAACCCTATGGAGCTCTCAAACATGTCAAGAAACTGGTAGTCCTGATTGCCGAGTCGACTCCGGTCAAACATGCCAGAGCACCGACTTGTGATCAGCATGGCAAGATCATAGACAGATTGAATGGGTGGCCGGGTCTTTGCGTTCGTCTCCTCAATGATACCATCCAAGACGTTGAGTGGATCGTTCTTGGGCTGCTTCCAACGCTGGGGGAAACATGTAATGACAAGTTCTAAAGAGACGGACGAGTTAGCGGATGCGATAAAGGTCGGGGCAACCTAGCCATACCTTTTCCAAGAACCCAAAGCCAGAGTTGGTCGACCATAAACACTTTCGGCTCGATTTTGTGTCTTTTGCAGAAACGATACACGACCCTATGAGACGATATGTCAGTTGGCCTCTTACATGGTACACTAACAGAACAAGAGAAAGACACATACTGGTCTGTATCTCGAACCGAGGTGTCGACTCCGTGGTAGAAGAACTGATCGAGAGTCCGGCGTGGATGTAACGGCGGGTTGCTTTTCAAATACGCATCTAAAAGCATGGTGTCCTTGTTGATAAGAGTCTGCACTGTACCTTCATGTGCGCACTTGATAGCTCGGCTCATTTGTCGACGTTTCTTGTCCGTCTCGTAGTGAAGGAAGGGCATCTGTATCATATCAGTTAGGATTCTTCGATAGTGATAGGAATACTCTCATCTTACAAACAGGACGATCTTCCCGTGTGAGGCGGCATGAGTTGGTGTATCCCAAGGAAGAGAGAACGAGTTTTTTCTACTCTCGCTGATCGGTATGATGTCCTGCCTTGTATGGGGGATACTGGGTGGCCCTTTACCCCGGCTGTGCTTCTTTGGATGCCGTTCAGCGGTCTGTTCGCTTTTGCTCTTCCGCTTCTTCTTCACCTCGGGCTCCGACGTGCTGACATCCTGGTCATCTGATGGATTCACAGGTCCGGGAGTGTTATCCCCCTGGCCAGATTTTGCCGTGGGCGTTAAGGGGAACTCGATGATGGAAGGTAACGGGGACTCTTTTTTCACATCTGGTTCGTCTCTTCGTGGTGATGGAATACGATGGCAGAAAGGTCGCATGAAATGCGCATGGGCAAGAGGTCCCCTATGCTCCTGGTCGAAACATTTCTCTAAGGCTTTGAAAGACTCGATGTCTCGATGTCCGGCCTCTATGAAAGACTTGGCTAGTAAGGTCTAACTAATGCGTGAGTATACGAGACTTTCTCAGGAAGAGATGGGTCAAATTACCTCAACCCATGCAATCTAACACATGATGTTAGTCAATATTCATCTCGGCATAAGGAGGAGCCATCGTGTTACATTATTGGCCGGGAGATGGATCCATCTGAAGTCGGGCTTGTAGTGGAGGTTCTTGGTCAAGGTCGAGACTTGTGGTCTGTTAGTCTCGTCGTTCCAGCCGTACAAGAGATCATAGACCGAGTACTTGGATACAAGTTGCTTCTTCTCAAATTGTCCAAAGTCCACGACTGTGGCCTCGAAGGCCTTGCAGGCTCCTTCTTCAAGCGCGGTTAATCTACTTGCAGTTAAAGCAGGAGATAGCAGTCGGACGATGTTCGCATGAAACTTTTCAGCAGCGCAAAGCATTGGCGTCCGGTCAAAGCTATCTTTCACGCTGATATTCACATCATGTCTCGATAGCAGGAGGAGCACAAATTCTTCGAAGCCATTGAATGCAGCCCAGCTACGCAGATTCTATCAGCTACTAGTTCGGTCACGTCACGGTATTTGGAAGGGCGAGTTGGACTGTACGTACTGTAAGGGCGTCATCCCGTTCGACAACTCAGCATTCACATTGGCATTGGCATCTAGCAACAAAGTAGCAACGGAGAGGTACCCGTTCTGAGCAGCGTTGTGCAGAGGAGTCCAGCCTCCGTCACTCGTAGCATCAGGGTCAGCGCCGTATTTGAGCAGGAGCCTCACCATGTCATCTCGGTGCTCTTTATCATTACTTTCAGCCGAGAGATGTAACGCCGTACGACCGCGATTGTTCGTCGTGGCCACATAAGCATGGTTCTCGAGGAGGAATTGGGCAAGCTCAACATTGCTATTGGTAGCAGCCCACAAGAGCGGTGTACGACCGATTTGATCGAATGCATCGATGAGAGCACCATGTTGGTGTAGTAGCCTCAATGTCTCAAGCGTCCATTTCGCCTTGGGTTGTTTCTCCGACGCCAGATAGAGCAAAGGGGTTCTACCCTCCTTGTCCTTGGCGTTCGCGTCGGCCTGACTATTAAGCAGTATTTCGACGACTCGGTTGTGGCCTTTAACGGAAGCAACGAACAAGGCAGTCTGGCCTAAGCGGTTACGGGCGTTTACATCGACGTGATGGGAGATCAGCTCCGAGACGACGGCGACATTGCCAGACTCAGCGGCTTTCACTATGGCAGGCACCTCAGCATCAGACTTGGGGTTCACAGCAGCGCCCTGCTCGATCAGAAGACGGACAATCGAGAGCCTGCCGCGGCCCGAAACTCGCTGGAGGGCCTGGCGTAGGGCATCATGGTCGGCAGGGGCTGTCCACGATGGTTGTTCGGCCAGGATCGCTCGGACGAGGGTTTCATTCGCATGGGCTGCGGCCGTGATCAGTCGCTGATGGCGAGTCTCCGGCACGAAACTAAGCAATGGCGACGAAGCCATGACGGGCCGGGACAGCTGAAGGGTCCGGCGCGGTTTCGGAATTCAGCAATAATAGAGTTTCGCTGTGTCAGCAGATTGGGGGGATCGGTGATCGGGTCGCTTTTCACCGTTTCTCTACGATTGGGGCGCCATGACTTGCCAACCTGGTGTGAATGCTTCATGTGCTGCAACCTTTCACTCCAAGGCGATGCTCAGGTGAAAGACGCGATGCTATTCGCTTACATAGAGTGACAGGTACAACGGAATTCCGCCCAACTCGTACGAAATACATCCTAGGGTAGGTACCTACATACAAATCGATTCTAGTACAGGACCGGTATAGATTATCCGTGCTTACCAGGATTCGTGGAGTGGTTTTGGGCAGAATCTCACCGGTCTGAGATGATAGATCAGCAGCATCTCGCATCATCTGTGGCTGATAGTGGCTGAAGACGGCTTACAGTGGCTGGTGATTCCATCTCGATGGTTCCAGATCCATTAGCCTGGATATCTGGCCAATTGGCTTTTCCCGGTTATATTTAGGCGGACTAGCCAATCACGCTAGTCTCTTCAGCCCCGCTTGGCATCGTTCGCTCCGACACCGAGATGAAACCGTTGTTTTGTTTGAGCTGCTGGAGTTCGTAAACAATGCTCAGAAGGCAACCCGTCCTCAACACTTCAACAAGTGATCTGCAACGCAAGCAGGTAAGAAGTAGGCATTGTCATCGTACGTACGACGAGGCTGAGTAATGGAATTTCGATAGACCTACTATACCGGGGTGACGCGTCCATGAGTCTCAGCTCTTGCTCACGATCGAAAAGAACGAATGGAATTGGTGGTGGACGCCTCGAGGGGGTGGGAGTTATCGGATTGTTTATGCATGCAAGAAGACATATGGGCACGTGGGAGTGAGTGAAGCTGACGTCTTGTCTCAGGTTCTTCTCTCCTCCAATGACGCTGTCCATAAGCGACAGCGAGCTGACTGGCTGTTACGGATGTAGATGTGGACGTATATATGTGAGGACGGGATACCACCACTCACTGACGCCAAATGTACCTCTCCACAGCATGGATAGTCGAGTGTTACCAGCCTGCATCTCTGCGGATGTAGACTCGCGCATTTCGTCACAGTCACACGACAGGAAAACGTCACCATGACTTATTTCTTAATGCCTCTGACAGGGAAAAGTTTGAAGCGCATCTTGTCTCTGAATAGAGAAGTCGATAATGAGAAAAGAAAAGAGCAGACCAGAAACGAGGAAAAGTTGTGTCGCATCATCATCGGAGTCTTGCACTTGGTTACGGATGGGTATTATATATTTCATTGCCTGTTGATGGGAGCAACGCCCTTCCTTGCCTACTACCAAAGGTAATATGTAGTGATTGCACACCCCAACAGTAAAGCAGAGAGGCCTTCGTCCTTTTCAGACATAAATAGTAGGGCTTTATGTCGTCGTGGTATATCCTTTCCAAAATCATCTGATGAACCTCTTCCTACCCCCCATCCCAAAGTAATTATGATCCTCTATATGCTGTTTTCTATGTAGGTACATTGTATGGCCCTCAGCGTATGAAGCAATTGAACCCATGACATCGTAGACACGTCGTTGGCAGGTAGCACGGCCTGGTGTACACCAGACTCTGCTTGCCAGTTTCGTCGCTTTAAATATTAGATACTCGGTGTAGACACCGATACTTGCTCTTTATACCACCTGCATCTGGGGGAATCTGTGCTCCCTCCTCCGACGCGTGGCGGGCTTGTCTGACTCCTTCTCGGACTGCGCCTTCTCCAGCTCTTGCACGTGCATGGCTGCGAGCTCGGCCTTCATCTTCTCGATCTCGGCCAGCTCAGTGGCAATGGTCGCGTTCTCCATCGCTTGGAACTGTTCTAGCTTAGCGTAGTAGAGTTCATCCTTTCGCTCCTCATCACCATCGTCCAATATGCCCATAATAGGCTCGGGTGTCTGGAGGAAACCCCTGGCATCGGCCTCGACGATCGCTTCGAACATCTTGGTCGCCATCATTTCATAACCAGCAGTGCCGGGGTGCATACCATCCTCGGCAAGATTCTGGTCCTGAATACCGTCAGGACCCTGGAGCTCAGCAAGCACAACAGGCTTTCCTTGCTCTTGGTAGATCTTAGCCAGTCTTCGGATTTGGGGGTTGACGCGCCAGACGTCTTCTCGGCCGTTGAACCGCTTGTCCCAGGTAGGGAGGATGGTGGAGACGATGACGGTAGCGCGCGGGGACGCCTTTAGGCAGTACTGAACGAGTTCGTCATATCGCTTGTAGAAGTTGTCGATATCAATGTGCTGGAAACAATCGTTGGAGCCGGCGTTGATGAGGAAGAGGTTGGGTTTTCTTGACGGGACAGTCTTCTTGGCATGGTATAGAATTCGGTGGGTGGGCACACCGGGGTAGGCCTCAATGTCGTTGTCGGTCATGTTGCCCAGGCGCTGGCTACCAACGAAGTTGACAGGGTTGCCGATCTTGGTGAGCTTCTCTCTGAGAGGGCGGCGGAAGCCGTTGTTGTCGATGCCAGGCTCAGGGCTGTCACCACGAGTGGTCGAGGCGCCCAGCGCCATGATACGCAGGGGCATGCCGTCGGCGAGAGGCAGTTCATAGCCGGGCCGCTTGAAGGGCTTGCTCTTCCAGAACTTGGTGGTTCCATGGCCGAGGGAGCTGTTGCCGGATACGTAGGTAACACCGCCGCCGAACTTGGGGGTCTTGCCATCGCCGGTCACGTAGCTGACACCACTCTTGAAGCCATCACCGATCGACTGAGACCACTCGCTCTCGACCGTACCCGAAAAGAGCAAAGCTGTTGCGCGGTGTGAGATACAGGGCTGAGGCGGGACGGGTGTTTGTGGGGAGGTGAAACCATTGGAAAGAACAGACGATACTAAGTCGAGGAGAGAACAGGGGCTTACCAATAAGTAATAGTGGCACGAATAGGAAGACAAGCAGTCGCTTCCTTGCCATAACCACGGATAAGATATTCGCGGTTGTCGCATGTAACTGCGCTGGAAAGGCCTGAAAGGCCGGTAACTTGTCCATCATGCTGCCTCCTTATGCAACACAGTGATACGTAGCGATAGACAGGCTATTAGGAGGCGGGGAGTATCTGACTATGTACTCAGACTATGCAACGATGTATGTTCAAAGGAATGACTAGGAAGAAATAATAAGACTAAGAAGAAAGAAGAAGAAGGCGAAGAAGAGAAAGGGAAAGGTTTACCTTCGTCGCGAGGACTGGGGACTCGGAGGGGAGAGCGAGAGTGTGGTGAAGCGAGCGGAGCAGACAGGCGGCGGGAGGAGGATGCTCACAGAAGAGAAATCGACGAAGAGGAATCACGGCGGTCCCCATTCGCCCCCTTTCGCTCCTAGCGGGCTAGTGTGCAATTTAGTGTACACTAGAAGCAGAAGGGGAAGCCAAGGACCGCCAAGCCGACAAGGCGAGGAATATCGCTGGAAGGTTTCAACACGACTGTGTGGTCCTTGTGGGGTGTCGGTGCAAGTGGACCGTGTGAAAGTAGCGGCATTAGGGTCGTAATGAGGCCCAAGAGGTACCTGAACCCCGGCGATGTGGCACGGAAACCTTCTTCTTCTTGCTGCAGGTGAGCAGGAAGATGGCGGTGATGGTGGACGTAGCAGAAGATAGTATTACTGTGTAAGGTATGTAGGTCGTAAATAATGTGAAGAGGTATAAAAACAAATCTCAGTGAGATGGAAGCCGTCAGAAAACTGAAGTTACGTAGGTAGGTAATCCGTATTCCTAGTGGCGTCGCACGAAGACGTGAATCGGGCAATTGGATCGTAACAGCCAGAGAACGACAGAGACACCGGTTAGAGGCAGCAACCTGCGATGGGTAGGTACTTCATACCTTACATCTTGGATGTACACATCTAGACCCCAACGTACCTGCCAACAGCACAGAACAGGCATAGACGTGATGAGAAATAAGGTGAGGTCGACTAGCTAGTATCCCGTAAGGTGCCTTCCGTGAGAGTGGCCCGTATGTACCGTAGGTACCGTAACTGTGATGCGTACGGGGCACTGCACCTTTGACGGAATTTAACTCCATGCCTAATATAACTCTATCTTGGCCGGCCCCAACAATGCCGACTTCAAAGTACCCGGGTAGATTTTTCCAACCGATGGATGTCTATTAATGAGCACATCTAGATTCTACGATAGTATTTAGTAAATTCTCGATTTGTCTCCCGTCGTATCCGTCTACTTTTCGAGAGATAGCGAGTTCCGTAGTGTTCTGCAGGTGGTAAATATAGCGATGGGTCTGCTTATTATAGCGGTACGCTAAGAGCATGAACCAGCAACGTTTACGGGCGCCATACGCGGTGACTGGTACGATTACCTAACACGCTCTAACCAGTTAGAGCGGCCACCTTCGTGACGGTCGCGAAGAAAGTTCACCAGAGTGGATCGTCCAGTTGGCTAACGGGTCGTCGTTGCCAAAGGAATCCCGTATGTGTCCCGTATCCGTAGCTCTGACAGGTGAACACTGCAAGCTCACAGATTCCCACTTCCTCCCACTCTCTCTACCTAATCTTCCTCTTACATGCACCAACACCGCATCTTGAGTGCTTCAAGTTTCTACTACCTCGACGAGAAGTACTACCAGTGCGGAATACTTCATAAGAGCAAGAAGTGCGGCATCATGGATCCGTGTGGCCTTGGGAGTTTCCGACCGGCATGCAGCTCAGGTATTACACCCACAAACAAAACCAGCGTTTCATCCAACAAGAGCATGAGAGAAAAGGCTCGGCCTTCGCAATTCTGCATTCGTTCTCTGGTGAGGAGACCGGATTAGTTGCCTGCAATTGGCAGACACAGGCGCGACGAGAAACCCTGGCTTGAATGTGACTTCAAGCGCTGCCTGCCAAGTCCAGTCTCCCGCATGCCGCTGGCCTAATAAGAGTCTCTGTGCAGAAAACCTGCCAATTTGTACAGTGCCGACATCCGATGACTCTCAATCATGGTGCTATCCTGTCAATTACATAGCCATGATGCTTCTTGTTCTTCTCCTATTAGAGCATCTCCTTACCCTCATGCCTATTGCTCCTCTGGCTCCTCGTTGCGACTTTCAATGTTGGCCATGAAGAGACCGGAGACGAGAGGGTGGGAGGCGGGGATTGATAGGTGATTATGATAAGGTATGTTGCCGCCCATGATGGCATGGCGCAAGCACGCCACGGCTTGTTGAAACCTCGACTCGCTTGCCCGCACAAGCGTACATATACGGGATGGATGCTTCACTTCAGTACGCTGCTTCCTGCAGGGCCCTTCTCGAGAAAACTTTGTGTCTGCCTCAGACAAAGGACGAAGCGAGGTGCCGGGCCGACGTTGCTACGAAAATCTCGTCGCCTGTGTGCCTATAGATTGTTGATAGGCATTTCTTTCTCGACGGGATGCCTACGTACATACATATGTCATCGCCAAGAACGTGCAGCTTCTTACATCCCATGTCTGTACGAGGTATACCCATGAAGTTTATGACCTAGATAGGTATTTTCCGTACTTTCACCCAGTGTGGTTGGTGGCGGCGGGTTGTTGTATACTGCGGCAATCCTCCGTCTTCACTGAGAAGGCGATGTACTATGGGGCCGTTCCCTATCTGCAATTCTGCGGTAAGCTACGAATCTACTCGAACAAGGTCATATTCTTTCCCCTCGTACCTCGTATGTAGGCCAATCTCCCAATCCTGTTCGTTCAGAAAGGAATCACAGAAATGCTGTTACACCATCGGCACTTGATCCCATTCGCCTCAGGCCTCAGCAGAGACTTCTTACGGCACTTTCACTATACAGGTAATATGATATGACGACGCCACCGATATCGATATCCCAAGAATGGCGATATTGGGTCCGACCAACTAGCTTGTCCTGGCATCAACGTCCCGGGTTCAATAGTAGCACGAACAGAGCACGAACGGTTAAGGACATATTTATTATGCTTGGCGGCGAGAACGTGGTGATTGCGATCTTCATCAACCTACTTCGCACGTACTTAACATGACTGCGAATACTTACTTTACATCATACTACCATCGCGCATCCTGTTTCTCGTCTTCTCTTCTCGTACCTCTTTCGCCTCAACAGAGATGAACCGGGCATGACGTAACTCTTGGTTCGTGCTTGAGCCCTGACCCCTACGATAGGCGGATCTGGCCCAGATCTACGGATATCTAGCTCATACAACGGCGCTCTCTGCTTTCAAGAATCGGATCGAAGATGGTATAATACTTGTTCTGGCGCGACCATCCAGGATGGGATTCTCATCAAAAGCAAGTTCTTCAGGTGAACGAAAACATATCGCCGATGAAGCCAGATTCATCAATGAGCTGGCGCACTGGTCTCTAGTCTGAATGACCACGCCAAGTATCTCCGCTGTCAGCCGACCGATCGGAGCGCCACGATGGGACATTCCGTGCGCTCTGCGTATCACATGATAGACGCTACGACATACGTGCCTAGCGCACCCACAGACCAACGCATCGTGCTTTTAAGCTCAACCGGGTTGGATCTGCCTATCATCCCCATTCCCCTCTCACTGTTTAAATTGAATCTGAGGAACTCGGTTGCCTCGAGTACTCGAATCTGGTTCAACACTATCGACGAGAAGGAGACGATATCACGTTGGCACGGATGCCAAAACGGATCGTGGCACGGAAAACTTGAGAACTTCACATGATTCTTCACTTCCTCCCCTTCCCTCCATATCCACGATCCAACCCCTCACCCCGTCAACCCCAACCCACCCGCCGATCCTAGCATCAACTCAATCCACTTTCTCTCCTGCCTTCCCCCCCACTCTACTCCACCACCTTTGACTTCACACTATCACAACTACCTACCCGATATCATTGCCGCCTACCTGACTGGTATTCAATCGCCCAGGCGTACCAAATAAGAATGATCGATACTTGAGGTTCATATTAACCACTCGTTCAACAAAAACCAAAAGAAACAAACGAGTCTGGAGATTCATGTCGGTCACATGCTCAACCAGAAAGGAATTCCATCTGGACTTGACCACCAATACCCAATTACCAAATAACACGAGGTGGCCGGTTATTTAACTGGTGGCAATCCCACCAGGAACCGAATTCAAATCAGTCTTCGGGAGCTCAATGGAGATTCGATATAGCCTACTCCGTACTTTACGTACGTACGTACGCACATATGGAGTAGGCAGAAGTTCTCCATGACCGTATGAATCGGTCGATCAAACGTCGTTGAATCATATCATTCAACAACGACAAATGGCTAATTACCGGGAAGAAGACAAGAACGCGAGCGAGCATACCTACTCGGTACGTCTCAACGCTTCTAAGTCTTGTTACGAAGACATATGGGTGCCTAACTCTCATCCATCTCATGGATTGCCCGAGGGCTACAAATCGGTCACTCACCATGTGAATTCTCACTCGGGCCTTGACCACCGCGCAATGGCTTTACGCTGCGAGGTAGCTATATCCTTGAGTGTCCGAAGACTACAAACGAGTTACTGGCTCCGTTGTACCGAACGTTGAACCATCAGCCAATCTCTTAAAGGACGTGGTGTCGCCGGAGTTTCGATTTGTTTCAACTCCTACGAAATATGGATTTGTAGTCTCGGACACTCAGGAGATACAAAAGTCGATGGGTATGAGGCTGGCATAAATATCTGTCAGGACCGAATTGTACCTAGCCTTCGAGCAGTCAAGATCAGTCGGGTTTTCACGCCCATGAATGAGCCGACTGTACGGAACGGTCTACTCATTAAACATACGAGACAGAGAAAAAAAAACTCTTTTGTTCACGACGGTATAGCGATCCTTCGTCTAAACATCAACGATCCCACAAAAAGCCGACACTGGTCTTCACTCGGTCGATCACCTGCGACAAATAACACATGTCCATTCACTCGGCCGATCCTCAACAGCAATATCAAAAAGTTAACTAAACCCAATCTACTCGTCCATCGTACACAAAATCTAGCGGCAGGTCAAGTACGTAAGGTAAGGAACTTCAGGTAAGGTAAACGATCTAGGTAAGTTAAAGCGAAATAGCCCTATCGAACCTAACCACGAGCCCGATCAGATTCACTTATCCATAGATATCGAAGACGTCCAAAATCAGGCCGATCATAAAAGCCTTACTTATGGAAGAAAGAAGAAGAAGAATCTAAATACACACAATAAAAAGATCTAGTTAGACAACTCCCGCAAAGCCTCAAGGCCAAGCCGAGATAAAAGAATCGTATCCCTCGGGATCAATACAAGAATATAGTAAAACAAAAGAGAATCCGTCTCATATGTGGACGCATATGGTATTTGCTAACTCTGGCAATGAAGAGAAGAAAGAAAAGAATCGATATGCAACAAGGACATGGTTCAAACCCGTCAAGATAGGTTATTCACCAACCCCCCATGCTACAACGTAGGTAAGTAGGTAGTAGTAATAGGCCATGGTTGGAATCTCTCTCATCGCAAACGTAGAAATCGTATTTGCTTTGTGTGTGGGAGGGTTATTGATGATTCCCTCCCTCCACGCCATAAATTATC
This sequence comes from Xylariaceae sp. X170, assembly GCA_028637755.1. Lineage (NCBI taxonomy): Eukaryota > Fungi > Ascomycota > Sordariomycetes > Xylariales > Xylariaceae > Xylariaceae sp. X170. Next base: position 105,840 of record JAJFDJ010000050.1, on the reverse strand, counting down.
ATTCGCATAACACGATGTTCAATGTTTCTCTCCCAAATCATTGCCCAGAATAAAAAAAAGAATCCGCCCCCTTTTCCTCGAAAAAAGTATAGGTTTTTTTTCGTATACACATGCCATACGGCAGATGGCTCAAACGTCTCTGTCCAGCAAAGCTCGCTACCTCCTAGCAGAGGGGATCGTGCATACTACTATGTTCAGACGGTAACAGGAGCGTCACCCTTGGGCTTGTTGATGTTCTTAGCATACGCACCGCCAATGTTACCTGTGAATGGGTATTAGTTTCGGTCCATACTCGGGAGTACTCAGATAGGTAAGTGACGACATACCAGGAGGATAGTAGTTGCAGACGCTGTACCAGGCATCGAGAGTGGAGTAGGCAGTGCCGGCGGGGCAGAACTGCACAGCACAACCGACGCTGGTGGAGCCGGCCCAGACGAGCTGGCTCAGGTGACCCCAGCCCTCGAAGTTGCTCATGTCCGGGGTGGCCTCTCCGTAGTAGGAAGGCAGGAAGTTGTTGAACTCGCCATCGTACCACATGTTGGTGGTAGCCATCTTGATGGCACCGACCTCACCAAGAGCCTGAGCGCCGGAGCTCACACCGTACAGGGCAATGTTCTGACCGTAGTTACCGTCACCTTCGGTCCTATATGACGATTAGCAATCGGAATAGGGTTAGAAATCCTCCACTACGTACATGTCGTGCGCGAAGACGCAGGTCTTGGCTGTGTTCGCAGCGTATCCGGCAATCTTGTCGTTCCAGGTCATCTCAGGAGAAGAGTGGTTGGCACGGTGGATGTTGTGATGGAAAAGCGTCTCGTACTGGAACGAGCCCGGTGCGGGACCAGCCGCAGCCGTAGACTGAGCCGGGGCGGGTTGCTTCTCAGCGGCACTGGTAGACTCAGGAGCTGGCTCCTGGGAACTCGAGGGCTGAGGTTCGGGCTCGGGAGTCACGGTAACAATGACGATAGGCTGGGAAGTCGTGCTGGGCTGGGGCGGAGCCTGAGAAGGCGTAGGCTCGGGCTGGTCATCATCCTCGTCCTCATCGTCACTCGGGGCAGACATGGTCTTCATCTCGTTGGAGGGAGCCTCGTTCGTCTTGACGTTAGTCGGCGCAGATTCAGTCGACATAACATCGGTTGGCGCAGGGTCGGCAGCGTGGGTAGGCTTAGCCTGAGTGGGCTTGCTGTGAGGGTGAGTCACGGCAACCTTGACGGGCGTAGGAGCAGGGGCGTTTCCGGTGACGGTGACGGTGTAGTATTCCGTAACAATATCGGTCTCCATGACGCGCTTGTCGAGGGCATTGTTGGCCAAGGCCAGGGCCGCGCCGGTAGCCGCAAGAATGATTGACGATTTCATATTTCCGTTTGTTCAAGTATTGGAAGATGAACTATATACAATGTTAGGCACGAAGAATCGAAACTGAATGGATGAATGTTTGCATGAAGATTTGCAGAACGAAAAGAATAAAAAAGATCGTAGTGAATGTGATATAAGTCAATGCATATAAATGATGCTAGGCTGCAGAAGGGAACTTGATAGAATGATGAGCTGTCACACGCGTCACTTCCCAACGTGGACAGCAACTTGTACTTTTTGGCGCTCCCGTTATTGTCCAATGGTTCAGATCCAGACTCGCGACTTCATGGTTCTTTGCCCATGTGTGCTGGCTTTGTTGACGTCAAAGCATTGAAGCCCAGTCCGACTTCTCGAAGACAAGGAGAGCTGCCACGAGTGTACACTAAAGTACAATAGGCACGATGAAAGAAGAGGCCCAATATAGCACGCATGTCATGTGGCACTGACCTTTGTTTAGGTGGTGAGGCAGAAGTCTGGTATCGTAGACTGTAGCCTGTGGATAAGACACGCAAGGGAGCGATCGAGACGAGACGGTTAGTGCGTGAGTGAGTGAGTGAACTCGGGTAGCTGAATGAGTCTTTCGACGGGAGAAGAGTCGAGCTGGAATGTTTGGTTCAAAAGTGCGAAGCAGGAATCAAGGGACGACTGGCGCCCGATGGAAAAGAAAGAAGAGAAAAGGCAAAGGAGTGAAGAATTGACTCAATCAACTGGCCACGAGAAGGGTGGAGAGAGGGTGTGAGTCGGGTCGAGAGCGAGAGTGGAAGTCTTTAAAGGAGCGAAAGTGTGCGTGAGGCAGACACGGAAGCAGGAAAGAGTGTAAGTGGTTGGCTAAAAAAAGGACGTGGTGCCGCGAACAGGCGCGCTGATATACCAGGTGCGGGAGAGGGCAAGGGGAGGAGGAGAGGACGAAGCACGAGGTGAGAAGTGAATGCTGAGAAACAACAAGACGGAGTCGGGAATTAAAGGTGCTGTGGGGCCAGCATGAGGTGTGCGGCAAGAGTGCAGGTGCAGGACTGGACGGATTATTTTGTGTGTCAGATCCCTGCCCTGTCCGTGGCTGCCAGTCTGAGTATCGTAGCGTAGGTAGCGACTGGCGTAATCCCGTAGTGAATGGCCAGCTGAGGCAAGTGGCACGGTCTGGGAACGGTTAGTTGCCCTTGACCCGGTGCTGGACTGGAAGTCGCAAGTCGCAAGTCGCTGCCAGCCAGAGGAGATCGCAGGGGTCGACGTGAAGCGGTTGCAGCGAATAATTCACAGGCGACGAGAGCACGCATGCCTGTCATCAGGTACCCGCATGTACCCGCGCATCCACGGGCAAGGGTGGAGTACATTAGTGTACAACTCTCTTGCCTGACATGCTCGACTTAAACGGCCTGCTGGGTCTTGCTAATTTCCAGGTGTCCGCCTAAAAGGACAGTCAGCTGCCCCTCCGTCTATGAGCCCGTGGAGGACAAGTGCCATATGGAATTTGCACCTCTCGGAGTTCGTATACGTCCCTATTCCGCATGGTACTAGAAAATTTGACAGCAATGTCATGCTTCTAATGAGCCCAGAAGCCTAGAGATTATCTCATTCTATCGGGAATCAACGATTTCTGCATACAATCAGAGGTAGTACACTGCCTCGCTCACTGCTTACGCTGCCTGTCACATGCTTTCGTGATCTCTGTCTGTGAATAGCAGTAAAACCTGACAAGTGCACCCTTACGGCAGACTTACACGTTTTAGTAAGTGCAAGTCGCTCAAGAGATCTAGAAGATCCAAAGACTTCGCTGTTCAACCTCAACAACTCCATCCCTCAAGTCGAAGATTCCCATCCTTTTTATGTATGTCCCTTTGCTCTTCAGCTCTTCGTCGTCGCGACCGTCCGTTTAGCACCCGTCGCCATCTAGCTAGATTAGTACGTTTCATCACCTTGCTAGCGTAACGGTACCTTGCAGATCTTGTTTCCAAGATTTCGAGCCCTGCCCGAGCGGGACTAGCGCTGGTGCCCTGCTCCCCTGTAAGCGCGCCGAAGTGATACGGTCCCTACGGATTACTTTAGCTAAGGAGCTAACTGAAGTCCGTATCTGACCTGCGAATTGCATTGCGAATTGCAGCCTGTAGGGCTCATCTGTTAGCGACCTCAGGCTTACACTAGGTGCCCTAGTCCTGGCTAGAGACGCTACCGGCGAGGTCGCCAACTTCACCAAGCCCCAGAGTCCATACCGGTAGTGGGAAATCAGTGCAAAATTACGTATGTGTACGGCCCACCTGCACCGTTCCCTCCCACTCACAATTGAACCCGACCCCTTTTCGGGGTGGGCCCCATCTCTTGGATCGTTGATGTGGGTGTAATCGGTGTTTAAAGTGAGTCCCGTAGGTTATCACGATTCACGGGAGCTTGCACGCTTATCTCCCATTACGGCAAAGCAATGCAATCGTGATGTAGCTGAGCTCCGAGCTTCGTCCATGATACAATCAGTCAGCTCTTTGTAAGAGGTAAAAGGGGGTCATGTCCGAGATAATGTGACAAGAGAACGACAAGTTGTGGGTGTGAAAAAAAGGGAAAATATCGCGGGCAGCAATTGAAGTCTTGAAACGACCGCAATCTCGGCCGCGGTTATGTACGAAGTAAACCGTATTGGTCAATTCCGTAACGGATGCGGCCACAGCGTTTGTGGGGCTCCCCCGGTCGACGGTCGCCTCCATCAGCAATCAGTCTGTAACAGCCACAGTTGCCAAGGGCAACTTCTCTCTACAGTGCTTGGTCAACTCGGCCAATTCCTTCAATTCCTCTCAGCCCTGTATCACCAGCCACTCGTCGCATTGCGGGCGTGTAAGTCGCATCTCAGATTAATCACGGATTAAGCCATTGAGAGTCGATGGTGGCTTGACGGGATAACTTGAACATGATGGATATCGGTACCTTCGTCATGTGAGTTGATTACGGATTCGTTGTTGACATCCGTTTATTACGGTATACTCCGGCGCAACGAGTGCTGGTCCTGATATTGCCCAGGAGCAACCAGGAATGGGATCATGGATCACCACTGAAGCCCGTTGGCTACCTAATTACTGGCGACTAGGGGACTCCAATTTACTTAGCTCTGCCTTCTAGTCTCTGGGCCTAATGTAGGCGATATTGCACGTAAGGTAAGCTGAAGGAGAAGCCCTACGGACGACTTTCGGGACGACTTCCAGTACTGTGCTAGCACTGCCCGGCTCACCAAATAAACAATGCACGCTAACCGTAGGGCATCCCGTAGCGGTTCCGTTCGGTCGTCGACATAATTTATGAACTTATGTAGGTCATCGCTCATCGCCATCACCTACAGTACCGGCGCCGCGACAATCGCGTGAGGTACGAGGGAGTAGTTGGCTGCTAGTGTAGATCCTTAGACAGATAGTCAGTAATACCTGCCGGTGTTATAGCTGCTATAGTTGCCGCATTATGAAGTCTGCACTTCGTACGGATTACTTGAAGTATTCTGCCGGTAAGTGCTCGTAACTCGCAAATCGTTGAAGTTGACGGATACCGGTACACTAACACCTATCACATTGACTTATTTACATCACCCTTTTCGTGATGCATCATGCCCCCAGCCCCGCTGGCCGTCGAGCAGAGTAGATCGGGTCCAGATCGGGTCCAGATCGGATCCGAGCCGGTTCTCCTAATAAAATTGAAACGTAAGAGGCGTTCAATGTTTACTCAGTCCTTGTACAGTATTCCTTGCGTTGTTCTAGCGCTAGAAACCCCAACGAAGCCCTCGAAAGCTGTTTGTTATTAACTCAACTCAACTCCGTCTCCACGTGTAGCTTAGCTATCGCAGATGGCCGGTGCTGGTAAGTTGTAGCCCGTGCTCCTGTGCCTTGGGCAAGGGCAGGGATGCAGAATACGGGTATGTAGGCAAACGCAGGTCCCCCATTCAACTATTTCAGCTCGTTACCGTAGGTCCGGATTCCACGGCCGAATAATCGCTGTACTCCGTGTCCATCCCAATCACACTTAATCGCGAGGGACCAGTTACCGTACTGTGTGTTGCTTGCTGCTCGTTGCTTGTTCTTGTCTCGCCCTGTTCTTTTAAGATTGATATATAAATTCGATTTTTAAGACATTTTTTTCTTGTATTTTCTCTGTTTCTCCCTGAATTCACGGAAGACGCCGTAGAAACTAACAAACCAGTAGTTTCGTATTTCCCACTGTTTTTGGTGCTGCGATCGCATGGACGGGATCCCCTCGCGGCCGCTTCGCTTATGGTGGGCTCGTGCACGATGACAGGTGAGAAGAGAAGAACGTCAACACCATCATGGGTCTGTTTCAGTGCTCAACTCGTACCTACATACTACATATTATGTTCCCGCTTGCGACGACGTGTAGCGACATGACTGTTCCGCTGTATCACTGCATGTCCGCATCGATATTGGGATCCGAATGATGCGAACACAGCATCATGACGACCTACGCATGCGAAACGGGGTCAATCGGCCGACGTGAAGGATTCACAAGCCCTCCTCCAGATCTAGTCAGTCAGAACAACTTGCAACTCCAGACGTGAGACACTCTGACACGACAGGCCCGGGCGAGAGCAGAAAAGGAGCAAAAGTACGTGAGATGTTTTGCGCAGGAGTAACCGAACTATTCAGCAGTGGAACCGACTTACTCTTTCTCTTCTGCTCTGTAAGAGTCCAACATGAATCTCGTAAGTTGACGATGTTGTGAGAATGATATCAGATCCGTCAACTATTTTCGTTCTGGACTCCCATCCTTCTGTTCAACGATAGCATAATCTGAATTCTCTCGCCGACGCAAGCCATCTCACGGAGTTGGTCAACGGGACACCCCCAGTGACTGAGTCGCGACAGCTTCACCACTCCGTCTGGACCCGTCATAGCATGATCATTCCTGGAAAAAACAGGAAAAACATAAAACCCCGACACGTGGCGTACATTTTTGGACTTCCCCTATCACCACGGAGGCTATAGCACGTCACGGTTTGTTTCGCAATGCGCCGGGTAGGTAGCCGAGATCAGTCACATTGTGCCCTCTACACGATACCGCATGATTCAGAATCTGTGTTCATCTCCGGCTTCCAAGGTGATACCCTTCAAATTCTCAGCATAACGCGCTAGATTGCTCCAGAAAGAAAGAGAAAGAAAGACCCAGCATCCGAGATTCCGTCTCTCTCATTCATCTCCATGACGACGCCTCTTTCCATCGTCTTCATGCCATCAAAGACACACTAGATAACTCCGAATACTCTGCCCAGGTAACACGACAACGCCACCGATCCCATGTGCTTCTCTTCTTTTCTCTCCGACCAATGTTGGTCAACCAACCACTTCACCATCCATAGTCCGGTCCCTTCAACAAAGTTCCTGGATGCATATAAAGGGTCGTGTTTCACGACGATATTGCTTCTATATTGCAGGCAAGGGTCCTCTAAGGACCATACGGCATGCAGCATGTAGGTCTGCTGGCTGATGATGGTGGCTTGTAAGTTGTTTCTCAAATACGGAGTCCAGGTAGGACAGACACACAAGAATCTAGAAAAAGGGAGATGATATGTAGACTTCGTTCCTGGGCCTGGATTTGAATGACAGATTTCCCCCCTATGACCCAAGGCCCCGGAAACACAACCGACCGGTCCAATCGAGATAATCATCACACAACACCTCAAATCATCATCCAATAATATCCATCCCACGTGCGAGGCCCAGATCTGGCCGTCAAGGAAGGCCGTAGTTATGACCCCTACGAGTAGAGTCATCAACCAATCGCCACAATACCGTATCACAGCCCTGAGAGAAAACATCGGCACTTGCGAGCCCATGTCTCGCTTCCAAACGGCATCAACCCCCTCGTGACGTTTCAACAACGACACAACTGTACTCCTCCTCTTCTTCTTTGTCCTTCGACTCTATCTCCCTACTCAATCTACGTCAAACATATCCTCCAGCCAACCACGGCTTGCCGTCTATATGTGTGCGCGGGTAGCTACGACTGTAGTGTATCCCGTCTTCAATGATCCCCCTTGCAGCCGGACTCGCAATCCCGCGGGGAGAGGGGGATGTAGGTAACACGCGAAAAGGTCTGCCTCGTGATGCACAAACAAAACATGATTCCCCTCATCGCGAAAGAGAGATATATCACGTTACCAATGTGCATACATACCTATATCAAGACATTTAGTGTTCCTGTTGAACGCACACGAATGCCGTCTAGCCTCTTTCCCATGGATCGTCTTTTGCCCATTCCTCGCATCGCTATGAGCAAGATTCCCATCATTCTCAATCTTCATGAAATTGTAAGTAGCGCAACGGTGCAACGCAATCACAGTATCGCGCTAGAAAGGCATAGAAGATTCCTCGCCCCTTCATCATACTCTCCAGTCCACGTGCCGAGTCTCGATCTCGCCCCTGATCCTCACTGCGGCGTTATCAGAAACCGTGGCTTGAGCCCCCGCCAGAAGTATCACCACGATGGGTTTGACATCCTGCAGGCAAAGCAGCCACCCGCCCCTGATGAGATGCGCCACCTGTTCAACTTCTTGTCTGGAACGGTAGGGTCGTATTCCACTGCGCAATGAAGTACGGCGCGGTAAGCACTTTAAAAGCCTGTTTTTGCTGGTTGTTGTCATCGACGATTCGGTATTCGCCTAGTTATCTAGCGCGAGACAGTGGTGAAGACGTGCAGATGGGGCGTTGATTGTGCTTCGTCCTCAAAACTTGGATAGGAGGGGTTGAGAGGGATAAGTTGAGAACCTGCATACGCGATTGCTTCATGCCGTCAGGGGCGCAGCTTTCGAGTACGAGTTGATATCATGAGTAGAGTGGAAGACGCATCTAGATCTGAACGGTTGTATGCTGTCGCCCTGCAGTCGTACTTGAGCCCGAAGTCACCAGCCGGCATATAGAAAAACTGCAAGTTTCTAGGTTAGATGTCATGATCCACCCACATCCCGTCCGTGCTTCGTACTCGCCAGTATCGCCGTGCCTCACTCCTACATGAAAAGCGAAAAGCAGTGATGACATGTCACATAATCATCCACATTATCCGTCGCTGTAGAGCGTGGTACCTGCATACGGGCCGAGTTTGAGGAGAGCGGAAGAGCAAACAATGTTTGCAGCCGTTGATCGGAACCGAGCCGAGTTATCTCACGGGATAGGGACGGATCGGGGACGGAATCGGATAGGAGACGGATATAATCAAGTCTGCCAACCAGCATCGAGTAGATTGCGGCAGTGTGCTGTCGAGCCGAGCTCTTCTGCCGGACAAATCGGGAGGGATCTAAATATGTGGTGGTCGTTAAACTGGGAGGTTAGCTGGCGATGTGTGTTTTCCCAGTTCTACAGGTCTGGTTCCGTCGCATAGATAATGCCGGTGTCCGTCTCGTACATCTAGTTAAGCAGGATCTGAAATAAATGAGAGAGATAACAACTCGTGCTCCATCAAAATTGCTCAAATGGACATGTAAATTACGAATATCACATCATGGAACGCAGGACTATGCTGTCAGAATTAACGAGAACATAAATTCATGTGACCGTACGCATAAGGACATAGAACAACCGGCTTGCTTGACGCCCTTGTTGTATTTATGTACATACCATCGTCCCCGCGCTTAGGACGAATCTCTAGAACTCCGTAGGTAGGGAAAACGTTTGCGCCCAGCGTCTTGTGTGTTTACTGAGACTGGGCCCGAGCAGAAGGGGGTTCAATTGATTTGCCTAGAGGGGGCTGACCAGGGTCTCTCAGTATGGGGTAGTGAGCATATATCTGTTTTGTGCGGAGGTGGACGGGGATCTGGTCCTTGGGCGCGTCTGGGATCGTCTTCTCGAGTTTCTGGGATATTTAGATTAGTATGGATGGGAGGAGGGAGGTTGATGGTCCCAGGCTCACGAGGTTGTCGAAGACGCATTGGTTGAGCTTCCACTCGGCCTTTCGGCACTGCCAAAGCTGGTGGTTGTTGTTGTCAAGGCACTTCCAGTGTCTCTGGAACTCCTCTAAGCAGTGCTTGTTGATGTCCTCGACTCTGCAGTGACGCAATGCTATCAGTATGTGGACATCTCTGCTCGGACACCTCTATCGGTTGGATGGACGGATGGCATAAGCGCCTAGGTACTGCGAATGACATGAATGTCATGATAGAGGCTCGTTGACGTACACACTGGCGGCGCATCTCGTAACGCGGCGACCTTCCTTCAGGCATTCGAACTCGCCCTTGCCCGGGTTCTCGGTCTTACATTGCATGTAATCATCGTTGTAGGGGCGGCATCGGGCGCCGATGAAGAACGAGGCGGAGAGAAGGGGCGCAGAGGTAGCTCCGATCTCCTTGACCGAAGGGATCGACTCCGGAAGAGGAGTGGTGTCATAGAGCACCTGCTGGTTGAAGCTGCATCTCCATTAGTGATCGAGGCATGACGCTGTTATGAAGTGGACGAAGGATATCCGGCGCTTTTCGCGCTCACAGATGTCGCATATAGTGACAGATAAGACTTACATGGCTTTCCGGGCCGCCATGATTGCGTTGACGTCGAGGTACAAAGAGCGATGTCGTCGTTCAACGAGGAAGCTCGGGATTGGAGCCGCTGCCGGCTAGTCAACACTCGCAAATTGAAACCGCTGATTGGCTTCAGCCACAGAAATTCACGGCACACTGTGGCTCACCATTGTTAATTGAAGTGGCGTAACGGAGCTCAATACTGTGCATTTAATGCCTCTAGCACTGTAGAGGCACTCGGCGATATCATGATGGCGACTCCTACGAGTTGGCGGCGTGTCAAGGGAATCATTGCCTATTTTCAATGTCGAAGCATGGAAAGTGACTTATTCGATCATATAAATGTGTTCTAAGCTTGTATAGTATTTGGAAGACGATGCTTTCCAAAAATCTCAACATATCAGGCTACTCCGACTGATCGTAGCGATTGTCAACTTCAGATCGAAGCTCACTTTGCTCCTAGTGCCATCTAAGCCAGGTGCTATATAAGATAAAGTAGTACAGCAAATTGTCACGTACGACCATACCCACTGGAGAACTCGGGATCCCGTCCGCTCTCCCATAGATAAGCCGGTGAGGGCCAGATTAGTAGTTGGGTCGGTGACGACCAGCGAATCCCTGGTGTTGTACGTTTTTTTTAATTTTTTCGACTTTTTTTTGCTCTCTTTTACGAGCCTTTACTTCGTGTCAACAATATGCTGAATGCTTTTATGGGCGCGAGTGGCTTTGTGATCACTTTACATTTTTGTCTGTTGATGCAATCGTTTAGCAATCCCGCCTCCCCCTTTTCTTTGGGCGCAGTCGATGCATCTCACTGGGATGAACGAACCGTCGCCTCCTGAATCTCGATGAGAGCCCTGAGGACGACTATTGACGCGCTCTGTGGCATCAGATTCAAGCCATTGGCAGATCTATTCGTATGGATCAGTCGCGATTTGCCGCCATGTCTCAGCCCTTTGAATTTTTCATGCCACTCCGCATCATGGATAAATAGACTGTACGGAGTAGTTCATGCGAGCTTAGCGAGCGCCTCACAGAGTAGAGTCGGCAATCTCGTAATGTACAAGATGACGATTGCTATTTGTCGTCGTCCTGTGGGAATGAATTCACCACCCTTCTGGCTATTTATCCCGTCAGATGTCTGGACGGGCAGAGGCAGAGTCTCATGCCACACCGACTATACCGCAATGGCTGACATATACGCAGGATATAAATTTCTACTCCTGAACAAGCCCCAAAGAGTTGAGCTCTTCATGTTTGAGTCCCGGTCGCGTGTGTATATCGAGAACATAGACATTGCCAATGATTGACGAAACGAAACTTCCCGCCTGGCCCTCGGAAATCTGTGAATGATTATCGTATGAAGAATATGTTTCGCGTATCGTAGACAACAAGACTGGAACGGACGGGTTTAATGTTTAGATGCCGTCATAAAGGGGTCCCATAAACGGTGACAGACTCCATCAATCGTACTCTCGACTATGAGCCTGAACTCAACCGGTCGGTTGACAGCTTATCATACCGGAGTGATCGGTGAGTCCATGTCACGGAGCGCATCACCCGAGGTGCGCCATAAGTAGTCGTACCAATTGTTCGCTCGCCTTGCTCAAAGTAATTGCTTCAAGTGCCAACTGTGGGCCGATTTGAGCGATTGCCGAGCGATCATGAGACAGCTGATGAATAGGCAAGACCATGCCCAATGGCTTGATATCAAGCCCCTGGCGATCGCTGAGCGCTCATCGCTTCTGGAGATAATATGCGGATATTGCACCGTCCGACCTCTTTGAAATCACCGATTTGATCAACGACTCGTGGTAGAAATAAACACCCTCTTTGCCATAGACAAGGCCACACCTATTATTGTGCTCTACATCTTAAGCACATCTCTTTAACTGGTGTCCGACCTGGACTGTGTCGCGATGATTTGGGTCCATGCTGGAGGAACCAGTTCCCAAAACTCACCAATTGTTCTCTGATCACTCGTGACAATGAGTTTCTCCAGGGGTGGGGGGGGGGGGGACGTTTTAAATCGGCCAATCACGGCGGTAACATCAGCAATCGATGAGGCACGACAGGCTACCCTGGAACCAGGCTGTGTGTATGCCTTTAAACCAAAGGGCGAGGTCATAACCCTCACGCGGTTCAAAGTTCGCCCTCCATATTACCTACCGTCAACCCGAGTGTGTCTGCCAATTTCAGGGGTAGGCACTTACATCCATGGGCGATATCGGAGTGATATGCTTCCCCTTGACTCTGTCATACACATCCACATCCACAGAGCTGGACAACTCTGTCGCTCGCTTATGCCCGTCTCATTGTCAATCTCACGGGGAAGCTCCTCACGTTTGTTGAATTCGGGTTGGTCGCCGTTTATCGCTGCCTTGAAGGAAGCCATAGTCAACCACTGCGCAACGGACGAGTAAGCCGAGTTGCTACCAAGACCAGTGAATCTGGAGATAAACAGCTGAGCAACAAGACAATTAAGTCTTGAAGAAATTCCGCCAATAGATCAAGCTTATAGAGTTAGTGCTTTTGCGCTTCAGCATAGAAATGCAGCCTTCAGCTGTGATCGAGAGCTTGTCGTCAGCTGAGGCCGTTTCGCTGAAGAGCTTCTCTTGCCACTGAACGCATGGGAAGGGAAGAAAGATGCCTTCACTGGTATCAGGCATCATATCTGTGCAGCTCGGTCCACCAATGCGACACCCTTGCAACAATATCAGACTGCATAATCCGTAGATATACAGAATATGACCGTGATGGACAGCCAGGTCAGAGGGCACACACCCAAACAGCATATCGACAACACCACTTCATTATGATCGTCGTCTTTTGATCATCATTTTGGTTCTCCAAGCACAGTCAATTCGTGCCCAATTCTTGCGATCGACTCTGTTTATAGTTCCGCTCCGCAGTGGTGTTATCACAGAGTTGCAGTGAACTCCCTTTGGGTATGGTGGTTTCCTGCGATGGGCGGCCAGACCAAGGTCGACGTCCACCCGGGCCCGCTTCGTTATCTCACGGTGTTGATACGGAATACACGTGGCTAACGTCAACGGTCCATCTGCTACGCATGCATTCGCGCAAAGTCGAAACCGCTGCTAGCGTCAGCGAGTGTCAGGCCACCTGCCGAAAGCGATATGGCAGGCTTGATCGGAAAGCCATCGCTATTCCGGAGACATCGGGATGCCGTGGCGAGAGCACGCTGACCTTTACTACATCCAGGGTCCTGGTGCTTACTATTTGCCAGCGTATCTGCCGAGTTCTGCAAAGAGATGGAGGGTCGAATAGGTACTCGTAGGTCAGACCGGCTGGTGGTTCGTAACGTTTTGCGGAGAGATAATCCGTCACAGTCGATGATACGGAATTCCCACCCGGAGTAATGCACAGCTTACTTATCTCCGGTCATCTTATCTCGATCCCTTCTCATTGGTCAGAGGCACCTGTTAACTCCGTTTGAAAGTGACTAGTAGTCACAAATATGATTGGCCCCAGCCACACTTTGATAATGGGCCTAACGGCTTTGAAAGGGTATCCACCAAGTGTACAAGCGGAAAGGTACACTCACATAGGCTGAAAGTTTCTTTACGCAGGGAAGACCTCCCAGAGGTGCAGCCGAGTCGAGCTGCCAAACTCTTGACGGCCCGTCTGGGATGTTGGCAGCACTCTGTGGATGACTAGCCCCTCAGGGATATCTCATTCACCACGTACCTATATGAGATTCCTGTATATCTTGGGAATCTATAAAGCTATTGGGGAGATATAATGAAAGATTCATAGAAAAGAGAATGGGAGAAAGAATGGCGGAGTTATCTGCAAATGAGTAGGAGGGCATTTCGGCTTGCCATTGACTGCTTGCCATTGATTTCAGACCGGCAGCACTCAGGCAGCTCTATTCGGTCCGTCAGCTCTGCTCGGTGCACAGATACTAATACGGAATAGGTCTAGCTGTGGATTTCCGGCTAGATGACCCACCAATAAATGTACTTTATGGAGAAGAAACCCGACCATATAATGAGTATTGCAATGTAGTTCGCTACCGTAATGCTGAGTACGTATACCTGAAAATACATGTATTAGCCCCTGGTTGAGTAGCCGTGTTTTGTACCGTGCAAGGGAAGGTGAAGCTGGCCGGCTCTTTTTGTTTTGACGATCCACGCAACCCACATCGCTGCAAAGCTCGCCTTGCCTGACGTACCTCTTCCATTCCAGAACAAAGAACTGCACAGCGATACCCATTCCCCGAACTTCTTGCGGTTAGGAAGCTCTCCTCCATACCGTCTGTCACGACTTCGCCAGTCGCATTATCTTAGAAATCTAGACGCCTGATTCCCCCCAGTTCGATACGATACAGCACCTCGCCCACTCGCAAGCTGCGCAGACCTCCAGTTTGGGCGACAGTTTGACGGCGACGATATTACCAGCAAGAAGCCGTCTTCGTTTTTCCAACACGATCGAATCCTCGACACGCCGCAGCCGTTCGCTTCTACGCTTCCCATTCAATAGCCAAACCTTCACGTCTTTGCGCGATGTCTCTCTTCGGTCGCCCGGCGTCCACCCTCGGGACCACCAGCAGCGCCTTTGGTCAATCTACAACTACCAACACCAGCGCCTTTGGTTCACCTGCAGCTACCACCAACACAGGCAGCATCTTCGGCCAGCCTGCGAACCAGACTCAAGCTCAGACACAACCTCAAACGACCGGCGCTTTTGGTGCGAGTTTATTAGGACAGCCCACAGCCCAGCAACAGCCGCAGCAACAACAACAACAGCAGCAACCCGCCGCCGCATCTTTCTTAGGTGCTAGCCAGGCCGTGCCTCAAAACAAGAGTTCTCTATGGGAGCCTGGCCGTGAGTCAATTGGTATGTGATCTACGCGCAAGATATTCTGCTTTACATGCTAATGGGTCCCATTTTGTAGGCCATAAGTCGGTCAAAGATCAAATGGAAAGTGTTATCGCCAAATGGACATCCGACAACCCAGATACCGTTTTCAAGTACTACTTCTACAACAATGTCGGCGCCGCACGCGTTCCTTTCTTCCAACCTGGCCCGGGCGAGGATCCCCGAGAATGGGAGCAGGCCGTGCATGACAAGCCAGCTCCGGGCTTCATGCCTGCACTGGCTACCGGATTTGCTGGCGTGAGCGAGAGACTGAAGATGCAGAGCCAGGTTCTGGCGAAGTACCGTCTCATCCTGCACCAGATCAACTCCTCGTTGGACGCCATCCTATCCCAGCAAGACCTACAGACGAGTGTGCGGGCGCTGAATGCGCGCCGGAAACACGCGATGCTACGACAACGATGCCTCACCCTGGCGACCAAAGTCCAAGTTTTGCGCAACAAGGGTTACTCTCTGGATAAGGAGGAAGACGATTTGAAGATAAAGCTGGAAACTCTCGACCAGACCTTGACGGACCCCGCTCTCAGTGCCCGAACCGAGGAACTCTGGAGTCGCCTTTTACATCTCAGGGGATACGCCGAGACATTACGGGATGAAATCGAACGGCGGGGCACCGAGCCGTCAGAGGGTCTTGGAGAGGAAGTCGAGACTAAGGCGAAGAAGGTAAGGCTATTCAAGTGTGAAGGTACCGTCGTACACAGTCGCTAACGATTGTTATAGATTCTGGAGGACTACGACAAGCAGCTTCAGACATTGAAAACCCAAGTGGGAGCAATTAAGAAGGACTTTGAAGAGTGGCAAACCGAGTCAAAGGCAACATCGAAGTAGAGATTATGAATATTAAGCACCTTGTGCCGTCGTGGCACAATGCCATACAGACGCATATGAATGGCGACATTTGGTGGCCAGTGGAAAGAGAACTCAGTTTCAGGAGACACGTTTGCTTGCTTGCTTGCTTGTACTATCATAGAAAGAGAGCGAGTGGTAGGAAAATGGTGCATAGTCTACGGCGTTTTGAGATGCGATCAATCAGTCGTCGTTCACGAGATGCGAAGTGCGCGTACAGGCTTGCGCCCATGTGGAGTAGTTGAGAATCTCTTTGTCGCATGATGCTTTTGCTTCGCTCATGTTGTAAATTGCAGAATTAGAGTGGTATCCAGTGTCATGTTTCTGAAATGACGCGACGAAAACCCCCAATTCGATGATGCCATGCCATGCTTATGCATTGGTATATGTACAGTTCAGTAGTGTTACAACCCGGAGTAAGGCAGACTTGTCAATTGTGTACAAGTCATATTCGAACTCGTGGGGTATGCTCGTCGTCAGTATAGGCAGGACGCCTTGGCCGTTTTCTCCTCGTCGGTGGATCAGATCCTTTGCTCACGGCCAGGATATGCGCAATTGGTTGTCCAGGGTTGATCTCTCGTCGTATGGGGTTGTTTAGAAAGCGTTCGAAACGGCCTCAACGATGAAAGGAGCTAGGAAAGAAGTAACATGTCAGTCAAATTTCTCCTATTGTAGCCGTAGCCTGCACTCGACGGGACCGGGACTGTGTAGCATCAAAAGTGAACGGTGGATAGCGGCATACAGATGTACAGGACGGCAGCGGTCGCGAAGAACGACTTGACGGTCCAGCTAGCCTCGCCTTCGAGGAAACGGAGCTCCTCCTCGGTGAGCTGTGGGGGCGCAACTGATTGGAGTGGAATAAGTAGTTAGCAACCGTCGTCTTAAAACGGGCACGAAAGTCGCCATAACAAAGCGATGCGATTGGCCTCGAAGCCGTGATCTTGGGGAAAGACTCACATCCACCACCGAACATTTTGAGTGAGGTTTAGAGAAAGATTTGATAAAACACTTGTTTTAGAAAAGACCCTGTCTGCTTGCGCGGAGTAGGGTTAGGATCGTGGTGGATTTTTGGTGTTGTGGTTTAAGTGGTGATAGCAATAGTAACGTCAAGAGTGGGAGCTTGTGATGCACGATCAACAAAAAAAAAGTCGTCGCTGCACGGATATGGCGTATGGCGTAAGTGACTCGGTTCGTACTGCTACTTGCTGTATGGAAGGAGGTACTTGCAAGATAAGTACCGGGACCCACCTTGGATTCTCACGCTATACCGCCTTTGTCATTACCGCCACGCTGAGTCCGGTCTAGAGCCGTTCAGTGTGGCGTTTGCATGCACAGTTTTCAGCCTCCGGGACGTTTATGGTAAGGTACCTACCGGTACCCAGTGAATCTAACGTGCTGTCGGTGCGGATTTCAGGTGTTCCTCACTTCCAGTTACGTGCGGCCGGAGTTAACGATTTCCTCGGACGGAAATCTTCGTACGTCTACTTACGGATTACTTACCTCCAGCTGTCTGTTCCTGTTGTCTGCCTCCTGATCTTTGCAACCTTCAATATCGTATCATAGAATCGAACGAAGCACAGTCATCAGAACCTGTTTGGCTGAGTGAGTCGTAGTAACCTGTGACCAGGTATCACAATATCTTGCGTCCCTGACGGTATACTTGTACGTACTCTGTAGAAAACGTAATATGCACCGTAATGTAAGTACCTAATGGGCCTTCACCGTCCAAGATACCCGGTATCGCAACCTCTATTACGTCATATCGAACGGTTTATTAGTCGTGAAAAACACCCGGTTGCCCATCGCACAATAATACCGAACTGCAATGTCCCGTAGCAATCACAAGCAGCACACAGGTTTTCATCCACGCTGTTGCCGTGTCGAGTACGGATGAGGCAGGCACGAGCATTGCCTTCCATGCCTTACAAGCACAGCTCAAGCAACGCACGGTGAAAGGAATATACGGTACCGTGCCGGCGGGAATCCGTACCCCAACCCATCCCTCTGGTAGGCCAGGTAGGTACTCCGTATCAGAGAAAACTTACTAATACTGGTTACTGTTCCGAGTCTACCCGCCACTAGCTCCGACCGTTTCTGGAACTGAACAGTCAAGACAACCTTATGCCGTACGGTGTTTATTCCGTACTCCCAGCTCCATCCCACTAACCACTACGACTACGACCTTTGTAGTAGTGAGCATTATCTAAAGGTATACCTTATCTTCAGCCGTCATCGGCTCGAGATTTTTCTGCTACTGCTCAGTGCCTATCTGTTTATCTCCTCCCGGTCTCTCGTACTCGTCCGGGCTGCATCGTATTGTAGAGTTGAGCTCTTCATCCGGGGGATGAGCTCTACCTATTATAATACATACTTAGTGTAGACCTTCAGCAGAGTGAACGCTCTCGTCTCCGAGACCTCAGCTCGTGGGTACACGATAGGTAGCACCTTGGACCGGCTCTCATCCTCACCCTCGACCTTCATCCCTACATCTTTTTCTCTTACTCCCTTGTGCAACATAAACGGTTCGACGACACCGGTCTCTCCCCCCCAGCCTGTTGGCTTCAAACTTGACGCAGGCCAGCTTAGAAAGGGTTCGATTTACTCACCATGGATATGACCTCCCTGGCGCGAGGCGTGCCTCGCCGTCTGGGCCAATTGTCGGCTCAAACCCGAGTCTCTTCTCTCTACCCTATCCGCGGATGCGTTCCTAGAGTCAGCAATGCTGTCGCCGGGCTCAGTTCTCGCACCAACTTCACCCTTTCGGTCGCCAAGGAGGCGCCCCTGACTGGCCAGGGCAGATCTTCGCGGAAACTGTTATTGGCCGAGAGTCCCGTCTACCCCCAGCTGGACACGTTCCCTCCCCGCCACATTGGTCCAGATACTACCGACGAGGCGGTGATGCTCAATGCCCTTTCGCCTCCCGCCAAGGACCTGGAAGACTTCATCTCTTCAGTTGTGCCGCCAGATATCCGCTCAAAAAGAGAATGGAAACTGAACAAGGAGGGTCTCACCGAGTCCCTTTTTACCAAATACCTTGAAAAGGCCTTCAAGCTCATTTACACGAAAAAGGCCCTCATCGGTCAGGGTTACTATGAGGCCATCACTCCCGGCGTCATCCAACGAAACACATTGGAGAACCCAGCTTGGTACACCAGTTACACGCCATACCAGCCTGAGATCAGCCAAGGTCGTCTAGAGTCCCTGGTCAACTTCCAGACCATGGTAAGCGATCTCACTGCGCTTCCCGTTGCCAATGCCAGTCTTCTCGACGAAGGAACTGCCGCTGCTGAGGCTATGACGCTTTCTATGAGCGCTCTTCCAACCTCAAGGGCCAAGCGGGCTGGTAAGACATACGTTGTCTCAAGTACTATGCACCCTCAGACTGTTTCGGTCATGCGCGGTCGTGCCGATGGCTTTGGCATCAAGATACTTCGCCTGGATCTTACTCAAGAGGACAGCTTCGCCCAGATAGAGGCTCTTGGCGACGACCTAGTTGGTGTTATGGTGCAGTACCCCGACACACTTGGTAACGTGGAGGACCACTCGTCTCTTGCCGAGCTCGTCCACAAGCAGGGTGCCCTTCTCGCTGTAGCAACCGATTTGCTGGCCTTGACTGTCTTGAAGGCGCCGGGAGAGTGGGGTGCAGATATTGCTTTCGGTAACGCTCAGCGATTCGGAGTGCCCCTCGGTTACGGTGGCCCCCATGCAGCCTTCTTCGCCGTGACGGAAAAGCACAAGCGAAAGATTCCTGGTCGTTTGGTTGGTTTGTCCAAGGACCGACTCGGCAACAAGGCATACCGATTGGCCTTGCAAACCCGAGAGCAACACATTCGTCGCGAAAAGGCCACCAGTAATGTCTGCACGTCACAGGCACTGCTCGCTAACATGAACGCTCTCTATGCCATTTACCATGGACCCGAAGGCCTTAAGGCTATCGCCAAGAGATGCATTCGTGGAGCTAGAGTCGCCCAAGCTGGTGCTGAAGCAGCCGGGTTCAAGGTAGTCGGAGGCACAGGGAAGGACGGCCGTGTCGTTTTTGACACCATCGTCGTCGACATGGAAACCGTCGAATTGAGGGAGAAGTTCGGCTCGATTGCGCTCAAGCAAAATATTCTGGTCCGTGTCATTGACGACACCAAAATCGGAATTTCTATCGACGAAGCGACTATGCTCACGCATATTACCGCTCTCATTGCGTGCTTCCAAGCTGCTCGGAGCAAGAAGGATTACGACTTCGCGGCTGCGCTCGAATTGACGGAGAAGCTCATGGCCCAGGAAGAATCAGTAGAAGTCCATGAGTCCTTCCGACGAACAAGCTCCTTCTTGACCCATCCTGTCTTCAATTCACACCACTCGGAGACGGAGATGCTGCGATACATTCACCATCTCCAGTCCAAGGATCTCTCTCTGGTTCACTCCATGATTCCTCTTGGATCTTGCACCATGAAGCTCAATGGAACGACTGAGATGTTGACCATCTCAAACCCCGCACTCGCCAGCCTACACCCCTATACTCCACGCATCTTTGCCCTGGGTTTGCGTAAATCCATCTGGGCGTTCTTGCACCAACTCGCCGATATCACTGGAATGGATGCCGCATCTGTCCAGCCGAACTCCGGAGCACAGGGAGAATTCAGTGGACTACGTGCTATCAGAATGTACCACCGAGCTCAGGGTCAGGACCACCGTGACATCTGCCTCATTCCTGTATCTGCTCACGGCACAAACCCTGCGTCGGCTGCTATGGCGGGCTTGCGCGTTGTGCCGATCAAGTGCGACGCTGAAACCGGTAACCTCGATCTGGCCGATCTCGAAGCCAAGTGCAAGGAGCACCAAGACCGCCTTGCCGCTATCATGGTCACTTACCCCAGTACTTACGGTGTTTTCGAGCCCCAAATCAAGAGAGTATGCGAACTCGTGCACGAGCACGGCGGCCAGGTTTACATGGACGGCGCCAACATGAACGCTCAGATCGGTCTCTGCTCACCCGGTGAGATTGGAGCCGACGTGTGCCACCTGAACCTGCACAAGACTTTCTGTATCCCCCACGGTGGTGGTGGCCCCGGTGTAGGACCTATCTGCGTCAAGTCGCACCTCGAGCCATACCTGCCCGGAAACCCCTCGTGGGACTTTGACGAGAAGCCCGACAAGTCGGTACCAGTCAGCAGTGCTGCATACGGCAGTGCAAGCATCAACCTCATCAGCTACGCTTACATCAAGTTGATGGGTAAGTGTTCTTTACCTCTGGTCGCTGTTTTTGATGATACGTGATACTCCGTTTGGAAACATTAGCTAACCCGACTACCAGGCGGTGACGGACTTACACGCGCCACCAAGATGGGCTTGCTCAACGCCAACTACATGCTCTCCCGCCTCAAGCCCCACTACCCCATCCTCTACGTCAACGCCAACGGCCGCTGCGCCCACGAGTTCATCCTCGACACCCGCGGCTTCAGCAAGTCCGCCGGCGTCGAGGCCATCGACATTGCCAAGCGTCTCCAGGACTTTGGCTTCCACGCGCCCACCATGAGCTGGCCCGTTGCCAACACACTCATGATCGAGCCCACGGAGAGTGAGAGCAAGGAGGAGCTCGACCGCTTCGTCGACGCGCTCATCACCATCCGCCAGGAGATCCGCGACATCGAGGAGGGCAAGATCCCCCGCGAGAACAACGTTCTCAAGAACGCCCCCCACCCCATGAAGGATATCATCATGGGCGACGGCGAGGGCAAGTGGGAGCGTAGCTACTCGCGCGAGCAGGCCGCTTACCCTCTTCCTTACCTCAAGGAGAAGAAGTTCTGGCCTAGCGTTGCCCGTCTTGACGACAGTGAGTTTCCATTCTCCATTCTTCTCATTAACCCCATAGACTGACGTGTTTATAGCCTACGGTGACCTCAACCTCTTCTGCACATGCCCTCCCGTCGAGGACACAACCGGCGCCCAATAAGTTAGTAGAACTGATTTGTTGAAAGCATGGGTTTAGAAGAGCTTGCATCTGCTTTAACTGCATTTACAAGGTTTAGACCTTCCTCCTCCTCATCCTTCACCCCCAAATAATGATATCCAAGGTTTCAACATCATGGAAGAACGGCGTCTCGGATTTTGTTTGCTTTTCACGTAACGGAGTATATTATTCAACATCGCGGCCCACGTTTGGCCGTACTACCCAACCCCCATTGGGGATTTGCAATTCCTCTTGCTCTAGATGGATAAGAGGGTGTCTGTACTTTTTCTGTTGTTTTTCATGATTCCTCAACGCATTTGAAAAGAAAGAGCTTAGAGTCGTTTGACACAACCTCAACGTAACGGCTACACACATACATTCATGATATATCGGTGTTCAAGATGGATGGTTTTTTTTTCTATCCTCGAGGCACACACATACACACACACACATACGTGGATTCTAAGACACGATAAAGGGCCTTTTTGAGACGACGCGTGTCGACGGTATCCCTTCCTATTTGTGAGGCAATGTTGCCGCGCAGATACGGATGCAGACGGTTCTAGATATGGAAATGTTGTTTTGCTAGATGTATCGATCAGATAGATTGGGTAGACAAAAAGACATCTCCTTGTCCCATCGTATTACGACGGGAAGAATACCCGATTCTCTATCGCCTTGTTCGTCTTTGATGATTCTGTGAAAGAATTCTTCACGTAAAGGATTCTTTATCGCATGAATGTAAACTTACGCGGCGTCCCGCATGGCGAACAATTGCGCCGAGATATCCCCTTTCTTCATAGGGGTATTCTTTCTTGATTAGTATACTAGGGCGAACTAATTGGCCACGTCGTGGCTTTTCTTCCGTGGCTTCGTCTCAAAGGGATACCTAGATTTCTTGTATGAGCTTGAGACATTCAATCGTTAAAAATATCTTCTTAGTTCTCGCGCTCAGGTCAGAGAAGGTGAGGATCTTTGAGATAGGATTACTTCATGCGTCGATGAAGCTGTAACCACAGATATGGAGTGAGATGCATCTTCGGAGTGTTCCGCTGTCGTTTTTCGATAGGAGGCTAGGTGGATGGAGGTAGATAGAAATCAATGTTCAGTAAACAACTGGGTGACGAGCAGGCGTTGGAATGTGGGTTGTCTTGATCCTCCACCCCTTGCAATTCCCTCCGACTGAATTGTTTCTACTCACGCGGTCGCCCGGTTGGCCAGCATTCTATGCCTGTGACCAGTTATTAAGCCGGGCGAGTACTTACGTGTCCTTCACATGTGTACGAAGTACGAGAGGTCGCGTAAGGTGGTCCTAACTGA
This sequence comes from Xylariaceae sp. X170, assembly GCA_028637755.1. NCBI lineage: Eukaryota > Fungi > Ascomycota > Sordariomycetes > Xylariales > Xylariaceae > Xylariaceae sp. X170. The sequence goes on along the minus strand of JAJFDJ010000050.1, from coordinate 82,993 downwards.
GCGCTTCCTCCAGCCACATGTGTATAAACCAATGACTTCCACGGGAATGAATCGGATTGGAAGTGTTGCCGCAGTAGGCTTCCGGCGCGTCGATGTCTGCTGTCACCTCAACGACAATTGGTATCCCGAAAGAAATTCTCGGTGGTTGGCTTCGAAGTCCTTTACATACTACCTCAGACTCTCCGGGCCGGCTCCCCAATTTGCCTCCAAGTTGGCCTTCCCGCTAGAGTCTATGAGCCGTAATTAGGGAGGATGTAAGCGTTCCCTTTGAGAAAAGCCAGGCCGTCACTATGCGACCCCGCGCGAAACAAACAGAGCAGTGATTACTTTTGCGCGGTCAGGGCTAAATGTCCGAGGCCAAAGTGTGGTGCCAAATAAGACCAGCCGAAATTGAAGAAGGGAGCCGCCAGATGCGTTCTTTTTACCAATTCCTTTTTCTGGGTCGTTCTCCCTTCTGGACTGTTCTGAATGCACGCGTCATACCGATTCTAGACCGTTGAATGTCGGTTCAAGTTGGAGAAAATTTGACGGTGAAGACATCTCTTATGAATCTCTGACAATCGCGTTCCCTTTTAACACGTGGGTTGGCTGTGGCTGACTTCTTCGCATGTCGAAGTGACACGAGCGGACTTTTGTCTTTTGCACAGATTTGCCGGCGTACGGAACCGTGTTTTGGCGATTCATGGTTCGAATCTACGGTTGAGGTAGTAGCCTTACGGAGTAAACCTGGCAGTGACCAGTTTGCCCGTAACTGTAACCGTGCACGGAGATAGAGTCGTATTCTCGACTCATTGGGGAAATGCACCTACATGAAAAGTCGTCCCACGTTGATGAATGGTGACACGAGAAACTGGTGGAGAAAATGTGCTGGCGTTTTCTTGTTGGGGTTCTCATCCGCCCAGCTGGAATCGACGAATGGAAGCACCAGGTAATATGTGCTGGCAGGGCGAGTTCGCAGCCAGGCCGCACATCATTGGGCTGTACAAAGACTGACAAATTGTGTATGTGTGTCGTGAGATTCGTGAGATTGTCCTCCATGAGTCCGTACACCTCGAGACCGGAACTCCAACGCCAATGCGACATTTATTGACCTCACTTCGGACATCATCAAATTGCTTGCTCACACTCTAGCAAGGGTCCTCTCCACAAGATGATGGTAAACGTACGACCTTGCACAGCGCTAGAAGTACCAATGGCAAATCCGATCGACCATCGCCGGAGCTGACAAGGCGCTAAAAGGCTATAACACCCCAAATTAAGACGTAAGATGTCAGTTTACTCCGAGGCATTCGCAGTGTTGGTGACCAACAGCTGTTTGTTAGCTCAAGCCTCAAGCAAGGCATGTCAGAGTTTTTCATGAGCTCGTGTTTGCCACGGGTCAACTCATGAACTTCTCCCCGGTCATTGTGCGCCTCCAACTGTCAAGGGGGTCGAGAGGAGGACCGGAATAGATGAGGATGTATGAAGACAAGACAAGACACTCATCGGGGTCGGATGGTCCATTTTGTCGTCGAATATACTCTCATTTGAGAACGGTAATGATGGTCGATGAGAAGCAGCATCTAGACACGACTATCGAGGCCATGCCTAACCGAAATCGACACTCTCGAGACATACATCTGTTGTCAACGTAGCGAGCCAGCGAATGTGTAAGAGAGTTGGAGAGATTTCTTTCACCTCGAGTCTCGCCAGCCCTATTTGCTGGAGCCAGCAGGGGTGGTATATCAATACACCGGGGTATGGAGCAGAATTGGTACGTAGGTACTTGCACATCGGACCATAAAAAGGTCCGAAACTCAAAGGTCCATTGGTCCGACAAAGAGAAGATGCCCCGCCCGATGGCGCTAGACCTATCATAGTCATCGTGCCTTCCACTAGATCCAGCCCTTGGGGCATCGTTACACTAGCGCAATTTCACAATGCAGGCAAGATGCAGATCGTACCTACCTAGCTTGCCTGTCAGGTACCCGTGCTTACCTTGTCCCGTCCCGTACCTGCCTTACACGGCCCTTCATCGCGCCCCCCCCACCGCTATTGTCTGCGAGTCCATTCTTTCTCCCCTCCCTCTTATTCTTCTTCTCTCCCCTACAAGTCAGTCTTTCATTCTTCATTCTTTTCTCAACTCAACAGACGAACTTCGTTGGCAAAGTTCCTTACTATACATACTCACTTACGACTTCGACGAACATTCTTAACGACCACGATCATAAGCTTCTATCTGATCTCGAATACTGCGTATTCACTCAGCTGCTGGCCATTCGCTGCACAAACATCTTCGGGAAGATACATCGCATCGCACGCGCACATTGTCACACATTTTGAGCCACTTGAATCGCTCTTATTACACGAAAAAGAACAACACGAAGCCAGCACTTACACGAGAAGCTTCATCACGATGCAGTTCACAGCTATTATCGCGACCATGCTTCTGCCTCTTTTGGTTGTCGCCCAGGATGCAACGACCTTGACATCCACCATGACCATGACCAAGACGGTGACCATCTCCAAGATCTCTGAATCATCGTCCGTCTTCCTCAACGCGACGACAACATCCTCTCCGTCTCTCAGCACCAGCCAGACCACTTTGGTTCCTCTTACTTCATCTGCTGCTCAGAGGACCTACACCACACCGAGCGCTTCTGCCTCGCATCAGGGATCTCCAACCAGCTCATCATCGGCGATTGCAAGCCCATCCATGGTGAAAGACAACGGAGCCAGTTCCTTGAGTGCTTTTGCATTCGCTGGTATCGCTGGCATGGGTCTGGCTGCGCTTCTGTAAATGCGGAGGACAATACCCGTCAAAAGCGGTCTATGTCGTCGCAATGAGCGAGGAAAAACCACTGTTACATCGCACTCGTTGATGCGAACATCATTTCATTCATTTCTTTTGTCAAAAACCAACATTCGTTCTCTTCGGGCGCTGTCAGGTTACAATTACACGCGACGAGACGAACGATCAGATGATTTCCCGAGTTACGGCCATGAAAAGCAACGCGAACCCCTTACAACAACACCCTTTTTCATTTCTGCAAGCTGGGAGCATATGCTTACAGTCCAATACCCACACCGCGTGTCGGTCTCAACAACCTTTTACTTTTCGATTCCTGTTGAGCAATTAGTGTACCCCCTGATTAAAGCTACAACAAACCAACACCATCCATTATTCCGAGCTCCTCGCGACTGGCTTTTCGCGACAGAATCGTCAAGCACCTGGCTATCATGAGGTTTTGATTTGCCTGTCCCATACTTCGACCCAATCAACGCTTTCTCGATACCCGACTGTGGCCATGGTGACCGGCTTCATCTTTGCGATTTCTGCCGAATAGCACCTCGGCGTGACATGAGATCCAGGATGCCACACACCAGTCGATATGATTGAATCATGCTGGTGTCTATTCTTTGCATTTACTTTGCTCCGCTTCTAACGCCCCTTCTCACTTTGCCCGGCCCTTCTTGCCATGTCAGCAATCAAGAGCGCGGAGCAGAGCTCAAGGAGTCGCTTGTACTTTTACCCTATTTGAGACACCCTTCGAGTGTCTTCGTCTGTTGAGATACCCTGTTGTTGAGACGCTCGCTGGTCGAGAGGTTGAGGTTGCCTTGCGATTGAAAGAGAAAATCAAAAGGATGACCACGCCGTCAGATAGAAGACACATTGTCTACACAATGTGCGGAGGATTTCTGTTGGTTTCTGACACAATTCATCAAACCATTGCTGGATTTTGCCAGCACTTTCTTATCTTTCTGAATTCGCTGATGACCTCATGTTGAGATGAATGGGCCTAGGGATGATGATCCAAGCATGGCGCTTGCATGTACGCAAGGGAGTTGAAGCTTGGGAAGGGGAATGTATCAACACCTTTCTATTCATGTCACATCAACATGTTGGCCGTCGGGGCTTCAGCTCATTTCAGAAATGCAAAAAAGTCTACTTCAAACAAACATCTCACTCGCGTCCTGTGTGATACACCCTCATGTCGTACTTTATCCCATCCCGCATGACAGCTTTCGTCTACTGAAAGCTGCCTTAGCAGTATGTGAGTCTACTACTCTATCCTCATTTTGGCTCATTGTCAGGCTGTTGCAGACCGTGAGCAAGGCTTCATGACGTGCATACATCTCCGGTCACATGGAAGGTATCTAAGCGACCATTACTTGCTTCAACGCATGTAGGGTTCCTAGTTGTGCTGGGTTGGGTGGATCGCATGGATGTGTATGTCTCTGCCGACCTTTACTCACCGGTTACCGTTGCATGCGTCGGCTGGTCGACACCATGGTCTCGGAAGCGTTTCGTGCAGTTCTCGCGGTACGATGCCGAACCTTACGACACGATACCTAACCCAGAAGGCGCACCGGTATCCGTGATCGACATCTGTCGCGCATGTGGTCGGTCGCCTGAGCACACCTATCTTCCCATTGTGATAGGTACATACACTCTATAACCCTTACGATCGCATGGATAGGGCTTCGCTTGAGTCGGATCGGCAGACATGCGTCCTCATACCATCGCTCTCGCTTCCATATACAGATCGATGCAGGTGTGTAGGATGATCGTGGATGTCATCCCTTGCTCAAACGAGGTTCTCGTGCATATGCGAGTGTGTGTATGCTAGGCTGACTTACTCACTGGCCGGGCGGATGGTGTATGTCTGTGGCTTGGGGGAGCTGTGACTTTGGCCTAGAAAGTATAGGATCTTCACGGTTGAGCATATGGCTATCGCAGAGGCATGAGAATACTTTTGTGATATAGGGGTATGATGCCCGAGGGGTCTTAAGGTTGAGCTCGAGTCACGCTTTGTCACTTGGGTTACGAGACCGTGACTATATGAAGGGCAAGGATCTAAACTGGTGAAGGCGACAAGGGCTATTAAGTTCGGCATAGGTCCATGGTCACCGTGTTGAACTTGTCATCGACGGGTGCGGCTGTCACATCTTGACACTCAAGGCGTCCATGCGCACCTTCGCCTCATGCGCATTCGATGTTGAGGCTGTAACGATAAGCGAAGCGGAATATAACAGATCACTTATCATGATTGATGGACGCCTTCAGCCTACATGTCAAGCGATCCCAGCATCCAGACCTCTTTTACTTGAAGGTGAGAGTCCAGGCCGTCGTACCGTTATGAATGATGAACCTCTTCGGTGAGCTTTTCTATTTCACGCTTAAGCTGGATATCTGGACACTGACGGCTCCATGAAGCGTCAAGCCTTTATGAATTTAATCGAGCCGATGTTATAACGTTATCACGAATAAACATGTTAGAAGTATATAGTCAGATAGATGACCGTCGGTACGTGACGAGATGAGTGATCAGGTGGACGACGGAGGGTGTCGTCGAACGATATCATTGGTACGTCTCTCATCGTGAACATAGTCACCATCTCTGAAACTTACACCAAAGTACGACGAAGCTGTGAGCAGAACTATACGAAAGAAGATGAGTTGCTACGGAAACTGATCGCCAACCTCAACTCTAAGGGTTCAGGATCACAGCGTTCTCACTCACCAAGTCTCACGATGCAGCAAAGATAGGTCTCAACTTACAATACCATCATGATCGCGCCAGGAGCTTGCGATCGGAACCATTAACACTCTCTACCAGCCTCACGATCTTCAATATCAAGTAAATAAACACGTCCCCACGGCAACGGATGTCTCACACAGTTCAAACCGAGCACAGGTAACACACATACCGTGCCTAAAATAGGTAGGTAACAAGACCCATGACGCGTCGTGATGAAACTACACAGGTAGCCGTGGTGCTACGGATGACGGGTGTCTGCATTCCGAGCACGGAGGCTACATTCTTGAGTATCTACAGCAAACGAATACTTTAACTTGGGTGGGATGGGAGGACTGGAGTTTGCTACTAGTACAGGATGATATGGGTATGAATATTGATAGAACGATACCTCATTCACGACGAACGTATGTAAGTCGCAATAGCTTCGTTTGAAGACCATATAGAGCTTTACTGCGAATGCGAAGGTAATAGTAAACGATGAAGCTAGCCCTCGTTCTCACCCTTTAATCCGTGTGATCAATATCTACATTCTCCATTCCGCGCACCACACCAAACCCCCCGTAGCACAGCCCAACCCTCGCGAGCGACCACGGCCCCCTAACAAGATGTTACCTACGAAATCCGTGACAGCCGAAACGGCGCACGGTGACAGTATATCACGGACAGACGCAACGTATAAGCTTAACACAACTCTAACTTCCGTCCCGTCTTCCCGTCCGTTTCATCCCGTCGGTGCAGACGGGAACGGACGGGTGACCTGCGCCATACACACTTGTACATTTACAGGTATACACTTACGAGTAGAAATGATGCAGAGAAGGAGTCTATCGATGGATATAGGATCGGTCGATCGACGTCAACTAAGCAGAGATTTTAGGCGAGTGAGAATTCGTGATACACATCCAGCCAAGGAGGAAAGGTAGGGAGTGATATTTAGTTGGTGATACCCAACCAAGGAATCAACGAGGGATATTCAGGGGCCATCCCTTTGCGGTACATACCTTTTCGAATACTTATGTAGCACCAGGTGCTATTTTTGAAGCGACGCGTCATTTTGTCTCCGGATGGGATGGGATGGGGTAGACGGGAGGTTTCTTGGGAACGGGAAGGGGAAATAACCGTGATAGAGGCTCGAGAGGGAGTGAGATGTTTGTGTACGCAGGTACATAGGAGAAATTGGAATGAGAGACATATGATTTCATCAGGGCGCGGCGTCGATGATCTGCAGGAGTACGATCTTCGTGTCTTGATGATCGCCCCTTTACTGCCCGGGCAGACATCTTTGTCTTCTCATATCATTCAATCTTGATATACTAAATCGATGATATAAGACGTGATACGATGAGAGTGAGCTCCTGCCGTGTCGCTCTGCCGCCTTCGTGCGACGGAACCTGGCGTACGATACGGCGCAAGCAGCGTACGATGAACGAACGATAGCAACGCAAACAACTTCTTCTTGAAGAAGGCGATTAAGGAAAGCTGATTTCTGCTGTGCGCTGAGCTACGTTCTACAACTTTATCCCAACGTCCGATGGACGTATGTTTGTCTTGTCTTGTCTGACCACGTCGGTTTGTCAGTTTCATGCTTGTTGGATGTAAGATCGATGCCAACGGGATGAGGTTATGTCGTTGTACCATCGCACCCTACATACATAATAATAACATACCTTGATAGATAGTATGTAGTTGATAAACCTGTCGTGTAGGTAGCCAACCCTATCCCCGGGGCGCAGCATATCTCATCATGATGCGGGTACCCGCGCCAAGGCCTGTTGCAAGCATCGGGCATGACCGCACGTACATACATACACATACCACCTACCACATCCCGAGCGGATACGCAAATGACATGCTTGGTATTTGTCAGAATTCTGGCTAATTAGTGCTTCTTTCGCACGTCTTGTCGTCTCGCTTACAAGTACGGTCTGTTTTGATAGCGGTCTTGCGAGGCTGGATATGTATTGTCATGGATTACGGCAGCAGCAACAGCTTTCATACCTATCATAAATGCCAGGTCATCATCATCAGTTTTCTGCTAGGTCAGGTAGGTCAAGCAGGCAGGTTGGCAGGTAGGCAACGGACATGATTGAATGTGTTTTCTGCATGCAAGCACGCGTAGAATCCGTTGCCGTTCCCGCCGCCGGTGCGGCTGCAGTCGCCCGATCGTAGCTGTTTCGTTGTGAGAAGACTCCGTGAGGGGAACAGAGTGGAGAGAAAGGTGATTCTACGAGTCTAGAATCATGCCAGGCATGTATCGGCACGGTCCATTTGTAACGTCGAATGAAGGCATGCGGTCGCGTTGAGGTATGGAGATGTTGCGGAGGCTACGTCGATGAGGTCGGAGGTCAAGCACGTGACTTGTTCGGTCGATAGCACCTATGTAGGTCTTCGCTGTCGGGACAGCTAAGAGACGTTTGACGGGTCGATGTCCGTTTGCGTGTGTGTGTGCCGGGTGGAGGAAATACGTACATACGTACCCCGACACACGAAGGGGGTAACGAACCCGGGATTCGGTAAGTTGTGTTTTCCTCCCCATAGCACGACGCATTACATGTCGGGGTACTTGGCGTACGGTCCCAAGAGCGCTCCCAACTCCACCCGCTGTTGTATGCGTGTGTGTCCTTGACTGCCGTGGCCCCGGTCCCTTGACCTTCCGCGGCTCGCGCCATGCCTAGAATCGATCTAGAGCTCGGCTTTTGTTCGACATGAGCAATTACCTGTAGCGTGGCAGCCCCGCCATCCATCAGGGACGGCATTGGCCGGCGGGCTCGCGACGGTGGATGTCGTGGATTTCACTTGTCGGTTATATGTACGTAGGGAAACCAGGTCGCTATCCCAGACATCTCATGAGGCACATATACCTGCCCGTGGAGCCCGCGGGAATTTGAATGTCTTGTATGTGTAGATCATTGGGATGAAAAATGGGGGGCTTGCTGGGACCTTGACACATTTGCTCCTGCAGTGGGACGGCGGCCCGGAAGCGAATGCGACGCTGGAAACGTTTGGGGGGTGGGCCAATGGCTCGCTCCCGCATCGGGGCGCCTGTTGCGGGTTAGGTCGTTGCTTTTCCGGCCTTTGGGATTGTCTCTCCCGGCTGCAATACCCATGTTCCACGGCGCGCTATCTGATCTACTCGTACGTATGAGGACACGATGACTGGGTTGGCGAGATGATACTGGGTTCAGGATCCCGTAGACAGAACATAGACCGAAGAATTGATATTGAATGCCGGGGTCGCACCGAACCCGAGCATGCCGGGACGAGTGATTGGCTGCGATGCTAGCTGAATGCCTGAATCTGTGGTCAACTGACGTTCAGTCGACGGGTTCATGTTGGCTCAGCCGACGTTGGCCGACTGCAAGTTGTCTCGAGGACCGCCGGGAGGGTGATGGGTCCATGGGGTAGGCAGACCAGAACCGCGGAGATCGATATTGTGTAGAGACTTAGCATATTAAACTTAGGTAGCATCCAAGCTCCTTGTTGGTTGCGGCTTAGGATCCGTCTACGACTACAAATGGAGGTGCTTTCGGGAGCCCCAGTTCTTCGTTCGCTTCGACCTATCCGGCAGGCCGGAAACACCGGGGCTGGTGTCGTATTGTGTGATCTAAGCCCGGGGCAGTCTGGAGATTGATGCGACGTATCTCATTCAAACCTGATTTCGGGAGGGTCGACGACGACAAGAGGTCGAACGTCTTGTGTTGTCCTCGCAAAACAAAAGCTCCGTTGGCTCGCACTACTTACTGTAGACCTGCACTGCGCCCGTACGCAGTACGCAGTAACACGCCTGCATGCAGCCGTTTTGTAGTAATGGAGAGTCGAGTTTTACCTTCTAGAACGCCCGGACTCTTAGCATGGCCGCATGGCGAGCGACAGTCCAATGATTGAACATGGCCGCCGTGTAACATGCCATCCTATCGTACGGAGTGCTGTTATGGCGGCGTTGCTCGAACGAGACGGCCTCCTGTGCGTGGTACCGCCGGAGGCCCTGGCTTCGACTATAGAAGCCCGTGTTAATGGGCCGCGCGCCCAGTGTTCACGAGTATGCGGCTAGGACTTCACTGACTTCCTCCGCCTGCAAAGTGAATTGAATACGCGTCTGTCCCAGCATGATGAGGAAATGGCGGTGATACTGGCAGATTGCACAGCATATCGTCTAGTAGTGTACGGAGCAAAACCTGGTAGCCATGTAAGAATCGCGTCTGCCTCCTGAGCCACCAAAGAGAATGGAGATTGCTGGGCGTCAAGCCATTGACCAATGGTTCAAAGCATGTGTTGGAGGCGGGAAGTACGTGTGCCTAGCGATATGGTACGAAAATAGAGAAACGGAGCGGGCGTGGTTGAGAACGGCCAGAGAAAAGCAATGTGAAGTCTCGAGGGTGGAGGTAGAGAGACGTAGCGAATCCGTGGCCAAGGGAATCCGAGGGGACGTGGAGGGGAGTTTGCGAGCATATCCTTGTAACGCATACACTTAGTGCCCCTGATCGTACATATGCACCCAACCTGCATATGCGTTTTCTCGCTATGCGTGATTTGTGTATATCACGTGATGCGGGACGGTTTGGACAAAGCCCCATATTTCGGCGTCGATGGTTTGGGTCCATGTCGTCCACCAACTGCCTGTGGTACTGGTACGGTCCACGGATTGCGGAACACCTACCAACGAAAGCAGACGGCATACCCACTCGCCATTTCGCCATCTGCCCATGTGGGACGTCTGAGACTGAGACATGACCCTGCTTGGTACCTACTAGCATCCCCCAAAAAGGTGTACTTTGTGCGAAGTAAAGTGGTCATTATTGACTTGCGGGACTGGACGGGGACTGGCACTGGGACTGACCTTGTGTCGGAATCTTCACCGCATGCGTCTTTTTCTGCGCAACAAGGGTTTTCTGGTCACTGCGGGACTCGTATTGCAGCTGCATAAGCATGTGCGCCTGCTTGACAAGTTCAAGTCCAAGTTGACGTTTGCCTCGGTGATAGGCATTCGGGTGTCGAATAACATCGATCGAGATAGCCTGCTCTGTCGGCGCGACGATATCTTGCAGCACAGCTCGAGACGCGAGCGCTCTTGATAGGCAGGTCGCCTCTCCTACTTGCTATGTGTGCACCCAGCGAAGCAGCAGAGCATGACCTGATATGCCCGTCTTGACGACCTGAGCACGAATGTGGCTACAGTGTCGTGATTACGATATGTCTAGGTACACTAATCTGTGGTGATGATCGCGGAGAAGCAGGCAGCAGAAAGGCGGGCTTGTTCGTGACAACCTATCAATCCAGGAATTGATTCGGCTTTGCGCCGGGGACAACACAGAGAGGCGGGGTTGCTTGCTGGGTTGCTGTTGGTACTTGGAGGCTGAGACTCCGCGGGCATCCTCTGTTGGAGGAGGTAGGTACGCAGTACTTTGCGGAACAAACACGCAGAAGTGCGGGAGAGAATCTCACTCGCATTCTTCAAACGACTTAGCAGGCGGATGTATTATCTCCTACACCCACCGACATGTCTGGAGGTACGCTATCGTCTGGAATACGGATTACGGAATACCGTAGTATGGCTTATACGTGTCGAAGCGGCGCGGCAGGTTTGCACTAGGTAATCCGTGGACCGTAGGTGAGACTCTATCCATCAGAAGGATTCCGGGTTGGCGCTCTCGTGCGGAACAGACAGCTGATCAACTACTGCATACATCCATAGCTGTGTTGACTTACAGTCCACAACGTCGCATCAACTTATCAAGCGATCAAGCACTAAGAATAACTAGGTACATATAATGGATCATGGGATACAGATTACAGTAATTATCGAGACATGTAAGTGTCTGTCCTGAGATCACAATAGAGATGCTCGATCACGGATCAGCTGAGACGGCGATGGCGATTGTGGTTGGATTCAGGAAGCAGGATTAGGTACACCTACATCTGGCGTTCGACGACGGACGGACAACCGTCACCGCGTCAGGTCGTCTTGCCAGTCGTCTATCTCGCTGTGTCACTGTGGCTCGCTTCTATACAGAGGTCTCGGCTCTCGTTGAACTGCTCTGCCAAGCGCTGATCATTAGCAACATGCATACAGACTGCGCAGCGAGCATACATGTTCTCTCCATACTCGGTAACCCATATCCTGTGCTACCTGTCTCTCCTGTACGATCCGTATGTAAGTGCGCATTTGTAAATGGACCTTGCTTTTCGCTGAAACGACGATGTTGTCTTGGGCGCCTCGGGTTGCCTTTGAACTCCTCGTCGGGCTCTTGACAAATTCTGGGGCAAGATTCCGAATCGACGAACAACATATACTCGTAACACCTATTCTACTCGTACATGATGCTTGCTGCTGCAGCACAGCAGTTGTATCACGGAGAACAGATGCCATGTACGATAGATAGCGTAGCACGGAGTCCTGCCTATTAGGAGACTTACGATGCACCCTGCCCAGGAACCAGGCGAGACAGAGGGGTCTATATTTGCTGAGCACCTGTGTAATCTGGGGGTGTTCCGGAAGTTCGATCGTTACCAAAAACCGATCCTGACACTTGCAAATGTACCAGTACCAGAATATGCATCCATGTTGCATCCCATCGTGACGGCCCACCTCGATATTACACACCTAGGTTAAGGTACGGGATACAGACCAGGGTGGTCTCGGTATTGCACGGAATAGGAGGAGAGCCTGTGTGGGACAGGATGATACCGAGTTGCCTACTACTAGCTGATACTACTTACTGCGGACTCTGTACGGAATCAGGAGAAGGTGGACGAGTTTCCGCACTCGTGAGTTGATGGTTGGCGAGAGGTTGACAACGTCGTAACGATGAGATACATACGATAATATTCCGCACATCGACGCCTACGGAATACGCAGTTCACAAACGCACTCCGTAGGGGCGGGCACTAGCAACGCAGCAGTAGACGCCCAAGAACAGGCGGACTCGCAAACCTGAAACCCTGGGTCCCAGTTCCCGCCACTCTTGGGGCGGACTTCCAGCTCCTTTCAGGCATGGCGTGTTCACCGCGAGGGTTGGTTCTCAGCGATCACTGTTTCGATCGCCGTCCCTAGACATTCAGCTCTAAAGCGAAAGCGGCTAGGTATCTTCTTGGAAAAACACCTAACCCATCATGTTCAAGGGACGACCAGGGTCGAGCGACAGACCAGACAGGGTTTGTTTTCTCTTCATACATTGGGGGCGATGCCCTCGAGCTGTCAAATCCATATTCCTGGGGAAGTACAAGATTGTATCGGGAAGTAGTGTACATGCGCATCTACGGATTACTTCGCGCACACACAGGCCCCCTTACGGCCTTGGGAGTTAGCTTATCGGTCACAGAGCGGCGTCTGACGTCGATGAGGAGGAGGGCTCGGGATTGGTAGGGAAGACTGCGCGCTTTTTATCGGCCCAGGCCCAGGAGCTAACGTCGCTGGTGCAAGTAGGTAGGTGCTGCGCGCTGGGTGCGACTAGGGAGCCCGAGGTGTCAGCTCTGCTCGAGAGGGCAGAGAGATAGTACCTTGCAGAGTCGTCGTGTGCACCATCAGGATCGATTTGGTGAATCCGTGAGACGCGATCCGTACGCGATGGTACCACAACCACATGGCACTTGGTACCCATCAATGGGTGGCTTGCTTCGAGCCCTTGGCTCGGGTCTTCCGTCGACGTTGCTGGAGCTGTAGCTGTAGCCTGCCTGCCTTTGCCCATCCTATGGAAAATCCTATATATCTATGCGTAGTAATGCCAGCCGCGACGGGAGTCGAATCAACCTCGCGGTAGGCACATATCGCGGCCATTATAAACGGACCGAAGCAATAGTTTGCGAGCTGGGCCGCAACAGCACTGTTTCCGGTCACGAATGTTTCGCTCTCGTCGGGCCAACGTTCAGGTGCACTGCGTGAAAAGGAAGAGGCGCCTTTCAAAAGGACGGCGAGAGAGTCATCAATGGTCAATTGCTCAATCCAAGGGTACCCTATATGAACTGCTGCTATTGCACTTTTACTGTCACTTCGTACTCGATGCCAGTCAGGTAGACAGCGAGTTGTATCCGGAGTATAGGATGTGCTTGTTAAGGATTCGCTCGGTCGAGACTGGGAAGATCTTGCTCCCTTTCAGTTAGTCTGGCAAGCAACTTGCCTACTTATCAACGCAGTACATACGCATACGACTTCGTACTCACGAGATACCTATCTGCCAGCCTGCCTGCCTGGATTAATAATGTCGAGATGGGTAAATTTGCTGTTTCATCCAGTCGATACAACGGTATCCCGTAACGTGGAGGTAGTTCTACCTTGCCTATCATCTAGGTACGATACAGCAACGACTCCGCTGCAGGGGCAACGCTCTTGGCGAGCGGGTGAAATACCTGCTTCGTACATATCGTAGCCTACCTACTTACCTGCTCGGCCTAACGTATGTAGATGCTATTAATAATTCGCTGAAGATGTGATAATGGCTATTTGTGGCCGATGAAGGTGAATAATTATGTTCGATATATCGAGATTTGTCTCCATGATCTTCAACAGTTGAGTTGTCGAGCTAACTCCTCTCTCTCTCTGCCTCTCTCTTTTCAGTCACTTCTTCGCAGGTTGCAAAAGTACCGCGTATAATCCGTATAGACAGACATAGACAACTCTGATAATGAATCGCTATTATACATGTCTACCACCTAGATTCCCCTGCAAAGTCCTAAAGAGCCAAGCAGGTGTAGCATCCAACTAATAGTAGAGTGGATTGGCCTTGGCTGTAACAGGGGGGCTGCAGCTATGTATGTAGGCCGTTCGACGAAACCACATAGCCGTGAGAAAGGAGAAGGCTCGAACTAACATCCACAGGCCTTGATGTTGACACATGTCCCGACAGGACGTATGGGCGGACAGGATACATTACAGGCAGGCAGGCAGGACGGAGGAGGTATGTATGCACACTTGTAGAGTAGGTAATAGTAATAGGTCGAGATATACTTGCCTCCGTTGGTATCAATATCACCGTCGTACATGGTAACATGGCTGTAAGCAGCGGGCGAGAGGCACGACCTATGGGTTGCCGAGGTGAGTAAGTATCCTATAGCGTGCCGTCTCTGCTATATGGAGGCGTCGTCCGGGATAGCTGCTGTCGGTCCATGTACGAAGTACGTCCTGTCCTCGTACGTGCATGGGGAGAGCAGGGAACAGCGAGCAGGGACGCAGAGCGACAGACAGGGAGCAGGGAGCAGGTAACGACAAGCGGGTGATGCTGTATGTAGTTGTACATGTACGTGCATCTACATATCGATTACCACACAAACCGCTGGTGGATGCCGCCATGTGAAGGATGGTAGCGGCGGCAACCCGTTGTGTGCTTTGCTTTCCTGTCCCCATCCCGCATCGCCCATAGGCACGTCGCGCGCTGTCTTACGGCAAGTCCAAGTAATCATACCATTGATGGAGGTTGGTGCCCGTGTCGGTCTTCAGCTCGCTTTAGACTAAAAGCCCCGTGCGTACCGTATTCCTGGGTCTCCGATCTCCAGCATTTCTCCAACCTGCTTTTTCCCCTTTTGATCTGATCCGAGGCCGCTTACTTTTCCCTTTTCTATCTTTGCTTCCTTTGGGCTTTAAGTCCTGCACTGATCCCGCTCTCACTCACTCACCCTCACCAGATATCACCAGAGCATCGGATCATCAGCCTATACTTGGAAGACAATCCCCGAGCAGTCTTTGCCACACAGTCAACCGTTTGTTTGGACTTGGAGCCTGAAGCAGATGATCTCAGGACAACTTATATCGGCCTGATATTTAGCCAAACAATCCTCACACACAGCACATCCTCTCTGTATCTGGACTCGTATACAACAACAAGACAGATTGCGCCATCAACGGAGTCTTGAACGTTTGGTGATCGTCGGTTTTCAGCTGGCGCGTCGGGGACAGGAATAGGAATAAACAATCAGTCTCAGGCGCTGATTTACGAGACCGGGGCGCGGACGATACCCTCCTCGGCATAGGCGCAAGTCCAGGTCCAGTTCGGGTTCAGATTTCAGGCACAGGCGCAGGCATGTTCCAGGCTCAGTCGACTCCATACTCACACTTCTTCCCCTACGACTACACCATTGCGCCCACGCCGTTGCTGGGCCAATTCGGTGACAGACATCGCAGGGGAAGTGCGGCAGGCTGTGGCAGTGGCGATGCAGGATTGGTAGCAGGCAGGGCGGGTGCATCGGGTGCTCGCACGTTCCCGGCCGCCAGCACTGCGTTCCTCGGAGGTGCGACGGGGAGTGTTAGTGCCGCTGCCGCTGCTGGAGCTGGAGCTGGCGTCGGAGTCGGAGTTGGCGTGGGCGTTGGTGTGGGCGTGGGCGTGGGTGGGATGGGCATTGCAGGCGCTGTCGGGGTACAGACACGCGCTATTGGCTCCACTACAGCGGCGTGCAATAGCGCTAGCTCCAGCCATGCCGTCCCCTATAACATTCCCATGTCGCTTTCTATACCCCGCTATTCTCTCCCGCAGTCACACTCACCACCACAATCTCAACCTCAACCACAACCACAGTCGCAACCACAGCTTCAGCTCCAGCACACGCTTCTGCCGCAGTCTTCTCACCTCTCTGGTCGCGCCCCCATCCCGCTCTACAAGATGGTGCAACTGGACATGGATCAGGATGACATCTCCCAGCAGGAGGTTGCCGCGAGGGACTACAAGCCTCAGCTCGTGGTAAGTACCTGTTTGTCCTTCGAGGATCTATCTTGATTCTATTCACGATGAGTGTGAAGTATTGAGGATTATTTGCGTGTCTACTCATCACAAGACCCTGGCGAAGTTCTCACGATACACTCATGCCAAGTCATCTTCTCACTTCACTCTTGTCCTTTCGTATTGTACTGTCCTCCCTCACCTCTTCTCACATCATCCTTGATCATGCCCTCTCTTCATCAACCTCTCCTCTCACTCCCCCGCATCGCAAAATATCTAGCTGGACGAAATGCTCACATGTGATACAACTATGCAGGGTCCACTCGTTGGCGAGAAGGTGTTGAGCCAGGCCATCGCGGAAGAGTATGCGACAGCAGATCCTACCTACATCGCCAAAACAATGGTCAGTTGCTTGTCCCTGAAGTACTGAGTTGACATACGAGTTGACACCCTGTTCTTCTCAGGCACTGCCACGGACGTATTCGCACTACCGGCCAATGCAAGGCGACGGTAACTGCGGCTGGCGAGGTGAGATTCTTTTCTTTCGCTGATCTCCATGTGCAAGTACCTGGGACACAAACATACGCCTTGCTGTCTCTAAATCCCTTTCTCCTGTGAATCGCACAGCACAACGTTGTGGAGCAAATCGGTTACTACCTACTGCATTTCATACCTCTTATCCGGTGCTTGCCATGAGTTTTGTGGCATCATTAGGAAAAAATCATATCGTATCTTCAAGAGTCACGGCGCAGGCACTAACATGAGCTGCAGCTCTCGCTTTCGCCTACTTTGAGACGCTGGTACAGTCCGGTGATGTAAACATGCTCCAGAGTGAGCTTCAGAGGTTGACCGACCTCAATGACTACATCGAGAAAGTAGGCGGGCAAAATCCTGACCTCTTTGACTTCATGGTGTCAGAGACCCTCACCTTAATGAGCGATCTCATCACGTCCATGTCTAAGGGCGGCGATCCCATGTCCATTGTTATGGACCGCTTCAACGACCCCAGCATATCCCCATGCTATGTCTATCACCTCCGTCTCCTCGCACAGGCCAGGTTGAAGGGCAACCCTGAACAGTACGAACCATACCTTATTGCTGATGCCAACCCCAACTGCAAGGATGTTGTTGAAGATTACATTGCAGCAACAATCGTTCCTGTTGATCGAGAGATCGACCATATTGCGGTGGTATTGGTCTACGACATTCTCCTCCGGCCAGCTAACATAGTGCTCGACATCGCCTATCTGGACCGCAGCGAAGGTGAAGAAGTCAACGTGCACCGGTTGCCCGAGGAGGCCAGTGGCCAAGATCCATCTACTTTGGGTCCGATTATCTACCTATTGTATCGTGTTGGTCATTACGATATTCTATATCGTGATGCTCGGGTCCATGTCCCGACAATCCCGGTTGCGCCGGCGCCACTTGACCTCCAGATCAACAGAGTCACGTCGTTCGTCCATCATAACCGGGATTTTGAGAATGCAGTGCCGGCGATGCAAGACGCCCCCTACTCACTTGATATGAGTACATTAGGTCTGCTCCCGGGCATCTCATCATCTGCTCTGTCGCCCATCTCTCCAATCTCACCTATGTCGTCACTGCCGCCCTTTGGCCCTTCGTCAACAATGTCGTCGCCGATGACAGACCCTTTCGCTGCTTCTCCTGTCCCATCCTGGGCATCTCAACCTTTTGTCCCAGAGGCTATACAGGTACCGCCTCCTCCGCCATCGAATCCGCCGCAGCAGCAGAACACGGTGCACCCGCTTCGCTTCAGCAAATACAACTTTCAGGGTCTTCCAGGGATGACGGTAGAAAACACGAGCGCGCATGAACCGACGTGCATGACCAACACGTTCAAGAATAGTCACTTTAACACAGCACACTATAATAACGTGCATTTCCAGCCCGAAATGTACCAGCCGGATGCCGAGGATGATGTTTCCAGCAGTGGAAACTGCAGAGTGGGAGGTCGAAAACGGAGCACCGATCATAGCCCGAGCATCAAAAAGGAGAAATAGGGATAGAGGAGCCAGCATGCATCTTCTTCTTCTTTTGCACTAACGGATTGCATCTTTGGATCGGCGTTGCGGCTTTTCATGATTTTCTTATCTCTTATTTTTATTCCCCCTCGCAACAGAGGAACTGCCTTCTCTCTCCATACCATACCAACTTCCGGGCATTCATGGGGACGACCATCCGACGAGGGGTGGCGTTATAACGGGTAACGGGCATACCAACTGACATGGCTTTGACACTATCGGCATCACGCAGAGTCTGACAAGCCAACCAGGACGAGAACACGATAACATCTTTTTTTTTCAGTCATGAGACAGCATCAAATCTTATGGGGGGACTAGGAATGAAACGCCAATGGGACAACTTATTAGTGTGACAGTTAATTGTGGTCAGGCGGAGACATCGATGATTAGGTGGTCTTCCAGGTCTAGAAGCACTCTTACGGCTTAACTGGAAATGCGACAAGCAAGCAAGCAAGCAAGAAAGGAGACTGTCTCTACTACCAAGTTACAGCTCTGCGGCCCTCCCCCTCTTCTTAGTAACCTATTGGGTAACGACTAGGTAGAGCAAATGATAATATCTATCTTTTGATGGCAATGCATTCTTTCGCTTTGATTCTGTCTACATACTTATCGGCTGAGCAGATTATGAGGCAGCAAGGCAATGATGCGAATGGATGGATCGCAACGAGAGGCGTTGCCACGATTGGCAAATCCGAGTAGTAAGCACAATCAGACCACCTCATATGCAAGTCGGAATACCATTCCCGATGTTCGGTACCTGAGGTTTGGCGGGTTTGGGTATGTATTTGTCGCATACCAACGGCAGCAAACAATAACAAGTAAATAGAAGTAGGTCGCAAGCAACAAACATACCGATAGCAAGTTTCAAAACTCGATTCTTTTGGCCTGTACATGAGACTAGTGGACGGTCAGGTTGTATTCCGTTCTTTGTTTTTACTGCTACATTACCACTTCGACCCGGCTTTAACACTGGATGGAGGTATTTCACCTGGTGTTGATGATCGACTTACTGCAGTGGTGCTTACGTGCTGGATAAGAAGACATAACTGGATACCTGGAATCCTGGTTCTTAGTGCATGAATGGATTTAATGCGATTTCTCTTTTCCTCGTCTTTTCTAGGGATCGTTATTGGATTGATGGATGATTGGGTTGGTGAGTGAATGGATTGGTGAATGGATGGAGGGATGGGTATTGGTTGGTTGGATGGTGGTGGTTATGCAAAGATGTGGCTTGCGTTTTTTTGCTACGTTTCATGATGGACTATTACTGTACCGGCACTGCGTTCTTTCTCTTCAGCTGTCATCCTATCCTCTTCTAGCCGAGGATATCGAAACGGTAGCTTGGCGGTGTTGGATTATGTCCCAAGCCAATAGCTCACCATATTGGGAGAGCCGGGATGGGAGCGGGTAAGTGAGGTTACAGCAGGGAATGCAACTACGACGACGGAGCAAAACAAACCAATGTTACCGGCGTAGTGAGAGTCCAATGGATTGGAGGGGAAGAGGAGGAGATTCCCCTTATGTCCTTTGTTTGTAAATACGGTACGGGATGGACGCTATTGCGGCTGGGCATTTACGTGCGGGGAGGTCTTGTCTTGGTTGTATCTTTTAGCTGCTTTGCTTTTGCGATTGTTTTTTTTCTATCGTGGTTTATCTTGACTTTTCTATATGTAGAGATTTTATACACGTTTATTCAACGAGCCCAGACTCTTTTGGGTCGATATCTTTCTCTGTTCAGCGTATGCAATACCACGCCGCATACAGCCAGATAATAAGTAACCAACCCATGGGCAGCGTTCCATGACTACCGAATCTGGACTGCCTGATTTGCTCGTTTGTCTAGATGCAGCGATTTTGAGATTTTTTCTGGGCTTCTGACTGGGGAAAGCGTACATAAAGCCAGTAGGTCCATGACATGTAGACGGTAAAATGCCCATTGGAAGAATTCCGTCTACCTATTATGGAAGACAGCCTCACTTCTCCGCTCTATCTCTGTCTTCTACCCTCGTCTTCAGGTACCACGTTTCGAGGGTCGACACGGTCTCGATTTCGGCTCATCCTGGGATTGTTATATGTAGCACACCTAAGAAGAAAAGAATGCCAATACCCCGATCTTGGGAGCAAGGTTCTTCCGGCGTGGGATTTGGCACGCCACCTCTTGGATCCCCGTCCGGGGTATTGGCTGGAATAAACCCCGACAGGCCCCCCAGGTTGCAAGAGGACAATCAACAAAGCCTGTTGGTCGGATTTACGTGATATCGGCTGCAGAAGAGGAGGAGACTATCAGAGCGCAGATATGTCCCTCTATTGCAGCGCGGATAGCTTACTGGACGGGAAGAACAGGCTGTTGTCGGGACGAGCTACTCTGTGCCATTTCATATTGGACCGGAAGATCCCTGTGAAAAGCTGACATTGAGACTGCATTGGGACGTAGAGAATACGAGGGACGGAAGGGGGCAGCAACCAGTAACTCGCCGTACCCGCTCGAAAGCGCAAAAGCCATGCAATAGGATCAGTTCTTCGGGCAGGCCTTGACGATCATGTTGCCCCACAGGTAGCTGCTGGTCACGTCTTTCCAGTCTTGCGGCGTCTGGACCCCGTCGAACCCCTTGACTATTTCCGGCTCCTCGTGCATCTTCAAGCGCTTGAGGAACTCGTCCTGCCAAGTCTCGGCCATGGCCTCGAGCTCTTGGTCGAGGTCACCTGGGCCGGCGCCGTCGCCAGTAGGAGTGCCGAGTTCAGCACACACGCTGGTAACCCCCTTATCCGAGAAGCCACATGGCGAGATGCGACCCCAGGGATTGGTGTGCGCAGGGCCCTCGGTTGGCACGCTGTAGTTGATGGACACGCCAAGGCCCGTGACGCGACGGCGGATGTGCACGCCCATAGCAGCGATCTTCCGCTCCTGGCCCGTCCCATTTGGAGAGCGCACCCACACGCCTGGGTTTTCCGTCGTGATACCGTCGATCCCATAGCGCCGTGCAAGCGCGGCTACCGTCGTTTTCTGGAGCAGACACGCATACTCGCTCACGGTAAAATGCGCATGCAAGGGAGAGTGCATGTTGATCACGGGCCAGATGACGAGCTGGCCGGGCCCATGGTAGGTGGTCAGGCCGCCTCGGTCTGCCTGGTAGACCTGGGGCACGAAGAACATGGGCTGCCCTCCTGCTCCAGAAGGGTTGGGCACGTAGAGCGGTGCCCGCAGCTCATCGTACAGTTTATCTGTACGGTTCAGCTCCTTTTGTCGCCGGCCGAACGTGTAAGTTGGCGGAGGCGAGAAGAAAATGACGCTGGGCGGCGGCGGCGGACCGCTCGTCGGGTTCTCTCTCCAGGCGACATGCTCGTTCACGAGCCGGGATTGCAGGTGGTCGGCGAAAGCATAGCTGAAATGTTCGGGGAGGATCGCCTTCGACTTCGCATGCAGGAACAATTGTCGGAAGATCGTCATGGGCGAGGGTTGGCGGGTGGCGGGTGGCGGATCACCCGTTCTGAGATGGTTGCGATGTTGAGACGTGAAACGTGAAGCCTGGGTTTACGGATTCCCGACCAGACGGAAGAGTTGGGATTCCTCGGATTGACGTTTTGGCCGGAGATAGCGGCGTTAGGGGTCAGGTGAGGTCGCGGCAATTATGTAGCACCTACCGGCTTCGGTTAGCTGGGCGATATTGATCGCCATCGATCACTGGTTTGTAGCTAGAATTTAGCGATCAATTGCCTGATGATAGCGTCATTGTACACTGTAACACCTGATTGACAGGGCACGAATTACGGATTACTTATTCCCGTCGGGCGACAGACTGTATTACGGATTACTGATCTTTCTTTCCCATTCCGTTTTGCTTACTGGTCCTGAATGCCTTCACCATGTCAGACTTATTCGTAGTCCTCGCCGAATCCAGCAACTCCGGACTCTGAGAAGACCACATAGAGGTAGGTATGCTCTCAGGAGCTGGAGTCGAGAGGCCCCTTCATCGTTGAGAATCAGAGGATGCAACGAATACGACCCCAGGACTCCAAGCACATCCTCCCAGCAGTCATCAAAAGACCCTACTTGCTTTCGGGATGGAACAAAGCAATGTGTTCCCGGGACTTCTGATCATCCACTAATCAGTCCCTACTTCTCATATACCCCTGAGACGCCAACTCTCACACACGACTGGACAATGCCCACCACATGTCTCAAGAACAAATGCTCGCTGCTCGACGGGGACCGATATCAGCCGCAACGCCGAGCACTCTTCATCTACACTCACAGGGGCTATGCTGGCACGGCATGATCCATGGATGGGCGGATGGAGGGATGGACGGACGGATGAAGATCATCGTCCCCATTGCGTTATGTCACCACATAGAACATCGGGCACATGACCAGCCCAGCCACATGGATGCATGCGGGCGTGTGTGTGACTAAAGGGCCGTTTCTCACGCATCGCCTGGGTGGGAGAAGAAGCAAATATTCTCACGGGCGTTTCATTATTTCTCTGGTGGCACTCGGAGAGGCCGTGGGTCGTACGAACGAGTACAAGTAAGCGGCTGCATGCTCATGCCGGGGACAAGTTGAAGAAGCAAAACCCTTCGTTTCTCTTCTGAAGCTTGCCCGTCGTTCGTTCGTCGGGGCAACCCCCTGTTTCGGGGATTCGGGTTATTCGCGCCCATCGCATTATGCCCGAAAACCCAACCGTCTGGATCGTTCTGTCGATCCTGTGATAACCGGTTTCCTCTCTCCCACCCCCCTTTTTCCCTTGCCATGCGTCTTACTCAGCAGCTGGGCTGGGCCTTCGTTAGTGCTGAAGTGCCGCCCTCCGCCCTTACATCTCGTTATACGGAATACCGCCTCTAGGCAAACGGAGTCAAGTCGTCCGTTCGTGGTAAGGAGATAATAGCCTCAAAGCTGAAAAACTTCGACAAGGAGGAGTATTTATAAGCAAATGGCAAACTGGCTCGGTGATGATATATCACCTCGTTTTCATCCCAGCAGCCTGCCTTTCGCAAACAGTTTCCCATCCGCATCTCCGCCTCAAACACCGGACCCTCTACGTATCTTTTCACAGGGACTGCAGGCTCACTCTCTCATTCGACTGCGTGCAATCGGCCCGGAAACGTGGTGTTGTATTATTTGGCAATCCCCGAATCAACCGTTCCCGGAGAATTATTTGCTGACGTTTCATGGGACCACATCTTGGTTTTCACATCTACCACCTACTGCTAGCTCCCCTCGTTTTGGGTGGGTGGAAGCGACGGTATCGCTACATGTGAGTTACCTCCCTGTAGGACTTTTGGGGGTTCATGGGGAATTTGGGGGAAGGAAGAGGGCCCAGAAAATTGGGGGAGGTTGATCGAAAGCAGGGCGATCTGGGATGGGGAGAGGAGAGAGGAGAAAAAAGTACGACGTATAGTAGAGCCCCAGTAAGCGTCTCATGGTCGTAACGGGCGGCTTCCAGAACACGCACGGGAGTGGGCCATGGCCCATGGGAATCGACAATGATATCATCGGGACCATTGGGGGGCTTGAGCCAGAAGTTAACGTCGCAGGCGAATCAGAATAGCTGATTGCTGCTGGGCATGGCAGATCAATTACGACGTTTCCGGTCGCCCATGCAACAATGCTGCTCCAATGGCGCTCTCGCCAGGCCCCAACAGAGACAGGGTTGTCAGGAGGCTTGTCACGGGACTTCGGGGCAGCGGTCCAAATGAATACAGGGGCTGGTTTCGAGTGATGTGATAGTCATTCACTATGAGTGCCTTGCCCCTTATGTTATGAGTCGGGGCATCTCATGAGTGTTCAGTGAGATTCATTGCGGATGAGAGGACTCATGAGATGTCAACTCATCTATGACGGCGGGATTGATGCTCAGACTCACATCAATCATGGCAAACATTCAGAGAGGCAATGTGTTATGACTGACTGAGAAGCAGAGTCAATGTGAATGAAGTGTACTCAATGCTGTGATTCATGAAGAATCAATGTAATATAAGTGCTTCTCATGCTTCTGATGCTCATGCCGTTTTGATGAACTCGTCGCACGTCCAATTCATAAGAACCTCAACCCAATGACGATCAGACATCCGAAAACCGATGGTAGAACAACTGCATCTCATCCTGAATCTCGCCCACCGTACCTCAAATTCATCACCAACGCCAAACCAGCTGCGAAGCCCATCGTTGATCTCTTCATCATGCCTTCACAATACCGCTTATTAAAGCCATGCATCATGGACCACAATACCCAATCGATCGCTGTTCTGATCATACTAGCATTCATACTCATCCTACTAATTATGCCCTTCTACCTGAAACTTCACGTCCGACAAATAATACGACCCGCTGCCATCGAGTTGCCCGCAAGTCCAGTAAGTGACAACACTCTGTACAGGCGGAGACGGAATGCCTTCTCGGGACAGAGCCGTGAGGATATCCAGCGCAGACTGGCCTCGACTGGCCAGTTTCTAGATCATTTTTAGAGGCTCGAGTCGAAGGTCTGGCATAAGGGTTATTGCACGCCAAATGGGTCCATGGGAGTTGGGACAGAGTTCAGCTATGAGAAGGGATGATCGAAGAATCAACGGGGTGAGAGCTGGTTCATGTTTCGCTAGGTTGAAAGACCAAGTTGGGAGATGCTGTTCCATATGAGGCCGAATACGATTCGTCTTTACCGTCAAACCCCTAATCTTCCATCTCGCGAACAATTAAATTGAAGAGAGCAGACAATCAAAATTTTTCCACCGGGATGAGCTCGTGAGAAGTATGTCTGTCTATGACGCCTCCTCACACGGCATGAAGCTCTTGAGATAGTAGAAAGAAGAAAATGGAGTGGACGGATTGTAGCCATGACTTGCCTGCGGCTCATATGGGGATATCATGAGCTTGTGCGCTTCAAAGCCCACCATACACATGAAAATGAGAAAAGAAGTGTGGAAATGATTGCCACTTCATGCGCATCCAACTCCTATTCAAAGACGCCAGATATCGGGTCGGGACACGATCAATTCAAATGACGCCTACCCAGTAGCTTCTGGATAAATACCGAGTATGTGTCGGGTGAGTAGTTCCTCTGAATACCTACCCGGCAGCGATCTGGTGAGAGTACCTACCCACTACCATCACAGGTTTACCTCGGGACTAGGCGTCCCCTCTGGTGATCTCAAGGCAGCCTACGGCCCTACCTGATAGCCGTTGGTGGTGTGAGCCAGGTATTTATTGCACATACGAGAAGAAGATGACTGTCGAAAACACACAATCCACTCCTACAGGCTCGTGAAAGATCGACTTGATCAAAGCTTGCCGTGTGCCGGCCTAGTCATCAAGGTCTTTCTCAACAGACGTCTGGTTCGTATGAGAAGTGAATGAGATAGTTAGGATCTGGTCCCTTATGTCGATGAACTGCGACTGAGTCTTCTTGAAAGTAACGATGGAGGTAGCTGCTAAGTTGGAAAAGAGCTGATGAGGATATTCGAAGTCCAATCGACATGTTTCCCGCATCTGGCGTGATCTGTAGCGATATTAGATTATTCATGCTTTGGATAAGGGAACGCTCATCGTCAGGATCGTGAACATATGTGTACTATAGTTGATGACATCGAGATCCAGGATCATGATGGCATGTCGATGGATATTTATACCGGCAGGCACTTGAAAACCCATGTTCAGGATCGAACATCGAAACTTGAGATTCAGGAACAACAGTCCTACTGCTCAATACCATGATCGAAGAGTACGTAAAAGCTTCACTACGTTTCGAAGATCAAGACTACAATCATCCACCAGCAAGGCAACTTACACACACCCAGAGCACCATATGGGACACCATCACACATATCAAGACTCAACAGTTCACTATTCACGTGCAACATGATTCATTTCTAGATTCTAATTGCCACGACTCCGAATTCCACGTAACATCCCTCTGCACCCTAATGCCCTCGACACAGGGCATCCTACCCGAGTTGGGGCGTGCACTGATATCCGTCCACAAGCCGCCGCGTTCCTTCGGCGGCACAAGGATTTGCACATCAGTCAATCCCTTCGTCAACTGCGACTCATCATCCGAGTCGCGGAGAGCAGTCCGGCTGGCTCCCGACATGGGTCCCGACCTGGCGAATGGGTGCTGCGAGATCTTGGAGGGTTTGCTGCTGTAGCTTGGGATCGGCGTGTCGCTGGTCGTTGGCCTGTGGAGGAGTCGTTTATATACGGGTAGGAGGGTGAGGGCGGAGGTGCCGATGATGGCGATGTAGACTTCGAAGCCGGCTGTTGCGGATACGGATGCGCCTGTGCGATGTTAGTTTTACCCCTTTTTGAATATTTGTGAAGGGTGATTTGACTTACCAACATTGCCGTGTACTGAAGTCGCGACGACCCGTGCGATACTAGCACCAGTGGAACTATGTACGAAATCAGCAAAAGTTCTTCGAGATCGATCGCATTGTCAGAAAGGGGTTCACATACAGTACGCCGATGACAAATATACCAAGGATCAAGAACCGCTTCTCCCTAGACATATGTAGTTGAAACACATCATGAACGGGCAAGCCCACAAGCGCTGCGTTTATAGCAACGTTGAAGGCGCCGAGAACAATGCTTCCGGTGTCAGAAGTGATGCAATGACCACCCAACATTTTTCGGTTCCATAAGAATGCGATTGGCCGGCATGTCGCAAGGTTGAGGGCCTCAACAGCGATGAACCAGCATACAGACAAGGCGGCAATGATGTATGTGCCGCGTCTTATTGTCTTCGTAGGGAAGATACGAAGGTAGAATAAAACAAGAGAGAGTCGAGTGGTGGTCCAGCCTGCGCCGTACAGGATCGTACCAATGAAGACAATCTATAAACAAACGATGAGCCTCATGCCATATGTATATATTTTGTGTAAGCAGAGGACACACACCTTTTGCAACTGCATCGCCGAATGATAGTCGGCAGTGAGTAGAGTGAATGCATCAAATCCCAGGCCATAAGCCAGGAAGGCAGTCAAGATTGTCGCGCAGAGTCCATGGTGTATGACCAGCCCAACCAACGCCAACCAGTCATCCCAATGAGCGCCGGGCCCAGATGACCATCGTGACCAGAAGCGCAGGGCGACGGCAAAGGTGGCGACGACAGCCAGGAAGGACAACGCCGCTACGTAGCCCCAGCAGTGCGGCCATACCCCCAGAGACGATGTCATCGCCTTTCGACACGCGGGGAGAGCATGCGGTATTCGTGAGACGGAACGGCAGGCTTAATAAGAAGGGGGCCCGGGGAAAGGGAGAGATATTGAAATTAGCTAATGAGGAGACAAGACGAGGAGAAAAAGATCGGAACTAGTATTCCTGATACATAATGAGTTAGTAAGTAAGGCAACGACGAGTATAGGTAGGATGGAATGGTCGAATGGGACAAGCGCAAGCGACGGTAACGCTGGCTTACCTCGATTTTTCTTCTTTCGTTTCGGTGTAAAAGCCACCAAGCTTACAGATTACCTACAGTAGCCGGCCCGCAGGTGCACACAGGAGGTGACTAGGTATGTATGACTTGGGATGCTAATGTTAGCCGAGGTGTCGAGAGATTCACAGGCTTCCCCGTTGCATCATCCAGTGGCATCACAGCACACGGCACGCCCACGCGGAAAGGAACACGCAAGAACTCGATCGACGGACGGAAGATACAGAAATAGCGCAACCACGCAGCACGAAACACGATACCAGAGCCGACGGACGGGGCGAACCAATAGATGCAGCTACCGGATTTCGTGCTGCGTACGCCATCCAACAAGGACATGGAAAAGAAAGAAAAGGAGCCCCCGGAGTCAGCAAAACGTGGCTTACCTATAATTATAAGATGATGAAGGCACATGGGGGTTTAATAGCGTTAGGAGATTTTTCTTCTTCGAGACAAGCCCGGAGGATTGTGAACGAGAGAGAGTGAGAGAGAGGGAAGCACCACAGTCACAGCCCTACTACCACCTAGACTGCCCTAGGAATGCATTCCGACGCGATGTTCGCACTCGATCGGAGACGAGGCTCGGTCATGCGATCGACTACCGGAATAGCTTCACCTGTGAATACTAATCGTCACAAGCAAAAACTAAACAAAAAAGAATAAAACGCTCGATGCATGCAATGACGATGACGATGGAGAAGGGGAACTCAAGCAGTTGCTAGCAACGCAAGCTAATGTGGGCTAAAGTGACGCTAGAAAATCAGTAAGAGCGGGAAGGAGAAACGGGAACGGTTGATCAACGTGGCAGGCAGGTGAGCGAGAGAGGGAGAGAGAAGGGAAGAGAGAGCACGGAAGATCGCGTGGATCAAGTGCTCGGTAGGTAGCATCGTCAGATTTGGTGCCGCCCCAGGTGATTCGTGAGAACATCACAAATTAATAACCCCGTCCCCGGCGACTCGCGACGCTCACGAGCCAGTGAAGCCACGGCGTGTGTACCCACACTGCACACCACTCCAAGGACCAAGATTCCAAGACGTGCATCACGGCGTTTCAGCCAAGTCTGCACTAGTTCCGCAGTCGGGATAGCCTGTGTGTGTCGCTACGCAGGACTGTGTTTTGGGTGCCATCGCGTATTCGTACACTGTCTCCAATGCAGGTGTAAGGCACATCATTCAGGGAGTTGGCTGTATCCATGAGGTTGAAAGACATTGATTCAGTCGATAAGTGTTGAAGAAAGCTCATGTCAGGTAGGTATTCCGTAGTTTAGCTTCTCCTTACTCCACGACGGGATAAGAAGAGAAGGTACCTAGGTACGAAGTACTCCGTAAAGCGGAGTTGGGGTATGACCTCAGTATACAACCTTATCGTCCAGATCAACTCTCATCTACAGCAACAATAAGAAAGTCGGATTTCAAATGCAGCGTAATCAAGTCAGTCAACACCTTGCGATCTCCCATCGTCCCGGGACCCTTATTACGATTCTGCCTGCACCTCCCAAGCGAGCCTCTTAAAAATGCTGGTGACTGCTGCTTCTCGACTCGATTCCGCTCTTGCCCATTAAGAGCATGGCCCTATTCCGCATGCAGGCCTGTCAGGTCTAAATATAGCCCACCAATCCTTGCTAGCGCATGATGTCACACAAAAGTTCAGGTCCCAACATCCATTTCGTTACGGCACCATTCCCCTCCGAGCCTAGCGGGCCGAATCTTGAGCGAGGTCGCGCCAGTCTGGATCCGGTATGGCGTCGGAGAGCTGGATCCTTGTTCGGTTTAGTGCGGTTTGGGGGGCACATGGGGACCCTGTTGGCTTACGAGTACTCTCCGTGAACTCCGTCTTTCGCTTCTTCTTCTTCTCGTCGTGAGTGAAGGATTGCTTTTCCAGAGCAAGCAGGATTCACGGCATTTCTGGAGTCCTCACGACTCGTTTTGCGGAATTATTCCGTGCAGGAATGAGACTACGATTAGGAACGGAGATCCATGGACCATTGATCATTCATTGATGATTGGAGTCCGAAAACACAGCCGGACTCATCACACCACGCGTAGTATCTCGTAGGTAAGATCCATCCTCCTTCTGCGTAACGGATACTACCACGTGCTACTCATTCTCGTGCACGGGAAAAGCAGGCTTTCAACTTGTAACTCTGGCGATTTCATCTATACAGATGTTAGGTCGTGTCAGGTAGTGAAAGGCTCGAGATACCTACTCACTGGTCCAATGACGGTCCAACGACAACGTCGTTGTCTTGTTGGTGATTTATATTAACTGGCTCCACAAGGCCATCTTTCAAACATCTCCGTGGTTACCGACGAATGATCTTGATTTGCGGAGACACTGCCGTACGAGATAGGCACTACGGATTACATCCTCATACAGGGCAACAACCATGTGTCCGCCACCGGCAAGGCTCCAGCAAGCCCCCAATACAATCGGCATAAGCACGGGAGGAAGCTCAAAGAAGCATATAATCCGTAGGAACAGAACCAATTTTCAATGCCATCAAAGGGGTTTCTCATCTTAAATCTGGATAACTGCCTGCAACTCTCCGTTCCAAAAGTCAATAACGCCGATCCCTCGCCCAGCGCCGAGTCTATATATGGCCCGGCATCTCCTCTAAACAGCCCGGCAACACAACGTTGAAAATCGCTCTGCAGTACGACTCAGCAGAGCCAAAGGGATCTCGACCCATGGGGCCCGAACGGCAAGGCTCCCGGACTACCCGTCCGTCCGCTGCTGCGTTACCATGAACGAAAATAACATGTGTACGATATCAGCCTCATCCGTTATCCCCACGGCGTTCAGTTCATGAATTCAGACTCCATTGCAAAATCACGCCGGGCGAGTGTTATTATTGCCATAGCCAGTGCATCCTCCATACCAGAGCGGATCACGATTAGGTTAGGTAGGTACGATACTCAAAAACCACTTCACTTCAATCTCTCTTCACACTCGCAAACGCGCGTCACCCGGGTCCCCGGCCCGCCCTTCTAGAAGCCAACCCATCTTCGAGATCCGCAGACCAAGAACAGGGGGTACGTACATATCCATTCCGAAGATCCCTATTTCGTGCGGCGTCGATCCGCATCTATTTCCCATTCCCATACCAGGGACTTCACACACTCCGCACCCCGTAATCCTCACACAATACTCCATCCAGGAACTTTTACCGCGCGAGAACCGCAACTTGGAGATAGCGATCGTCAATTACGCGGGGGGCGAAAAGAAAGTGCCGGGTATATTAATTGACCAGCAACTGCGGCCCGTTATGCATTATGTTGACCGGTTATATAAATCACATTGTTGGAACCGGCGGCCCCGGGTCTGTTGGGTCCCTCCTTTCATTCCTTATTGCGCGTCCCCTGGTCCATATCTTGATTCCTCTCGCTTTGGCGAAATTCAAGACGCACTCATGAGCGTTACTGGAAATCATCGGTGTCAATTTGCATGACGGCAATTCAATGAAAACTTGGACACTGTTCATACGCGATGTGAGACGATGCGATAGACGCGACAGCAAGCGAAGCGATACGACACGATGCTATATGATGCGATACCGTACGATACAATACGCTAGACGAAAAAAGACGCGATGTAAATGACAAATGGCTTACAGCTGGATATCATACAGACATGATATGGTAAAAACAGCACATCGAATATTTCGCGACACCACTTCCTACACAGAGAGTAGGGAATCAACCTACCTCTTCATGGTTACTGCCGGCGTAGTTATTTGTTGTCATGAGCGCGACAAAGCCGGTACCCTGACTGCTTCCATCCATCATTGCCGACACAGGGGTGGCACCATAGAACATCATCTGGGTCGACTTCCCTTTTGATCTGCAGCAAGCGATCATAATTGTCACCCCAGTAAGTACGTTGCCAGTCCGGCTCGCCGGGGAAGTTCTGAACTTCGTGTCAGTTTCACCTGTGTAAAGTGTTTAGCTTAGAGATGATGACTTCGTACCTCGTTAATGTAGGCTCCCATATCAGGGGCAAATTGTCTCAGAGGCTCCGTGATGGTATTGGTGGTATCATAAGCCCATTCTCTTGCGGTAGTGTTCAGAGGCGCAAAATACGTGGTACTGACTGCTTTGTGTAAGTTTATGTGAGGCTAGCAGAATGATGTTCTCTATGGATGGAAGACCTACCCATGTGAGCGATGGCTCGTCTCCACGTGGGGGTAACTGAGGTCCCGCCACCTCTCGGCTTGGCGTTTCGTGTGCCGTTGCCCGCCACAAGGAATGCTGCCCCAGTTGTATCCTTGACGGCTGCGCCGAGAGCGGTACTGTTGGTCTTGAAAGCTTCCTCGTCGAACAGGCGTGAGCCTATGTATTGATCGATACCTGCTATGTTGTTGTCATAAAAGACGCTGAACCACGATTGGTACGAGGGAAAGGGGATGATTTCCACCGTGACATCCGCCTCGGGCCATTCGGCTTTGACATGGGCGAGGATGGGGTTCCAAATAGCCTGCATCTCGTTGGGGTCCTGCGAGTTTAGGTGTGCGAATACACCTCCTAGGCCGGGCAAGCCAACAGTGCCATTCTTGAATTCAGGAAGCGTAAGGTTGCCGGAATAGAATGCGTAGCCTGATACGTTCTTGGAGTCAAGATAGGGGGATTGGGACAGTATGTAGCCAATCGCGTCCCAGATCCAAGGCGCTTCGAAGTCTTGGCTGAAGATGCCAATCACTCCTGCCACGATTTTGGGGGTGGGATGCGTAGCTAACGTGACAGAGGTCATGACACCGAACGTCGAACCTCCACCCTAGTTTTCTATTGTGAGTCGTCTATACCGAGAAGGAGTGTATGAACAAGCACTTACACCTCGCATGGCCCAAAACAAGTCTTCGTTTTGGCATTCGTTGGCGATGACGATATCGCCCATTGGCGTGACAACCTCCATTTCCAGGACATTGTCCGCGCCCATGCCATAAAGCGGAGACAGAATTGAATGACCACCGCCAGTGAGGTACCCACCGACACTCACTGACTTTGAAGTTCCCCCTACTATGGTCCGGTTGATCTTGTCTAACGTCTCGTAAATGAACCCAAGCTGAGAGCCACCGCCGACAGTCACGGCAGGACTGTCAATGCTGAAGTTGCAGCCAGTCGGCGTAAATGTGTCGTGTGTCTCAAGGCTGTTCATATAACGGAGCCATATTGACAGAGCCCCTGGTGCCTGTGAGCGGCCCTGATAGTCATGACCAGAGCTCTTGACGATAACACGGATGTCGTGTTTCCGCGCTTTGATGGTCAGTTAGAATGGTCCAGGATCTAGCATTTGTTACCCAGCTTACCGAATTCTAAGCTGAGCTTGACATCCGTGGCCGTTGTCGCATTCACGACGTAGGCAGGATATCCCGCAGCGCTGCATGGAGCATCCGGGTCAATCACACATGTGTCATTGTTGTACTGTTGCCACATGTTGGAAACAGGGCTGTCATCGTGGAACTCGTAGGTTGGCCAGGCCGCACTGACGACGGCGCACTGATCGGAGCTATTCAGAATAGGAGCTTAGTTACTGATATCAAAGAAAAGGGGGTTTCAATTGGGCTATCATACTTATATGAGGCTTCCTTGGGGTGGCAGACAGCCGCAGGGGGAGGCCCTGGTGTGATGAGCTTTCCATTGATAGAATCATTGAAACCAGCCCATGTCTCGTCAGAAGGCCACTGTATGCCAGACGTCAGCTTGAGTCCCCAGCATCTGTCGAGTCTAGACGGCCGCTAAACCAAACGAATTTGTGCTTCCACCATCCGCAGATGGATGCGATCCATCGTACAAAAGCAACATGCTGATGGAGCAACAGCAAGCCTGCGAGTTCTTCGAGTTTACTTACGGCGCTGGTCCCAGGAAATGCCTTGCAGGATCCATCGTCAGGGTCACCGCGAGGCTTCTGCAAGACTACCGAGCCCTCGCCAAGTGCAAGGAGAGCAGCAAGAGATGGTACGAAAGCCCTCATCCTGTCAGACCGTGACAATGTGTAGACGGGAGTGACACGCTCACCCGGTCCGGTTTGACAGGAGATGCGGTGCGTTCAAATAGCTGGAGCTTTGTTCGACACCGGTGAACGCACAGAACAGCCAGGGCAAATTATTGTGCGCTGACTTCGTGATCCGGCATGAAGCTGCGAAGTCATACGTTGTCGATCACGACTTACATGCGTACGTACGATAGAGCTATGGACTTACCTGCCTATGTATGTAAGACCCCAACGGACAGCACCGGCCGTGGAACTCACCAGGCAAGGGCCGCTCGGGTGAAACTCCAGAGCCAACTGCATGAATACGGCGGCGAAGCATTCACGCGACGAGACGAGAACAAGGCAGGTGTGAGTGTGACCATGTCTATCCTGCAGTTGCGACTCAGGCGTGCCGAAGCATCACAGTTGGCGCCGTCTCAGCGGCACGTGTTGGTGTTGAATTGGGCAGTTTCGCTGTTCCGCGGCTTACTTGCTGCTTATTAGCGTTGTAATCAAGGGCAAATTTGGCATGATGACGTTTGGAGCTCTCGTCGATTTGCCTGCGTCGCTAAGCTGAGGGCGAATAGAGGAGGACACTTTCCCGATCTGTACGCCAGGAGATAGCAGAGTGCCAGTCGATACCCCGAGGGTCGACGGCCTCCAGCTGTTTCTGGCGGTCTGGCACGGATTTCACCACGTACGATTCTGCGAATGCTCGTACTTCGTAGCACAGCAACAACTAATCTGTACAATCAATCTCAGTCATATGATCTACTATTCATAGTGTGGTGTAAGAGGGTGAGATGGTGGCGCCGGGAAGATTGAATATAGAACATTGTGTGGGCATTTAGGTATTGGGAGCAATGGGGAGTTCACGGGTCCAATGGATTTGCGTGAGAATCACCCGACATGCCCCTGAAGATGCATATTTTGCCTACTGCAATGGCTTGAGGCTTGAAATATGCGGTACCTGAACTAACTTTATTGAAGAGGCACCGTTCCTGGCGCAGACAGGCAACATGAAAGCTGAATTCTTTGGCTTTCACTCGACTGCTTTCGAAGGTTGAAGATGACGAGTTCAGTTCAGTCGATGACTCGAAATGACATCCGAATTCCAATCTATCAATTTAATTACATTTCCCCTTTAGACCTAGCGCGATGTTGACTTACCACATTGGGAAATTACGCACGAGCTCTTCGAGGGAATTGATTGGTTACCTGCATCCTGGTAAGGTACCACCCACAACCGTACGTGCGTACGCCACTGCGTTACTTCCCTGGAAATTGATGGCAGTCACCTGGATTTATGCTGAGGTGGCTGTGCAAGGATGGCTCGGGATCGCGAGTCAATGCTCCTGAGACGTGACGGCACGGAATCTTAAGCTAAGCTCATTAATGTTTCGGCATTCAACATCTTCTTTGCCAATTTCGAAGTTGGACAGGACCGCGGGAGAACGGTCACTGATAGATTCGTGATGGCTGACCAGCAACCAAACCCCGTCGTAGAGAAAGGCCGATCTCTGCTCTCGCCCCTCTCATACGACGAGGATGCAGTTTCCCTCCACAGCCGAAGTGACCAAGACACCGATAGCGAGGATGACCAGATCTTGGCTGCCGC
Organism: Xylariaceae sp. X170; assembly: GCA_028637755.1. Lineage (NCBI taxonomy): Eukaryota > Fungi > Ascomycota > Sordariomycetes > Xylariales > Xylariaceae > Xylariaceae sp. X170. The sequence goes on along the minus strand of JAJFDJ010000050.1, from coordinate 47,785 downwards.
GCGGAACAGTCGCGAGCTCCGCGCCTACGACCGCAGGCTGTTGATGGAGGAGGAGGAAATGGGACAGTTGGTCATTGACTCGAGGGCAAAGGAGCGTCGCGGAAGCAGCCTTCAGCGTCAGGGGCCCAACCTTGCCCTGCCCAATCCCATCCAAGCCCTGCGGAACTATAGCAGGACCCGCCTTGAGAGGGGCGCCTACGATCCCGTAAGCTCAACCGATGATTTAGACAACGAGAAGCGCCGGAATCGACGGGGCCGGCGCAAAGAGAAACGGGACCGTCTGCTCGAAGAGGCCCGTGACGGCGAGGATGGCAAGCTCATGCATGAGATGGAGGGCGGTATGATGAAGGATGGAAGCTCCACAGGCGACAGCAGCGATCGTGAGGGTAGCGACGAACTAGATCGTAAACACTTCATCCCTATCTCGGGTCCGAAACCCGCCAAGCTGCGCAAATGGAAGAAATGGACACTCATTCACGCCGCTATCGCTCTTGTTATCGCCCTTTTTGCGCTGCTGATCTGGAAGTTATCATCATCCGACAAGAAGCCTTCCATGGCCGGGCAACTGCGTAGCAATGGAACCGCCCTTTTCGCCCCTACAACGCTCATCATTAGTCTGGATGGTTTTCGAGCAGATTTCTTGACGCGTGGTTTGACACCACGACTGAATGCCTTCATCAAAGAGGGCGTGTCTCCATTGTATATGACACCCTCGTTTCCGTCCGTTACATTCCCTGTGAGTAAATGCTTTTCGTGATGCCTACGAGACAGATTAAGTCTAACACGGCCCCAAGAATCACTACACTCTTGCTACAGGTCTATATCCCGCAGATCATGGCATCGTCGGCAATACATTCTGGGACCCAGCCATGGGAGCCGAATTTTACTACACTGATCCCGCGCGAAGCCTCGATCCAAAATGGTGGGGTGGTGAGCCTTTTTGGGTCACGGCAGAGCTCCAGGGAGTTCGTACAGCAGTGCACATGTGGCCTGGGAGTGAAGCCCATGTAAATAATATGGATCCGAGTTTCCTCGACAAGTTCAACGCCAAGGAGCCCTTGCCCAAGAAAGTTGACAGAGTCCTGGAGTTCCTTGACATGCCGGGGCTGGAAAACAAGAATGTTTCCGAACAGCTGCGACCACAACTTATCGCAGCTTATGTACCCAATGTGGACAGCATGGGTCACCTCTATGGTCCGAATAGTACCGAGATTCGCGTCACGATCAGCGAAGTCGATACCATGTTGAATCAACTTTTCCTTGGACTCGAGCAGAGGAACCTGACTGACATAGTGAACGTCATAATCGTGTCTGATCACGGCATGGCTACTACGGACATAAGCCGGATGATCCAAATCGAGGACCTGGTAGACATGTCGAAAGTACACCACCTTGATGGGTGGCCCTTGGTTGGCATTCGGCCAAACAACCCAGAAGACGTGCAAGTTCTTTACGAGCAGGCCGTCGGTAAGAAGAGGTCTAACCCGAACTTCGATGTCTATCTCAGGGATGTAGATATGCCTGAGCGCTATCACTTCAGTAACAACGACCGCATAGCTCCTCTCTGGATCGTCCCCAAAACGGGTTGGGCAATCGTCGAGAAAGCTGAGTTCGACATCGAGGAAGCGAAAGCGAAGAATCTAATCTATCATCCCCGTGGACTACACGGCTATGATCATGAACACCCCTTGATGCGGGCTATCTTCGTTGCTCGTGGACCAGCTTTCCCTCATCTGCCGCACAGCAAAATCGAACCATTCCGTAAGTCGCCCCCCTTATCATATACCCTCTCCTTTTTTAACTAACAGCTTTCAGAAAACCTTGAAGTATACAACATCTTGTGTGATTCAATAGGCATGGAACCCATGCCGAACAATGGAACGCTTCGCTTGCCTCTGAAGGTAGTCGGGCTTCATAATGACGATCTGGACATCGAGCAGCCGGAAGACCCTGTCCCGACCTCAGAAGTAGAGAGCGTTGTCCCTAGTACAACATCAATCCCTCCGGCTGTCACGTCATCCGTAATGGCGGAACAACCTACAACCTCAGTGGTAGTCGTTGCTCCCGAGGACGAGGTTAAGGAGCCGGCGAAACCAGTTGAATCAGAGAAGCCAAAAGAACCACAGCAGGATGACTCCCAGAAAGAGCAAAACCCAGACAGTGCCGATGACACCGACAAGGGCAAGAGTGGCTCCTGGTGGGACACCTTCAATAACACTATCGATTGGATCAAAGACGAAGTCAATGGTATCATCGACGAGATCACCGGCGAAGACAAGTAGAAGATGGTCTACATCTGATAATCAAGTATAATACCCTTCAACAATCACCCTGGGAGTCTAGTTGGGATGCATTAGTAGTAGGCGTTAGGCGTTGATCACTGTCTTGGACCTAGGTATGTTGGCGTTCCGTACATAGATCTAGAACCGGCGCTCCTTTTTCATGATTACCCCCGCATCCGGGCGATAGGGGGGAAGTTGTCTATACCTAATACCACGGTAGACTAGATTAGATCCTGCTGCTGCACAAATCAAGACCTATTATCGTTTCTTTTCGATCTAAGACGGAGAGAATACGAGCTATACGCCCAGAACTCGTATGATGCAGCGATCTCGACCCCGATAGCCCCGATGCATGCTCACCGAGAGAAACATGTACGGCGCCCCCGAGGCACCGGGCCGCGATCTTGGATTCTTATACCTCCCTACCCCGTATCCTATAGCTCCTTTACCTATCCCGCGTTCTAGAGCTCTTATATGTTCTAGAGTAGTTCCGTCTAGCTGGCTTGTGATCGACGCTCACGAGCCGGTGAATTCGTAGGCCGGGACTGACTCGGAGGTAGAGTCGGAACATTATTCCCGAGTCTTGTGGTTGGCGTTGTCTGGCGAACCAGCCCCCTTTTAACCCCGTAGTAGTAATAATAGGTATCGCGAAACAAAGGGGGATCGCTGCGTAGGGGGAGGTTTACGAACTACGATATGGCCTTATGAGAAAACGAGAGATGTGTTCTGGAGATACGTGACACGTGAATCAGTTCAGATAACTGCGAAGATGTGCGCTGGACTACTATTGCTGCTGTCTACCTACTCTGATCTTTTCTTACCTTGGATCTTGCCAAAGTCCAAGCTGCCATAAGGAGGGCGACGGTACTACTCCAGGACGATGCTACAAGAAGACGCCGCGCAATGACGCTGTCGTCTTTCACCGGACCGGTGTTAACAGTATCCCCGAGATCTTGATTCGAACCACTGGCTTGGGATGGATGAGAGACATCTATAATAGACTACGATACGGCTCGACGAGGCGGGAGTTTACAAAGATCGCTTGGGCTTTTTCTTGGCCCTGCTGACCTACGGATCTCGAACTAGTCAGCCTCGAACTCACGACCCTGCTGCGGGAGGCGCATGACAAGGCTGGCCACGGAGACTATCGAAAGGGGCTCCCTTCGCTCGCGTCGTTTTGTTAGGTAGTTGCGTGAGGAGCGTGAAGTAGGATTGCACGTAAAACACCCATGCAGGCCAATGATAAAGGGGTCTGCGCAACTGTCCGATGCTGCGTATGTCGAGCTATGAATAGCAAATTGTATGGATTGATGCTGAAGTGTTTGACGCATGTCCGCGGTTCGTGCAAATGATGATGAGGGAACATGCAAACAACGGCTTGCGTGTGGAAATCATGACAGTGCTATGCACGTCGACGCGCAAGCACAGCTACAGCAAGATTGAGGGCATGGGGGTTCCAGCAGCGCTGAGTGAATCCACTGGATGAGTTGCGGCTCCATCCACGGAATAGTAATAGGCCCCGTCAGGGATGATCGGCTGGTGCCGATGCTCAGCTACTCGACGAGCAGCGTATCTAGTGAGCTCATCGACAATAGTCATGACAAACACCTTCTGCGTGTCGACAACGTTCGGACTTCTAGCTGTGCATTCGTGCTCAATTGATTCGCCAAGATATTCTGTTTCCATTCCAGAACGTTGCTGGAACTACCCGGTCTCGCCACGGGTGGCCAAGTAACGCGAAGGAGCGTCTCTATTATATGGTATCGAGGCTCGAGGGTGGCGGATGCTTTGTTCTTGGCGGGCCTCCTGTGAGGAGTGCAGACATCGACTGAGATATGGATGCTTGGCATTTGTTATGTGATACCTAATGAGGAGAATGTCGAATCATCAGCTCCTCTCTGTCAAAAATAGTCCACGACTCGCAAATGTCAATGACGTCGAGAGATCACTTGGCGAGCACTAGAATGAGTAGGATCAAATGCCTATTCGGGCTTTTACATATCGCCGAAGTCTAAGGGAACCCCATAACGGCCTGGCCCCTGATGCTTGATGCTCTCAAAAACAAGAGCCTCAACTTGTTCCGCGGTAATACTTCTATTATTGACTCTCGGCGGTGCAGGACGGAATGAATTCCGACGGCAGCGTCTGACATGAGCCGTGGAAGGGTCGTTAATCGTTCTCCTCGTATTCCTAGAGGCCACGTCGTGTTACGCTCGTCTATCCAAAGAAGACCGTCAGCACTCGGTGGAGGCGTGAGAATCAAACCTGATCACGAGTCCAAGATAAGAATGGCCTGATTCAGATTCCTTGCATCGTGTGATTTCGATCAAGGCCGATCAGGAGTCTCGTTTTGACTTATCACGGCCCAAGTTGCTTCTGGCCAAGCCATCTCGACCCCGCATATGTGCCCTTTGCCTCTGCCACTCTGGCCTGAGGCAATCGGGCCTGCTGTGGTTAAGCGTTGTAAAAACAAGTCGATATAGTTTTGGGCCCCTACTAGTCGCGGGGACCCCTCACGGCAATTCATAGTCTCGGCCGATCCAATCTTTATAGTCTTAGCCCCGCCGGTATAAAGAAAGGGCTCGCGCAGGCATCTGGGATTCTAGATTGGGCCCTGGTTGAATATACCCTGTTAGCATGGTTGTAAGTACGAAGTAGGTAGACGGGACATTTTCTGTCACTGAGGTAGATTGGTGAGAACAGAAGGTGGTGGTAGCCCTAACAAATCACGCCCAACGAGATCATGTCTGTGAGCCGTAACAGGAGTCTCCATGGAACATGTGAATACAAGGCATTCTAGAAGGAGCTGACAGCAACGGGAGAACTAGTCCAGATCTCAAGTAGGTAATCGATGCGTAAGACGTACCTACGTACGAGACAAGCGCTCAACTTTCTCGGGGGCACCCCTGTAGGGCTGCTGAATAGAAACTCTTCGTAAAGAGATGAGAGCATGTAGATACGGACAGCCTCGATGATGACTGTCAATGAAGCCGTATCACTTGCCGACAAAGCGGACCGTGGCATAGGCAAATCCCACCTACCTACTGGTGCCTACCATCCAACGGTAGTCTATGGTGTAGTTATCATGGTGGAATGGCTTGACGTCGGTTTTGGAGTTGTTCAGTAATCAAATATTCTGCCGGCAAGAGAGGGACTCGGAGTGGCCGAGCTTTAGCAGCCGATTGGGTTCAACCCCACGGGCGACGGGCGACGGGCACACGGACCACGAGTCACTTGCAACCGGTTTGGTGGTGATTGAATGTAGAGACGTGCTCTAGAAACAACCTACGTTGTGGGTGCGGTGACTCGACAACGGCTTGGCACCGGGAAGTTGTAAACGCCATGAAACCTCAAGATTCAGAAGTTGGTGAGATGGGATGGAATGAAAGAAGAGTCGTGGAACGATGAGCATCAGATAAACTTCCCCCAGACGAGGACAATACGGTACTTTATCTGATCCGTTTTCTACGGAACATGTTTAATTGGTTGTGTTGTAACCAATTTCGCAGAACCGTATCTGATCACCGACTATTGAACCTTTTTGACTTTGTGCATAACGTTGCGGGAAAAGGCTCAAAAATGTGCGATAACGCGAGGTGTTCATAAGATAAGGAATATCTGAAAAATGACGGATGATATCAACGACCTCTCAACATTTCCTCGCGCCTCTCTCGTGTGCACATTCCGCGTTTCATCTCCAACGAACACGTGAACGTTCAAACGTGAACAACCGAACTGATTGATCTCACCTTGCTATTCGTACATGCATATGTACACTCACGTTCATAAGATAAGGCCTAGATACGGCCAAGTGACGCGACCCTCTCGGGCTGCAATTGTGCTGCTACCCGACGCCAGCCCAAAGGGCTGAGTGTCACGATGTGCGCTCAACCAAGCCCTTCCATTCCTCTCCGTGAAGAACGTCAATTGCTGCTCTCTTGAGTCCCAGAATGTATGTGGTCACGACACTCTTCAGCTCCGAGTCTAGCATCCGCGTCTGCTTTGCAGATTGTAGTCCAACCAATGGATTCTTGGGTCTAGATCTGACCGCGAGAAACGCTGTCAATTGTGCTAGGTATCTACGAGTAGGTAGGTCGACAGACGAGGAGCGGTAGGTACTTGTTCATAATTCCGCACACGGTACTAACAACTCCTCGCCATCTCGCGAGTATGAACGGAGATAACAACACTTCCAAGTTCCAGCTGAGGAGGAAGCACACTAGTCATTAGGCACATGTTCAGTTCTTGACAGTTCACTAACCGGTCTCCCCAGAATCTCACAAGTCGGAAATTCCGGCCTTTGATAGGGCCACAACGAAGTCGGTGCGACAAGTCTCGGGAAAAGTTCCCGACGGCGTCGGTTTTATCGCTGGGACCCTTATGCAGCACGTCGGCCCTGAGACTTCGCGACTAGGTACCCGCTGCTGGAATTCAGTTCTCGGAATCTTCCTTGTTCCGCACCAGACCGGTATACCTACTACGTGAAATGACCATTCCCACCATCTAACCTATGATGTGTCTTCGACAAATATCGTACCCAACGGCCTGTTAGGGATGACTGCAAGTCTGCACTTATACTGGCACCGTCGAGAAGCAAGAGCAAGGCTAGGCCATACATGTTAACGACCCATTTGACGACTCGTTAGCTTGCTAAGCCCACATTCTTTTCTGCTGCCTACCTACCTATTTCGTCCACCACACTACGAAAGAAATTTGATGAATGGACGCGCGGCGTGTATACCAGGATCCAAGTTGGAAAGGCCCAACATTCAGGGACATGTCGGCGGGATTACCCAGGTGCGCTAGACCTAAGCGTGCCTCACAAGTCTACCGCATACGACGAGCGGCTTCTCCAGCGCCCGCCATAAGACAGTGCTTGCGGTTGAGCCGCTCTCTGTGTTCATGGAATGCCCGCCACTCGGAGTCGCAGGTATCGTGAGCCTGCACTAATCGCCACGCTAGTATGTATGGAGAGGACGAAAATAACCAAGAAATTGAAGGTAAGTCTCGTGTTCTTTTCGTCTAGAACTGTACGACTAATTGCCACAGGAGAGCGTTGGAAGACAGAATAGGTCCTCGGAGATGTTGTGAGCTTCAACGATTCCTTGGCTGTCTGGAAAAGCCCAGCGAGAAGCCTACGAACGAGAACCGGGAACATTGAGAGCAAACTCCTCCATGTTTTGCTTGACAAAACAAAAAATCGTCAAACGCCAGACATAAAACAACTACCCGCCTGAAGAATTTCACTGCACGTGTAATGGACAGGATGAACCATAGGAACAGGGAGCAGCGTCCCTGCTTGGCATACCTAGCGGCGTCCAGATTCACACGAGTCATAAGGCTCTGCAGATCCCTACGTAGCCCAGTGACGTAGGACGAGTACTATTTTAGCCGGGCAAGGGGTGAAAGCATGTATCCGTCTAAGCCGCCGAGAAAAGAAGCATTGAAAATGCGGCTGCCGGCAGGGCTGGTCTCTGGCTGACCAAGACAAGCCCGCCCATGCTTACTGCTGTTAGCAGCAATACTACCCCATAGCTGTTACCTAGGCAGTCTTGGGGTTGGCCTGGTCTGTGGAGTGTGAGCGACGATATAATCTCGCTTCCCCACATCTGGATGAAGAGTCGGCTCAACACTCCATGGCAATTGTGTCCGAGGGCCTATGCTGACTGATTTTCCCGTTACTCATGCTCGATGGCGTGGGAGGGTTCGGGCATCAGCGCATCAGCCAGAGCTGAAGCTCCTCTTTCTGCCTCGTTGTTATTGGGGGTAATGCTGCTTTACCTCTTGATATGCACGATCTTCACTGTCGCGAGGCTGTATGCCAGGATCTTCGTGCATCAACAGCTATGGTGGGACGATTGTAAGTAGCCATATAGCGCTTCACCGGCGCCCTCTCCTGTCCTCGCAGTCCGTTAATCGAAAACATCACTGTCAGGGACCATGGTTCTGTCATGGTTTGGCACCATCTCATTCTGTGCTTTACAACTCGTATGGGTTCGGTTTGGTGCTGGTGTGAACATTTGGGATGTTCCGGACGCTGATTTTCGTGAGTTTCTAAAGGCAAGTCAACCCGAAAACTGACAGAATTCTTCCCAAGAGACTGTACTAAAATTGCAATGGACTGCAGTTATGGATGGCAGGTCAGATGGCCGCTCGTATCGCCATCTTCTTTGCCCGATTATCAATCTTGCTGTTTTATATACGTATATTCTTCCCGATAGGAACAGGCAGGACCGCTCTCTGGTGGGTCATACAGATTTTCATCTGGCTAAATGCTCTTTACAGCATCTCGCTTATCCTGGTGCTGTCGCTCCAATGTGTTCCCTACCATTTGCCCTGGGGCGGCAGCTGTGTCAACGAGTTTTTGGTGTTGATCAATGCATCGGTCATAAACATCGCTAGCGATATCGCGGTCCTGGTCATTCCCATCGCCTCCATCATAAAACTCCGAACGACCAAGAGGAGGAAATGGGCCATCTGGGCCCTTTTTGCTTTTGCAACATTGGCGCCATTAGCAAGCATTGCTCGGCTTGCGTACCAAATACCGGTTGCCAACAGAGAGAATAAGACGGTCATATATCCGATTATACTGGTTCTTGCAACTGCCGAGCTGGTCGTCGCTACGATAGTTGGATCCGCGCCGATAGCGAGTGGCTTGCTTGTCAGAACGATACGACGAAGCCGAAAAGCAACTCCGGCCACGACCGCGAATAGAGAATTATCTCAGATCCTCTGGCCGGCAAGAGAAGCAGTGATGGAGCCAGCTGAGAGGGATCATGAAGCCGCACCAGATGCCGACGTCCACTCCAACGCGGCAGGTGTTGAGAGTACCCAAAACTTGAATGCCTACAGGACAGACCGGCATGATGACGGCGCGAACGAAGAATGGCTGGAAATGGAAAGCAGAACAACACTATATGCGAATAAGCAACCGATAGATGAAGTTTCGGGGACGAACTATGTCTAATCGATGGACTAATAAGGGGGTTCATGGCCAATCAGTCATGGGGAAACCTATGGCATCGAGTCTACGGAATACCATATCTTAATCACATCTCCTTGACTGTTCGAACACAACAAACGGGCACATGCTTCACACTACCACCAAAAAACTCGTGAGAAGGATCTTACACTACAAGTGGTTTGTTGTCGACTGGTCCAAACCCCAGTTAGCGACCGGAATGATGTCTTCGAACAGTCGAGGAGTTACAGACGCTCTAATAGATATTCAGGAATACGCAGCACTACTAAGTCATCGATCACAATACTGTCTCTCTGTCTCGGCAACTATATGGCACTTATGGTCTTCGTATTACTACCAACTGGGAGGCTCGTTGCCAGTATACATTATGAGACTAGACATGAGTACATCCGATTAGTTCTCTCGGCTGTTGATGTCGGGTGGATCCACCTATCCACACCAATTCTCAATTCGTGGTACTGGCCATACGGCCTCCATGACTGCGATACCCGATCTCAATCGTATCCTTTACGGCACGATCGATAAAGTCTTCGCCGATACCTCTCCTATTGTGCATCGACGCCCGCTCTTCATGGTATTGCCCCACGATGTGTCCTGTCATCCTTGACTGAATCCTGCGCTACCTCTGTTGTATCGATGTAACGGTGGGGTGTGTCCAGGACGGCCTGTATCGTGGTCTGGAGAGCGGGGCGACAGCGGCATTCCATGTGTTGAGCTTCAGTTCAGCAAGTGAATCTTGTGTTTAACTGCGGTACAGCTCCATCAGGAATGCCGATTTGGTGGTGGTTTTGTATCTTTTTTTAAGGGGGTTGGTTGGAGGGCGGGTTTGGTCTCCTTTGGTGATAAGTTGTTGACGCCATAATACCGATGGTATAGTGTTATTCCCAAACTCCTCATCATCGTATCACCAAGCTTCCACGGCACCAGAGGCATGGCCTTCTAGTCCTCGGACATCTCTGCCTCTTCTTCCTCCCCCTTGAAGCCATGAGTGACTCAAGGGCGGGAAGAAGTGTCGTTGGGAAGATAGCCCGAAATACCGCGAAGCATCTCGTCTCGGTTCTTGCCCGCCGCCACGATTTTTTCTGGGACTCGATCGGACGGCATGCGTGGATGGTGGGGAGGAGGAGTGTTTGGATGAAGATCCAGATTGCTGGAAACCCTCTTGCGTCGGGCCTTGTGCTCCGCCTCAATCTCTTCTGGGGATAGACCGAACATCGTGGGTGGAGGGTTGGGTTCATGAAGGAAGCTTGCGATGCGCTCTTGTTCGAGACGTTCTCTTTCGTTGGGTTGCTGCTCCTCCTGGACCTGGGCCATGTCTGGTTGAGGATCGGGATGGTTGTGAACTGTTTGTCTGCAGCATAGCGTTAGCTGCGCCACTCGACTTATGTGAGAGATTAAGTAAGGGTTACAGACGGTGGGATGCTATAATAACTAAGACGATCTGAAAGACTTGGTTGATGCGTATTTTTGTGGTTCTTTTTTTGTTTTTTCTTTTCTTTGGATGAGGAAGGAAGGGAAAAGGATATGAAGTGAAGGAAGACTAAATGGTTTTATAAAAATACTTTGGTTGTAGGGAGTCGAGAAGATACGTGCAGACGATACCATGATAGCGCGTGCCCCAGAGTACATGGATTAGGGGCTCCTGAGTCCTCGGTTCGCGGCCTGTTGCCCACGTGATGTCACTTTCTCGAATGTCTGCCCAGGTTCTCTAGGGTCAAGTACCTGCTTTCGAGTTGATTTCACCGAGATAAGTGATTCGATCGGCAGCTCGTCAACCTATACAGGGGGTTTGGTAGGAATCCGGTGAGCTTCAACTGTGATAAGGTACCTTGTGATAACCGATGACCCTACCATATTATTCAGTGAAAAACAAATGGGCTTGGTAGCTATGAAGCCATGTACACTCAACAGGATTGTCGTTCTCTGATCATTCACATCGTCGGTATGCGTCAGGTACGATACCTTCACAGGAGCTGGTCTGATAGGGAGAGATGTTCACGGTTACTTTATTGATAGACTATCACTATGTAAACTAAACTAAAACAGTAGAGAAGATGGGAAGATAGAATACAGGATGTCGACGAAGCAGTACTCGACTAGAGGTATGTCGATGCGGTACCAGGACCGGCGATGCTTGCCAATGATTCAATAACGTAAGGACGACGCCTGGGAGAGGGGGAACGAACAAACAGGCGCGTAAAGGGCACGTCCCCACTCCTGCTGCCTTTTCAATCGGACGCTGCGGGTTGGTCTGAACATGACGAGGGGATGAGATCGTATACGAGGTGAGTTGCGTGCAGGCAGCGATACCAAGAGTTCATCAAGCAGTGAGTGAGTGCCTTATCTCTCTCGACCGAGCCAATAGGCTTCATTCAAGCAAGGGATAGCTCTTGGAAACACCGTAGGTACGGCGCTTCAGGGAACGGCCATGATGCTGATAGGATGAGAAGTAGTTACCTTTGACCAACTTTCGCGCCCTCCTCAGTGTATATCACACACCGCTCACGGTTAGTGTGGATGCCTTGTCAAGAAGACTCCATAGAAAACAAGGCAACCAAGCGGTTATGCATTGTAAGAAACGTAACCGCCGTCAAGTTCAACCTGTCGGCATCACGGACCGACCATTAGCTGCCACTCACCTCGTGATCAACTCAAAGGGGGAATTTGGGTCCCTCTGAGTTCCCGGGACTAGGGTAAGGGCAAGTTTTCGGTGAGAGTGTGATTGACGCACATCGAGAGCAGGATGAAGCGAGAGTCTTGATCAAAGTTGACGGGTGAAAATGGGCTTGGGAGATTGTGCGGATCTGGAGAAGACAGCTGCACTGCTGTATGATCGAAAAAAAGACAGCGATGTGGGCAGATTTTATAGTCATGAGCTTGTGTTAAAAGATTTTACCCGATGAGCCACAAAAGCATCTCCATGGATGGTCTCGGAATTGGTCAGACGCTCCGCGACCACTTACAAGTCCTATCACCCGCCACGGCATGGTTTGGTTGCCTTGCCATTAAGGCGTAAGGCGGTGTTCCGATTTCCCGTCCACTCCAGGAGCTCGTTAAGACTCATTAACGTCTATCCCCAACTGCAACCCTCCCTTTAGGCAGATATGAGGCAGCCAGACACCGCCAGCGTGTGAGGCTATGAGAGACCCAATACGACGACGTATATGCATGTGAACGCTCTAGGCATCACTGCTTCTCCTCCAATACAAGCTGTGAGTGAGGAAAATCCAGACCAAAAATGCAGTCACGCGCTGCTGCTACTGTAGGATTGGGGAGACATGCCTGAGCGTTTAGAGACGGGGGCTCCTCATGAAGGGATGTTTCGGTGTGATATAGAAGCCTGCATGGTGGTGGTGGGGCCTAGGTCGCAGACAGCCTCATTTGTTTGCCTAAGGTGGGCAAAACAGACGCCTCAACCTGAATGTAATTGACCGGCGGCAGAGGGAAGGGAGTTCGTAGTTGATCGTCTTTTCTCGTTATCATGGCACGACGTTGAAAAAAGGGGTAATTTTTGAATGGCATATTATCTACCTAACGAAGCCTTACCTAATGAAAGATTAACCTGTTTACTGCATGTATGGTCTATGTAGGTAATATTGCAAGAAAGGGTATTCCGTATTCGGAGACAGATCACCCGAGGGACTCTTTTTGTCCACTCACACTCTTCTGTACGAGTAAACCTCGCCCCCCAATGCTACCTGCTCGGTGGGCACCATCACCAACCGCCGACCAATGTGACCTTCACGCGCAAACCATTGATTGGCCGTTTCGTTGCTCCACGCCTCAACGCAATCTTACTCTCATCCCTGAGCGATTCATCCGCCAGCGCAAACTCGAACCTCCCAACGAGCACCGCGAGCAGAACAGCCAACTCTGCCTTGGAGAACGACTGTCCTATACAGCTCCTGGGGCCGTGCAAGAAGGTCAACGTCGCGTAGTTACTTCTGGTCCCTGAGTTCTTACTCGGGCGCTCGTCTTCGTTCAAGGGGTCGGTAGGCGCCTGCTTGGGTTGCGAGAGGTATCGGTCGGGGTTGAAGACGTGGGCGTCTTCGCCCCAGAGTGATATATCGTGATTGGTTGCGTGGGGGCATATGCAGATTCGGGTGCCAGCGGGGATGGCTGTGCCACTGATGGAGGTATCCACCGCAGCCTCGCGGAATGTGATGGGCACGGGGGCGAAGTAGCGAAGCACCTCCTGGCAAACCGCATGGAGGTAGGGCATATGGTTGTCGATGAGCGTCGCTAAGTCTTCGGTGCCATTCTGTGACGAGAACAACGAGGGAATGGAGAGACCGGGGAGGCAGTTCCGTATCTCATCACGCAGCTTAGACTGCATCTTGGGATCCTTGCTGAGGGCGTATATGGCCCAGGTCAATGCGGTTGCAGTCGTCTCGTGGCCCGCGACCAGGAAAGTAAGGAGTTGCTCGATGAGCTCGTCTTCGGTAAAACCGCCGTATGAGAGCGCCACGGTTAAAATGTTCTTCTCCGTTTTATCCACAACTTCGTTCTCGAGGTCGCTCTTCTTCTGACGGATCAGCTGACGGCATATCTCGCGAAGATCTTTTGCCGCCTGGCCGAGCTCTGCGTTCCTCTTAAGAGGCACGTTTGCCATAAACCAACCCGGTAGATTCCATTGGCGCAGGATGAAGAGGATGAAGTCTTGCTTCGACGAAGAAAATACGCTTTTGTATATACGTCGCAGAGTCTGATAGTTACTGTCTTCATTCTGAACAGATTCGATGCTCTGTCCCATGCCAGCAACGAAGATGATATCCAAAGTAACCTTGCTCGCCCATTGACTGATATCTATAGTGAAAGGCTGCGGCTCTGTCTTGGATGCCGTAGCTACCAACTCGGTCAAAGACGCGACTGCATGACTGGAGATGTCCCACATAAGCCCGTAGAGATCCTTTATGTGTCTGTAAGCGAAGGCAGGCAGCAGCGTTCTCCTCTGCAGTTTATGCTGATCACCCTCGGCCAGCAGGATGCCCATTCCAGCGATGGGCTTAAGCGCCGTCACGACGGCCTTGGGTTTCTGAAACTCATAGCTCTTCGTGGTCAGCACCTCGGCTAATGCCTCAGGCGTCGCCAGAAACACTCGCTCATCATTAATGATGGTTCGGTACCGGATAAGACCACGATGTGGTATCTTAGCTACCCTGTGCTCGCGAGAACCGGGTTAGATCAGACGTTGTTGTGACTCTGTGTGAAACTGCGCGCAAAACCCGGTACACATCACAAGTAACCCGTAACATAACATATTTCGTACATAAACGACAGGGGACGGGGAACGCAAACGCACCAATCACTCTGGGGGGCGCCGGCAGGCTCGGTATACAGGCGAAGCGATTGGGAACTCCACCACGAGCCCGCGTCAACGGTAGGAAGATGTCTCAAGGGCGAGAACAAGTTGGGGTAGAGAATAAAACGATAGATAAGCCATAATATAACGGCCGCAGCAGACGCCCGGAACAGGACATGGAGATAGGAGTCCTCGCTAATTTTGGCTATGGGGTAAGACAGCGTAGCAGCGAAGGCGAGGGCTGTCGTGATTGGGATACCTGGCATCTTTGGGCTCTGAAAAGGGCGAGTAAGATCAAGCGACGACTATGCGTCTTTTAAAAGCACATTTCAGTTAGAAAATGATCGATGAAGCAAAAAAGAAAAAAAAATAAAACATATGGGTGAAGAGTCGGATTCACGTCAGTTAAAAACTGACTCAAGACAAGCAAGACAGTAGCCAAACACAACCGGTGATGTTCATCCTAACCTGGTCACTAGCTAACGACAGCTACCGTGCGATGGAAACGATACCGAAAGCGAGCAATCCGTATGGCCAGCGAATGGGAGGGGGCGCGCTATGCATGGCGACCACATCATGATTGCCAAGCAATCAATCAAAGCAGCTTTCACATGCTCCCGACAAGCGGACCTAGTATATAAGGAGACTAGCCTAGCAAACTAGGACCATCCGTTCCTTTGTCGTCTCTGGATTTTCAGAACCTGATCTGACCTGACCCGTTGACGCACGCGAGTTACGTACATATTACCACTTTCTTCCTGTCATCTTCCATGTGGTGCATCAGAGACACGCTGACTGATCTCTCGGGTTCGGCATCGCTCTCGCACTCGGGAAGGGCTGACAGTCAGATCTTACTTATTTTCTTATTATCACGTCCTTTCTACTGTAGTAGTACTACATCTCTTTCTCATCGTCGTTTGCTAAACTACATATTACTCGCTCAGGGTCCGGTGCTTACGCTCCTAAGTCCCTGTGACAAAGAGTGGCAGCGGACTTCACGGACTTCCAGCTGAATAAATGTCTCAAGTCCACGAGGCATATTCCAAAATTATTCAGCTGATCATTACCAGCTTCAACACATACATCACTCCCTTGGCCTAATAATGCCTCAGTGTCTCGGTAAGAAAGGGATAAGAGAGAGGGGACCTGGTCTTCAGACCCCATGCCTCAGACTCTTCGGTAAAGCGGACACGTTCATCGGCCGCGGCCTGATCCGCATCAACACAGATCTCACAGTCTGTTTATTTGTTCGATCAGACGAAGAATTGTAGTTGATTGGTCAACTTCCGACAAGAAGCCATTCAAAGATCTTCCTCCTCGGCAGTCGTCTTCTCAATGACATAGTACCTGTCACGACCCGTCTTGGGGTCCGGCGCGTGTTCAACTGCGATGATGTTAGCGTGTTCATGAGCTGACAATATAGGAAAAGGGGGATGAGCATACGAGCAAGCTTATTGATATGGCCGATGACGTTCTCGATGTACGAGTCCTTCTTGTTGCGCTCTTTGCGTCCCAAGTCCTTCACCCACTGGAAGTGGTTCAGTGCGTGGTATACGATGGCAAGGAAGACCACAACTCCGATCGAGTAGGCCCATATAACAACGGCCGTGACCACATCGGTGAAGCCACCTTGGGGGATGACCCCGGGTCCGCCGGGACCATAGACGTGCCCGGGCCCAGTCAGCCAACCAAAGATACAGAAGAGGGTGGCGAGAATGTCAACACCAAGAATCGCACCGACGAGTTGCCATGATGGCCATGTCCGTCCGCCTCGGGTTATGAAGATCAGCCAGTTCTCCGTCAACGCGACCTCCAGGAACAACACGCCCTGAATGGAGCCGAAGTTCTGAATGAGGCCTCCGCTTGACAGGAACATGGTAGCTCGGATTATCCAGGTAGCAACGGCAAGTAGAAACCCCAAGATGACACTAACGACCCAAATCCTCTTCAGCTGCCACTCGACGGGTCGGGGCTCGACGTGTGCGTGGTCGTACGCGACAGCAACCGTTGCCAGATCGGCAAATAATGCGATGAAGACGATGAGATCGGGCCGAATGGTTTCGTTGATGATGATCATTGACGTCGTCAGGTAGATCTCGAGGTGCAGACACAGAGCTATACGGTATTCGACGTAAGCTTTCATACGCTGGAAGATCTACTTCGAAGTCAGCTTGACTGTCAAGACAATTCAGGATGACATGGCGGGTGAAACTCCATGTCAGACCCGACTTGATTTCATTAAGACTCGTTGATCATCTGGACGTACCTGTCGAGCTGTCTTGATTGACAAGATAATGGTGCTAAGACCTGGTGCCAAGAACACGATATCAGCTGCCGCTTGAGCTGCTTCAGATGATCCTTCGACAGCGATTCCACAGTCGGCTTTCTTCAACGAGGGCGCATCGTTGACACCTGCAGCAGAGTCAGTCTGTTAGCAGTGTTATACCAAATGGCCACCATTGCCGAGAAAGTGCACAGATCATAGTCTTACCGTCTCCTGTCATGGCAGTCAAGGACCCTCTCTGTTGAAGCATCTCGACTACCTGGTACTTGTGCTCTGGAAACACTTCAGCAAATCCATCAGCACGCTGAACAAGATCATGCTGTACAGTTCCGGTCAATCCGCTGTGCATCAACTTCTCCGAGTTATAAACCCGAGTGCCAAGACCCAGCATCTTGCAAGTCTCCTTGGCAATAGCAATGGCATCACCTGTCAACATCTTCACGGGGACACCCAGATGGGCAGCTTCGATGATCGTCTGTGCCGTGTCCTCGCGCGGTGGATCGAACATGGATAGCAGTCCGAGAAGAACCCACGGCTCGTCATTCTTCTTATACGCAACGCCGAGAGACCGGAAACCTCTCTGTGCGAATTCTCTCGTCTTCGCGTTATAGTTGCGAGCCGTCTCCTCGTCCACTTCAGCAAGACCGAGAACAGATTTTGGCGCTCCCTTGGCACAGACATAGGAGTCTTTCCCAAGTCGGCAATGACTTGTGATACGCTTCGAGACAGGGTCGAACGGCGTGAACTTGTCGGTCACCCAGCCTTGGCGAAGGATTTCTCTCGCCTTCGGGTATCTCTTCAGGGCCGTGATGGTGAGCTTATCGATGGGGTCTAAGGACGCTACATTATGGGAACTGGCCAACGCCGCGACGGCCATCATCCAGTTGACATCTTGCCCTTCCGCCACGTATGGATCACGAAGACTGAGTTTGTTCGCTGTGAGGGTTCCGGTCTTATCCGAGCAGAGGATATTCACACCCTATCGAAGTTCAGAGTCAATGTTGAGCTGAAAGCCGGAATGGGCGGAATACTTACAGCAAGAGACTCAATAGCAGTCAGTTTCTGTACGATGGCCTTCTGCTTTGCTAGGTAGGCAGCACCCACAGCAAGTGTCGTCGTCGTTACGACCGGGAGACCGACAGGAACGCCTATGATGAGCAAAACCAGGGTATAGTGCAAGAGATTTTCGACCGGCGGTGTCGCGATACGAAGATGGCGGAAGAACCCACCAATCCACACAGCCAGTACCCAGAACATGACGAGGACAAGGAGCGAAGTACCAATACTGTTCATGACAGCCTTGAAATGGCCCTGATCTTTCGCTCCTTGGACCAGCGAGGCAGTGCGTCCGACGAAAGAATACTTCGCAGACGTAAGTATGATGGCGTACGCCTTCCCGCGTTTACATCCCGTGGTGTAGTATATGGTGTCTCCCATATACTTGTCGACGGCAAGTGATTCTCCGGTAATGGCAGACTGATCACAAGCCACCAAGGAGTCGCCATAGTGGATGGACCGTAGCTCCTCCTCTTCTTCGTCCTGCTTCTTTGCTGGCTCTTTCTCATTGTTGGCAGCGTTCTCACTTGTTTCTTCCAGATTGAACTTGTCCTCTTTTTTCAGCTCGTTGTACATCCCGAAGTCTCCTGGTTTGTGGTAGTCACAAATCAGCTGTGCATCTCCTGGCACGGTCTGGCCTTCCCGGATCACCACCTATGGGACGTCACGTCAACACCGACTTCCTTGAGCATCACTGTCAATATTGCATATCAGGCGTGAAAACTTACTATGTCGCCAGGGACCAGCTCTCTGGCTAGAATCTGCTCCTCCGTTCCATTCCGGACGACCGTGGCTCTCATAGCAATATCGCCCTTGAGACTTGCTACGACATCCGCGGCTTGCTTTTCCTGATAGAAACCGACGAATGCGTTGAGGCCCAGGATACCCAAAATGACACCGAAATCAATCCAGTCTTGGAGACCGAGAGCCAACAGGGCCGCAATCTCCATCACTAGCCCATAGTTAGAATCCATCGGGATAGGCCTTGTGCAGAATCATTTAACATACCATAAAGAATAGGACCCGTGAAGTACCCAAAGATCTTGACAAAGATGTTCTCCTTCTCCGAGACCAGTTCATTCCACCCGAACCGCTTCCGACGCTCCTCGACCATGGAATCATTGAGTCCAGTGTGGATATCCGTCTCGAGCCACGAATCAGGAGGTTTCCCCACGAACGAATGCGGATCAACCACCGCCCTCGGGATCGTCGTCTCCGCCTTCCAGAACTGCCACCACTTGCGCTTCTTACGTCGCTGTATGCTACTACTCAGACTAGCCCGTCGTTCCTGGTCGAAGTTCGTGATGAACCGGTCGAGGGCTTCGAATTCATTCAGATCAGAGCTCTTCGGTGGCGGACCCTTGTGAGACGATGCCCCAAACTCGATGTGCTCGCTCCGTCTGGGGCTGGGGCTGGTACGACTTCCACTGGGATTTGGAGGCGCAAGGAGGTTCGGATCATTCTGGTGGTCAGCACCGGCAGCTTCGATATCGTCGGCGGCGGCATTTTGAGGTCTACGAGAGGTAAGGAAGCTCATTGTCACAATTTCGGTTGACTCCGGAGATCCGGTGTTCTCTGGTCAGATGGGAGTCGGGACAGCCCGGACAGAGTAGAACGAGTGACGGCCAACCCGACGATTGTCACGATGGTTGGGATGATGAGAGCCTCTCTGGGGATTCTGCTGCACATATCATTGCTATTAACACATATCATTGCTGTTATCACCATGACTGACGCTCTGTGACTTGTGATCATCAGTGTTTTTACGTGCGCTCTATATGACGTAGCTATGTAAGTGCCCTATCTCACGTTGCCATCATGAACGGGTAGACTTCTGTCTGATAGACGGTGACATCGTCACGGCATTATTTGCATCGCACAGCGAAAACTCCGTCATCTCATCATCACCATATTGAACCAATTCTCTGTTACCCCTACGAACTACGGTAAACAATTCTCTCAATGTAAAATCTCGTCTTGTAGAATATCAATAACAAGGATCCGATACTTCCTTCAATCCGTATGTATTCAGAAAAGCGGTATCGTAGAGTGCGAAGAAGGACAGGTGGCATTGTGAGTGCGAAGCCCACTGAGTTGCTTGGCGGCCGTACCTTCCAACAATTGGAGGTTGAGCGTCGTCACAGTACAGATGAGGAGGTGCTCGCTGTGAGTCACGTTCAAATCAGGGGGACCCGGTCCAAAAAGTTTCTCGTACTGTATATAAATCTAAACGACGTCATCCTGAATGACGAAATGACGATGACGCAATGTCGGATAGGCCCGCAATACTTACGGCACACCCTGGTTGAACACCCCTCTCTGGTTAAACCCCTCTCTGTTCGTATTCGTGAAATCGAACTCACTCGCGAAGGGTCCTACCGGGTAGGTCGTGTCGGACTGCCAGTATCTGGCAGCTCCCGGGTAGGTTGTCTGGGCCTTTGGCTCATCTCAACCAGAACTGCGAGGGTTAGGGTTACGTCAGGGTTAGGGTTAGAGGGATTCTATACAACTCAGATGCAGGAATCGTCTGGCAGAGGGTGTTTGCACCTTGTTTTCAAGAGGGCGACTCGATATTATCTTGTCTACAAATTTTCCCGTGTCAGTTTCCATAGTATGTGGTGACAGCTTGGACCTTATGTCAATTTATAGCTTTGCGAATACCGAAATTTGAAAAAACTGAAATTTTACAAAAAATCATTTTTTTTAAATTATCCATCGAAAAATCGAAACACATTCTGTTCTTGAAGGCATTCATCCTGATGATACAATAATTGTCGTGCATTGTATTGAATTTCTTTTGGGTCATAATGGCATACTTTGGTAAAGGTCCGGCTTTTGGGCCTGGTCGGCGGTGCACCGAATGCGGATCCTCAGGTGAAGATGCCAACCTGCACGCACTTTACTTTGGCCCTTGCTCGGTGCTGCGTACCTACCTTAGCGTAATGATCGGCATCCTCTCCCGCCATTCTCGATTTACCGTAGATACCCCCATCTATTCCGTACTAGGTCGTACCTGCTGTTGTACGACAATACGGGCAGTCTGTTTTTCAGTCATATTATTCAGATCGTGTAGGCATCGCTACAGCGTAAGATTACCTATCTTTTTACCTGCGACCGAAGGCCGTAGATAGAATCGAACCAGTCTCTACAGAATATCGAGATGATACCATCGGCGCCTCCTCGCATGTTATTATGTCTTGCCCTGTATACTCCGTACTAAATACTACTTTTAACACAGTATGCACAGCATTTCCGACTAAGTCGTCACACGTCGTCCATCGTCTCTGCATAGCGAAAACATGGCGACTTTCATCGAATACCGTTCGTCTACTACCTGTTATATCGAGTATCGTTGGCCCTCATCCGTCCGATATCGCATCCCCTTTCTGCTTCCCTCTATCGCACGGTCGAGCTTCATTATCCCGAATGTTTCAATCCCACGGACCTCGTACAAACTTCCCAGACCCTCAGTCAACTTGAAGCCATGTACGAGAACATCAGGTCAGACGACTACCACCATACTGGCAAACAAAAAAATCCGAGAATTGCGGAGCAGTATGCATACATCACTCAAGAAAAAAAGAGCAAGCTACATTGACGGTTTATTCTCTTCCAACAGAACGACATCTATCTATTATACCTCCCAATGCCACTGGCCGTCCATACTGTCATAGTATTAGTCGTTAGGAACATTGCCGGGATTCCTTTGTCGATTGAAGCCTCTAAGTAACTCGATACTCCACGATAGTGTCAGATACAGGCCCTCCATCCAGTAGCATCCCCTCTGAGTGGACTCTAGATCACGTGAACTGCCTTAAAGCGAACAGGTGTTCATCTCAATGTGCGAAGTGTGGCCAGATTGTCTTAAGTGTGAGGTACGTACGAGTACGTACATGTCTGTACTACTTCAGGACACGTGTCACGTAAACAGATCCCCTCTTTATACTCTGTGTAACAGGACACATGTGCAACACAATCCAAGCGTCCTGAGAGCTCCGCCCTTCGCCTGTTGATCTGATCTGCTACGAGTGTGATTGGAATTAGTCTGGTTGTCGGCGAGATCTGTGGAAAAATGAAACTGATCGTCATATAATTATATAGATTTAAGAATGATTATCATTCTTAATGTCGGATCATTAGGAATTTGTACCAGACCTAGTAGGTAATACGCGACGTGATCACTGTCGAATGCTACCTTTTTCTGTCAGGACTCAGGACTCTCGGAGGTTTTAGTGTGACGTCGTAGATACGCTAATGCGCTAGCCATACGCCACTGCAACGCTAGGGCAATGAGCTAGCTGGACCGGGCTAGATGTCTCGGGAACGCTAGAGAGTCCCCTAGCGAGATCTTTTCTGCCCAATGATTAGTGAGGATAAAAGCTGAACTTGTAGCACTGGTGGCGCTGGTTGGGAGCTAGCAGCGTTAGCGGACGCGCTAGTAACGTAGTACTACGCTAGCAAGACAGATCGCACGTGCGTTCCCGAGATGCGGCTCGTTGACGGACATGACTGCAATGCACAACATGTAGAATAGCCATCCTTTCACATCGATTGACAACGTGAGATCTATGTCTAAAATAACTGGCTATATCTGGTTTGTGTCTAGACATACTAAGGGGGGGCTATATTCCTGTTGTCGAGAGTCGTGTAGCCTGATGAACCCGATTCACCTACCTACCAATTCAGAGCCGTCCTCAACGAGCAGCGCGTCTTGTCTCCTGTGCTGTGAAATTCGAGATCTGAGCTTGTATACGAGGTATTGTCCCAGATAGATTGCGGGAGTGGCATTTAGTCGTTGTCGACGCGTTGCGTGGAGGATCTGGTCGTGGGCTGGGCTGTCTTTTCGTAGTGCGAGAGAGCTGTGATGAGAGCTGGACGTGCCTCGGGGGCGAGACATTCGCAACAAGTGCATAAAGACTAAGTTGCTTCGTAGTTCATACCATATTGATGAACCAGAAAACCATGCATGCCTCCGCGGCGGCGTAACACGTTGATTTCGATGGGCAGCTTCACGCGGGCACTTCATCATTTTGTTGTTGTAAGGAGGAAGTTGGCCGGAAGTCCGGATTTTCGTCGTACCGTGCGAAAGAACGTGCGAAAACCGATTTCAGGCCAGAAACCTTAAGTTTTGACTGTACAGTCCTACCCCTCTTTTCAAAAGTTATAAAAGGGGCCGCATCCCCCGCTGATTTTCGCTCTCTCTCCCTCCTTCTTCTCCATCATCCATCAGATCTCATCTGTTGACTGTTGATTCCAAGTTCACACTTGCTGCAAATCGCACTTTACAATCACAACGTTATCAAAGCAATTGCTTTTACCATCGATTTCTATCAAGCTTGCCTTCTAGAATTCGATTCCGGGGTCATTTTCAAGTTTCAATCCCCTCGCTGTACCATACTCGCCTTCACAGGCTTTTTTGAAGACCGTTATCACGTAGAACGCTGATCATCAGCATCGACGCCGCGTCGACCATAGACTCTTTGCTTCAATAGTATTTGCTTACTTGTCTTCCCCGAGTCGTTTGTTCTCTGCTTACTTGTGACTGACTTCCAGATCGCGAGTCGTTTGACAAGACGAGCTGAGCTCAAGTGGCCAAGCCTCCATCTCAGTCTCGACCGCGATCCTGACCGATTCCACGTGACAACAACACTTTATACTGATTTCACCTTCTCTCTCTCGTCTGAAAAGGTGACTGACTCTCCCCTTTGTGTGTGTTGACATCTGTATTAGTAGCAGTCTCGGACCTCGAGCCGCTACTTCCAAGCATAACACGTAGCCCAGTGCAAAACTCGTCTCCAAGGCATTCAAACACTGTGAGTTCATCCATGAAGATACCTGACTCTAGGTACCCTTCATGAGTGTTGATAACTGTTTTGGTAGCAGTCTCCCACCTCTACCGACCGCGTCTCCAAGACTTCTAAGCACATACACATAGAAGAAGATTGAACATCGCGTCTTCAAGACATTTAATCACGTAAGTTCATCCCGTAAAGACAACTGAGTCTTTCCTTAGTGAGTGTTGACATCTGTTTCTCTAGCAGTCTCGGACCTCGAACCGCGTCTCCAAGACTTCCAAGCATATACACATAGAAGATTGAACATCGCGTCTTCAAGACATTCAATCACGTAAGTTCATCCCGTAGAGACGACTGATTCTTTCCTTCGAGAGTGTTGACATCTTTTTTCGTAGCAGTCTCGGACCTCGACCGCGTCTCCAAGACTTCCAAGCATATACACAAAGAAGATTGAACATCACGTCTTCAAGGCATTTCATCACGTAAGTTCATCCCGTAAAGACGACTGAGTCTTTCCTTAGTGAGTGTTGACATCTGTTTCTCTAGCAGTCTCGGACCTCGAACCGCGTGGCCAAGACTTCCAAGCACATACACATTAAACATTGAACATCGTCACTGTCTTCAAGACATTTAAACACTGTAAGTGGTCTTCGTCCGTACCTGGCACTGGCGACTTCCATTCACTGTTTTTCAGGAAACCATGGTTTTCTTCAAGACAGTTCAGTCCGTTGCCACCTTCCTTTCACGTTCGCTCCGCGGAGTGGCTCAACCTGAAGACACCGAGAACGAACGGTCCTCAGGAGACAATCAAGAGCAGCTCTCGCAAGAAGTGCAACAACCTCACGTCATCAACTCCCAGCCAGTACCAGAGACAGTTGACCCCTACTAGTCAAAGGGGCTTCAAGGTAAGCTACCTCTTTTTATCTTGCTGTTCTCAACCCATCCACCCCGTCTCATTTTCTAACTTCTATTGTGCGGGTTTACTGACTGTTGATGGCGTAGATGTCCAGAGTGCTGGTCTCCCTCAAGTTCAGTCCGGTGTTACATCGTCACCGCCTAGCCTTGATACCACCATAAGTGATCAAGGTAGTGATGATGCCGGACCGAACATCACCATTCTCGGCCGTTCACCGAGTCCTGGCAACCGAACGCCCAGCAATTGCAGCTGCGAATCGAGCACCTGCGATTTCTCGGGGTTCAGTGAAGCCTTTCATCATCCTTCGTCCAGGGATGATGATTCCGACTGGGAAACAGCCTCGGACGTATCGTTTTGTCCCTCCGAAACGTACGTTCGACAAATCAAGGAGGAGGTTAGTAGATTCCAGTCTCTGTTTACCCAGTCTTAGTACTGATTTCTGATGCCTACCTCATCAGGACATGTTCCGCGCCGCGGCCAAGCTGAAATCAGCGAAAGCCGAAAACAAGAGGATGGTTCGGTACGCCAAGTCGTACCTAGCTGCGAGTAAGTTCTTCGCCTTCAGTCTCACTATGGGCAATAGTATCGTGACAGTATCTAACACTGAAGTTGTAGTCGAGGGAAATCCCGAGCAGCGCCATCCGCCCTTGGACAACGAGCGTCCTCCAACGGCAAGAGTGCTGTTCCCACCAGCGCTACCACCAAGAACGCCGCCAGCCCTGCCGCCAAGATCGCCACCGGCATTACCGCCAAGGGGCCCGCCAGCGTTACCATCACGAGCGCCACCAACATCACCGCCAGCCCTGCCACCAAGAGCGCCAAGGGGTATACTTGCGGTACCAGGAAAGAGAAAGGCCAAGGAGGCCCGTCATGTTCGGTTTGCCGAACCCGAACGGGAGCCTACGCCAGCTCCGCCGATTCCGCCCAAGAATACGGCACGGTACCTCAGGAACGACCCTGAGAAAGAACGGGCGTCTACGCTGCCACCGCCGATTCCCCCAAAGAATACGGCAAGGTATCTCAGGAACAAGCCTGAGAAAAGAAGGGGCCGGACTGCACGCCTGGTGAGAAGCGTGCTGCAAGCAGCTTCTTTTGGAAGCAGCTTCGCCTGGCCGACGCAGCGGAGGTGAGGTTGGAAGGTTGGAAGGTGGAAAGGTGGATGGTGGAAGGTTGGAAGTTGGAGGAATCGGAACTCGCGTGGCCCCCCGAGGTGTTGAGCTTCGACGACTGTTTTGTCTTGTTTTTTCCCACATGAATGGGTTTTTTTTCAGACAAACAGGGCTCTTCACTCTCTTCCCTTTTCCCTTTCCCCTTGAGCTGTCTACTACACAATGACAACTGCTGGTCTTTTTTCCCCACAGGGGTTTTTTTCAGACCAGTGGGGCTCTTCCCCTTTGATTTTTTTTGGAGTTCAGGCGTTTGGGATTGCTTTTTTGGATTGGTTTTGGGATTTGGTTTCGGTTTGGGCTTGGGCTTGGGCTTGGATTTGGTTTGGGCTTGGGCTTGGGCTTGGAATTGGATTTGGTATGGGATCTGGTTGGAGATTTGGTTCAGGCAAGGGGCGAAATCTAGTGCCCATCCCCCAATCTATCTACTGGCGTCATCACTGCCGGGGGCAACGCTTGGTTCAAATTTACATACACACTCGAAAACCCACTGACTGTTCCTATATTCTGTGACATGCGATAACGTGAAGTCTTTTATATGAAGCGAACGTGTGGTTGATGAGGGCTCCCTGGAAGTGGGTTGAGTAGACGAGCGTGGTTTGATGCGTAGCTGACAACACATGCAGCACGAACAGTAGCTGTGGGATATAGAAGCTTGGGACTATAAGTATCAAATGTCGTATTATGATGGTCCAGGACTGGTCTTGAACTCGGATTTCGACGGTTTACGTTACGCGCGAATGAAAGCAGGGATAACGGCTTGATGATGTCGAGGTATGTAGAGATAGCTCTCCAAATCCATATGATCTTGGCGATCTTGAGAACTCTCGCTCACGCTCGACACGGATCTGCTGGACGTGTGAATTCCTGAATGCGCCTGTCGGTCGATACGCAGGTAGGTGCTGTGATATGTACGTAGAGAGTCGTGCGCGAGTCGATGGTCAGTGTTAGGAGATTGGGAAGGTATGTAGGTAGTCTTTCCGGCTGCGTTGGAAGGTGCTCGGGAGGTTCGTAGGGCCTTGGGTCTTGCGGGAGCAGGCGTCGGGTGAGGTTGGTTGTTTTGGTGAGATTTTCTAGGGGACTGTGTAGTTTCTTTAGGCGGATCCCAATCGTAGGGTTTTAAGAGGATCGTGATGAGGACGCTGAGAGCTTGTCTCTCTTGGGTTGGGATGCACGTGTCCCCGAGAGCAGGGGCAAGAGATTCTGTAGACTGGTGGTCTTGCTTGAGTATTGTCATTTCGTCTTTGCGAATCTGCTTCCAGCTGTGAAACCGGAATACCGGTGATAGAAGCGGATGGGATCGTGCGTCTTTGGTTAGATCGAAGTAGAAGGTGAATCAATCGTTATTATCTATCTCGTTCCTGGAAGCTGTCAGGGCATTAGGTTTTCAAGACGGTAACGCTGAGCATGGGGGTCACGATAGAGGTAGGTATGGATTTTGTATCAACTCTCGAGTCGTTGACGAGATGCCTCCGATAGATCATCTCTCAAATGGCGACTGAGACTGACATACTACACGCAACTGTGTACCCCAAAAGCCTCTTGGGCCTGCTGATCTCCGCGTAAAAGAGACCATCGCAACTTCTCCAACTGGGAAGAGCGTGAAGAGTTGCCCGGAGAGCCGGCAACGAGCTCAACCCGCACTAATGCGACGCCGGCACTTCTACTATGAGCCATACTGTCCCTGGTCTAGCTGCCGCTATTTTAGCCTGAGTTCGTCTTAAAATAGATCGGCTAGGCTGGTCTGAGACTAGCTGGGAAGGAGTTCGTGGAGAGAGGATTGACGCGTTGCGGGAGGGCCGGAGACGACAGCTGCTTCTCCCCTTGCATTCGTGTGAATGGATCTAGGCACTACAAAACTTGTTCACTGCTCTTACAAGGTGAAATCACCCAGGTTTGGGAGTCAATCACAAATCACAACGGATCTCACAGTTCGTTGCCAAGCATGTACAAGTAAGTCCATCGCGTCTGAACAGTTTCATCAGCATCATGGCCAGTTCGAACGCGTGGCTCCTCTATTAACGCACAGGACTTTCATCCCTGAATCTCAACGGGTATCCTCTGTCTACACTACACCTCATTCCTCAGATCATAACCATTCGTCCTACCGTTCTCGTCATCACCTTACGTGACAGTGTACCCGCCATCAACTCGGAGATCAGCACCAGTGACATACGAACTAGCATCCGAAAGCAAAAATGTGACCGGCCCCATCAAATCAACAGGCTGACCCATTTTGCCCTGTGGAATCAGGGAAGTCCACTGTTTCTTGAGGTCCGGGTTGTCATTGAGGATCTTCTCGGTTCTGGCCATCGTCCTTCGTTAGTGATACTGTCAAGAAGACGGACTGGATGCTCCGAGATCACGACTTACAGAGCTGTCAGCATGTAACCAGGCGAGATGCAGTTGACGCGGATACCCGCGTGCGCCCATTCGACCGCCAGCGAAGCAGCGAGGTGTCGCACGGCGGCTTTGGCGGAGTTGTAGGGACTGTGTCGCCATGATGTCAGCTCGTTACGCGTTCCCTACCACAAGAATGGTTCAAAAAAGGAGAAACGACGGCACTTACGCCTGCGGCTGCGGCACATTGACAATGCTCCCGCTCATGCTCCCAATGAACACCATGCTCCCCTGCGCCTTGCGCTCCATGAGGTGCTTGGCAATGTTGACAGCAAACAGGTACGTGCCGTCGACGTTGACGGCCCACAGTTTACGCATGCGATCGATGGGGTAGTCGACCGCATTATAGTTCTCTGTGAACCCGGCGCTCGTAACCAGGTTGTCGATCTTGCCGTGCGCCTTGATGATCTCGGCGATGCAGGACTGCACAGACTCCGGGTCGGACACGTCGGCGTAGTGGGCTGTTACCTTGGGCACGCGGAAGGAGCCTGGGTTTTCTCGGCGGAAGACTTCGACGAGCTCGACGGCTTGTTTTTCGGCTTCTTCCTCTGTTGAAAAGGGGTTAGCTAACAGTTCATCCCTGAATGAATGCGGTTCGAATGGGAGTCGAGTTCGTATCAGGGGCTGCCCCACTATGTGGCGTTCCCAGGTTCGACGACAATTTCTAATGGAATATCTGGTATCGAACAATCACTTACTATTCATGTCAACAAGCGCCAGGTTCGCACCGCTAATAACCATGCCCTGGCCCATGACAAGTCCCAAACCCCTCGCACCACCCGTTACAACGCCGACCTTCCCCTCCAGCGAGAAAGACGCCAGTGTGCGCTTCATATGCTGGCCGCCACGACCCGTAACGGGCGCTGAGGACGGTAACTCGTTCTCGCCGGGGTACTCGACCGTAATCGAATCATCTGTGCGCGCAAATGAACCGGGCGGCGGGGCTTTCTCGTCGTCTTTTTTGGGTGGTCTGGACAGTGGATGTTGTGTGTGTAAGTATGCTGCGCGCGTCGTCGCAGCGGCGAGTTTTGTTTGAGTGGGCATAGTCGCAGAGGCCGAGCGCAGGGCGCGTGTGGATGTGCGGAGGAGTTGGCGGGAGAGCATTTTGGCGGTTGTTCAATTGAGTATGGATCAATTGGGTATATTGGTGAGCTCGAGAATCAATCTCGCTAGCTAGAAAGACTAGCTTGAGCTATGTATAGAATACGATGGTGGTTTTTATGGTATCTAGATCATGGACGAAGTGGCTGATAGGGAGGGATGTCAATTGGACGAGGGGACAGAATATGATGTATTAATGATGTCGATGCTGCTTCATGGGAGAGCTCGCATGCGCATGGATGGCAAGAGTAAGGTGCTGCGCAGGAGATATGTGAGATGATAGAAGAGTAAGACAGAGACAGGGAGTCAGTCAGTATTACTTGTTGACTGGTCTGTCCATGAAGAAGATAGAGAGTGACGAAGGTAGAAGGAGGAGGAAAGAAGAAGGAAGGAAAGGAAAGGAAGTGTACGTGCAAGTACGACTCAGCATTTAAATGCCCCCTTCTTCTTAGAATCACCCATTTCTACCTGCACGACCTGTCCAAACATCGCCTTACACCACCTACACTACGCCAAACACGAAAAAATCTCACGATCTCTCTCTCTCCCTCGCTCTGCAGCCGACTCCGACGGCGGCGGTTTACATGCACCTCAGGCGGTCTCTATAACGGATCCAATACGGAAATGGCTGCTACTAATAAGAAACGGTAATCCGTAAAAGTTACCGGCCTAAAAATCTCCGGACATGCGCCCCTCAGACGACCCCTCGCGATGGAGCTAATCTGTTCTCGGCCCCTGACTTACTCGATCGGGTTTAACGGGGACCGGAGAAAATGTCTATAAATACCGAAGCCGAGCTGGCGTGGAGAAGGTGGTGGTGGTGGTCTTGGCTCGCCCGGTTTTTTGTGTTAACAACTCCGTAACCGGTATTCCGTATTCTAGACGAGTCGACGGGCAAATGTCCGAGCATTCTAGACTGGGTAAGCCGTGAGGTCTCGTAGCGTCGGTGCATAATGCTTCTGATCTATCGTACGCATTAAAGAGTCTATCTATCGTGTTAAAGTCGACTTGTTCTCAGTGAATTCTGGATAAACAACTCCGTTCCGAATCCACGTTCAGCTGCAATGAATATTACTACAAGCACACTAACCCCGTCTACGGGAATCGAGAATCTCGCATGTCCGCACTTAGTACTTCGTAACCAGGCCTAGGAAATCAATCACGAGGACCGAAAAAAATAACACGATAGTAACACAAGGACCAGAATGACAGACAGAAGACGGCCGGACACCGTGACACTCATTACGACTATTCTGTGGCGGTCTCACCTCTGATTAAGCTGACAGCCATCGTTCGTCGGATACCTGCCGGTCCGCCATCCCCAGGATTGAGGGGTAGCTGAGAAGTGCAGGCATTGTGGATGTAACGACGACGAAAAAGGATTCCCGATGCAGGCCTGGACCGTAAACACCATCGTGTACTAAGTCGGCGGATCGAGACCGGGCCTGACTTACATGCCTAGCCTAGCATAAATGCGTTGGTTAGATATATAGATGTAGTATTCGCCATCCCGTATCCGAAAAAGCAAATCTGTCGATCATCAACGGATGGTCGGTTCAGGGGTTCGTTCGTTCATTGCTACGCACCCCAACTTTTTTTTCTCATTCATGGCCCTCCCGCGATGTCGGCGGATGTCTGTCCTATCATTTTCTACCTATGTATTCGGAGTAACACGATTCGACAACCCCTCTTCTCTGTCTGTTAGGACCTACCCACACACATACCTTCTGTCACGATGAGGATTTACATGATTAAAACACGTAGCTCATTTGACAATTCCTTGTCTTTTTTTCTTCTTTTCTCTCTCTTCTTCTTCTCGGCCCATTTTATCACCATATACTGGCGAGAATGGGAGCCTTGTAGACTACGTTGACGATGATGGTAATGAAAGTACCTAGGTAGGCGAGTCTCTTGGACCGTGTGTGATGCATACAACCATCATCCATACGCCAAGGAAAAAAAGAGTATGATAATCCCCCAGTGTCTCCGGTCACCGTGTCTCCTTTTGTCGTTTTCTCTCGCCAGTTCCCTCGTCTCCAGGAACGAGCCTCAGTTCGTGCTTTGCTTGTCTCTCCTTTTCTAGCCTCTCTTCCATTTTCTTTTCGTTTTCTTTTTTTCCCATCCGTACCCCATTATGACATTAGAGAGTTAAGTTTAGGATTAAACGACTCTCGCCGCGTATGCGTGATCATCCAAGCGCCGGCGCTCTCAAAACCCTAGGTCCCATTTATTGCCCTACCCAACGCCCTTTCATCCTGTTCATTAACCCATAAATAGATAATATGTTCTTGTTGTTGTTATTCGTCCAGTTTAAACATGCGGCGCAGGGCGCCAAACTTCTTCTTTTTGAGAGGGCAGGGGCCCTCATTACTACTGTTGTCGACCTCGAAGTTCGGTCGGTCTCCGGACTTGGAGTCATCCATCATACCCGTCGTGGCGCTCCGTCCAAAGTAATTATCCGCCGAGGTCGACCTCTGCCACCCCCAGTTATCCTTCGAATTCATGGACGGCTTCTTCTGTATTTTCGGTCCAGATTCCTGCTCAGACCTTGTCTCACCCCTGCCACCAGTGCTGTCATTGACCTCCGACGTTTGAAACCTGTCAGGCTGGTCGGCTCGCTTGTTGCGTCGTAGCATCCCCAGCAAAGAGCCACGCCTTTCTGGCACCGGCAGAGCCGGAGGTAAGAACGTAGGGTTAAAGCCGCCCCGGACGGATCTGGATCGGCCCAATGTCGACGTGCCAATAGCCCCCGAGTTGGCACGCACGATTCCAACAGGACCGGCGAAATCTCCGCTGGTGGTCCTGCTTCGCGTGCGCCGTAACGGACTCGGCATGAGGCCGTCATCACTATCTGGCAGCTCTGGCGAGTCTTCCTCCAATTCAGGAACGGGCGCCGGTCGCGCCGTGCTAGGACCTGTCGTAGAGCCACGGCTTGTACCCTTCTCGACTTTTGCCTCCTTCGGGGACACGGGCAACTGCTCTTCCTCCTCGCTTGAATCGTGAATGCGACTGCGAAAGCATGTGGCGGTTCCTTCATCACCACTCGAGTCTTCAAACCGGCTGGACCATTTAGAGTCCTTGGGAGACCCTTTCGTGGACCGCGAAAGTAAGGGGAAATGCACCGAAGCACGCTTACCCTCAGTATTAGCAGTCCCTTGGGGTTTCCTCAGTGTCTGTCTCATACCACTGGACGGAGCAATGCTTGACTCCGTCGGTGATAAAGACCGCAGACTAAACCGTCCAGAGCCTCTTGCAGACCGAGAGCCGCTTTGGCTCGAAGCAGGTTGGCGCAGTGTCTTACGAAACGCAAAAGCACCACTGACGGGAGGATGTTTGCGCTTGAAACTGCTATCACTTGTGTCGGACTCTCGCCGTTGCAGCGTCGGCTTGACTTGTGTAGTGAGTTGATTTCTCGATGTCGATGGAGTGGAAACTTGTGTTCGCCCTTTGCCAGCCTGAGCGCGAGTAACAAGAGGCCCACTAGAAGATATCACCAGGCTTTGTGTTTCTCTGTGGGTTTCCCTTAACGTCTTGCGCATACCCGCTCGAGGCTGCGGGCTTGAGGCTTTGCTGACTTGTTCCTCTTTGTGTGGCATCTGTACACGTGATTCCGGCTTTGAGGAGTTGCCTGGAGTTGAGTGCATCTGCTCTGGTAACTGCTTCTTAGTGCTGTTTCTACGAGCTGGCTGCGATACGTCTTCGCGATCACCTTCAGCACCAGCTTCTTCTGCCGCCTCAAGTTCGAGTTGTCGTCGTTTCTCAGCTGTCAAACTCCGCCAGAATGCTTTTGCCTGCTCCCAGTCACTTGCATCGGATGGCGGTAGTGGTGGAGCCTGATTATTCGTGTTAGATGCGGATCTAACATCAGGGCGGGATTGACTCGTGAGAGCAGGCATGTTTTCTGCCACTTCAGAAGTATTTGTTTTCAACGCCTCATTAGTCGGGTCTTGCACGACCGCGTTCAAGGACAAGAAACCACCATCGTCAGCGTTTGGAAGGGTTTCATAAGCATCACTATAGATGCTTTCGTCGGACTCATCGTCTGTCATATCTACCGCCTCTGTCGCTGGTGTATGATCATCATGGGTGTGTCCCTGGTCCGAAGCTGCAACTGCGGTGGCAGGTTCAGAGATAATGTCTCTTGGGGACGAGATGATATCTGTATATCCAATTTCTGATACTGAAAGCTGGCTGTCATCACTGATGTCGGCCTCATAAGGATAACCGCCGGGAATGTCAAAATGCGGACTATCAGGCGAGTAACTGGCTTGGAAAGAATGTCCCATGTTAATAGAGCTGGTAGAAATCGTTAGGGTCCCTGCAATGCTCTGCTGTTGACAAGCTGTTGTCTCAAGCGTTTCTTGGTCACTTGCAGGTGTCTCCACGAGGTTTGATGTGTCCCGACTGCTGCTACTATGATCTGCCAAGGCTGGAGGCTCTTCCAAGATACTCGCTATGATAGGTAAAGATCCGGACTCTGCTTCCATATTCGCCGTAAAAGGTGACGGTTCGGACTCTGCTGCCATGCTCGCCGTGATTGGTGAGGGTTCAGATTTCGATGCACTACTTTGATATTCTTCGTCATCATCATCAATATCAACATCATCGTCGTCGTCGGAACCTGGCAAGCTCTCCGAACTGTATCCACAGCCCTCGACGGAGGTCACTACTGGTGGCAGGGGTTCTCTAAACCGTGAAATATTTGCTGCATTTCGAGAAGTTTGGTCCTGGGATAAGACCACTCCAATGGCATGGTCGCTCAACTGACCCACCCCTGGCTCTTCGCTAGGCTCTGAATCGTTCATAGTGCTGGAGCTGTGAGGGCGTTGCGCCAAAGAAGAAGATACAGTAGGGGATTCAAGCGGCCGTACTAGCGGTCGTTCTCCAATTTCACGCATCTTCTTGTCTCGGATACTGCCAAAGCTCGGCAACGCTGGTCGTGGTTTCATGATCTCGTCGTCTTCCAAGGTGAACTCCTTCTTCCTACTGCGACCTAGATTGCTGAACCAAGCCCGCTTGGGTCCCTGGGGACTATGCGCAGGGGAAGAATCTACGTCCATCACAGGGCTCGGTTCTCCGACAATGACGGTGCCCTGGTCGTCAAAACTAACGCGAGCGGGTTTCTTCCGGGGTACCGCGACTTCCTCCTTCTGGTCAGGGGAATCTGAGCACTTATCCGGTGAATTATCGTGCGGCAATGAGCTCGTGTGCTTCATGGCCGACTTCATCGGTGATGCTGATCGAGGAAGCGGGTCATGTCTGACGGCGATGTTCTCTGCGGGTCGAGGTGCAAACCGAGCTTGCCGTGCAGGGCTATTAGACCCTGAACGCCTGAAACCGTCATGTTCAACCAGTCCAACCACAGGCTTATTCTCTACAACAACTAAATTCTGCCCACTGTCACCCGTGATTGATGCTGGTCGCTCGATGCTGGGTATCACACGAATAGTTTCAGCACTGTCTCCGTCGTTAAGGCCACGTTCAGACTGCTGGCGGGGTGGAGACTGAGAGTTGCCAAACAAAAGTTGTCGTGTTGGTATGGCATCCAACGCTTCCAGAACATTGAGAGACGACTGTCGGGTGTCTGCAAAGTTGAATTGTTCATCTCCTGTCGCAGACTTATTTTGGGTGCTTGTCGTGAAATCAAGTGGGAAGGAGATCGCCTGGGCTTCATGGCCCATTTCACACTCAGGTTTCTGCGAGAATGCCGGTGAGCCATCATGATCCGTTTCACGTGGCTCTGGTGTATGAGGCAGCGTGTTCGGAAGAACAAAGGCTTCGGTAAATAAGGCGGCATATCCTGCGGATGACCCTTGTAGTGGCAACCCATGTCCAGATGATAACGACTCGGTCACAGGTTGAGCCTGCTGATAGAGTCCGAGTAAGTCATTATCTTCGTCCATAACAGGCATCTTTGCAGGGGCAGTCGTCTCTTTTGCAGCTTGTCTTCCTCCAGTTCGCAAAGCGCTGTCTCTCCTTCTTGCCGATCTCTCTGTGATGTGCTTCATCTGTGGCTCAACAGCCTCATCGATTGAACCCTTGGGGACCATTCTCCTAGAATTTGGATCATACACTAGCTGTTGCTTGCTCTGTGAATTAGAGTGGAATGAATGCCTTTTGCCGGAACTGGAGACGGGGGCCGGCGGCTGAGGTACTGAAACTGTTACGCGTGATGCGGAGGGAGAGGCTATCGAAGTGGGAGGCGACTGCGGGCGGTACGTTGTGGGATAAGAAAAATTGACCGAGTTCCTACTTCCCGGCCTAGAAGGTTGTGAATCGACGATGGGCGGTGGAGAGTTGGCCGTTTCCAGAATCGTGTCTACCTTGCGTACATTGCTCGTGTCTCCAACCGGTCCAAGATACCAAGCAGGATGCTCGTTTCTCATCTTTTCGGATGCTGTCTGGACGTTTTGCATGCCAACACCTGCTACCCGGGGCCTCGTTGCTACGGAATTCCGATGGCTGTCAGGGATCTGAGGGACGGGAGGGTGCTGCTCACGAGTCGCCAGCGCAGAGGATCGATGGGGAGAAGGACTGCGAAAAGTGCGTTCTGTCATGCTTGCCGAGCTTCCTGGTCTTTCGAGGCGATAAGGACGGCTGGCTGATCCGGGAGCGCCGGGCCCACTGCCCGTGGAGGACATGGAGGCGCTCCGGCGCATTGTCCGCTTCGTTTGTACTTCGGCAACATTGGTAGGGGTATGGGGTCGAGCTCGGAGGGCGGCGGCGGCGGCGGCTGAGGATAGTGCCTTATTCGGGTTATAGCTTGCGGAAGACATATAAGCAGATGCCGCAGCAGTCGTCGCATTGGGATTGGCAGCAGCCGAGCTCAGGGGCTAGAAGACGGGTCGTCGACGTTAGCATGACCAATTACGCTAACACCATAGTCCCTCCCACGTGAATGGCATGGATGATCGGGTAAGGCAAGGCAAGGCAAGGCACGGCGGAGGCGGACAGGCCGGGTGGATTCAGCGAGGACTGGCATCTTGAATTAAATTTCAATGGCATCCTCATCCCGGTTCGTCGGGTCGCCAACCGTGAATCAACCAACGGCGCAGGTGCACGGCCAAGTTTCAACGCCAACTAGCGCGAGCGTTGGAGGCGAAAAGGGGGCCGTTCCCGGGCTGCCAGAGGCACATGCACGGTACTGGCACTTCATATATGAGAACATGAGGAATTGAGACACGCCTCAACAACACATCATCCTATAGCAAGGACTTCGCGATGTGCGATGTGAGGCACCCGTTGGTACTTACGATGGGGGGAGGTCGGCGCCTCCTCGATCCGCCAAACATCGTGTAGATTTACGTGGGCGCGCCGGCTTAGAGCCTAGGAAGGATGCAACCAGGCCGGATCCGGCATTGATAAAGCTGCTTTACGGGAGACGATGAGGGATGAGGGAGTTCGCAATTGGATGGAATCCTGCCAGCAAATAATATCGAGTGCGTAAACGACCGAGAGGAGACGGGACTACGAGGAGGGGCGCTAGTTCGGGAGCGTGTACTGGCGCAAAATGATGCAGTTTCCATTGTAGGGTGATGGGAGGATGGAAAGCAGATCTAGAACTGGGGATCCCATTAGAGCTTTAGAGCCACAACGTCCCCTTGGCTTCTTGCTTACCATTGTAGGTTACTCTAGGTGCTGCTTTGGATGACGCTGCGAGGGCGCGAGACCGCGAGGGAGCTTAGAATAGGTAGCGTGTACGCTACCGTTAGGTACGCTAGCGCCGAGCCTTAGGACAGCGACGTTAAGCCGCTTTGGGTGTAGCCCGAAGCTGTTTTTGGTGTAGTGCAATCAAACAGCTACGGGGCTTTGTCACCCTACCCGGTAGTTACGGCAGGTACTGGGTACCTACGTTACATACCAGTGTAACTAGCGAGTGTATTACTGTTTCACGTAGGCACACTACTATGTACGGAGTTGTACCTGCCTGCATAGCAATGCACATAGGCAGCCTCAATTTTAAGGCAATGACAACTTACAAGTCAACTGGTAAGAACGAACTTCATAGTTGGCATGATCGGCAAGTTACGAAGGACTCGGTTATCTAGGTACATGCCCACTACTTACCCCAATCTGTACGCTACAAATAGGCATCCGCCAAAGTTACGCTATGTTCCAGGCAATCTTTGTACGAATTAGGCACCGTTTCACCTCAGTAACTCACAACTTACCGGTAGCTAATTTAGGTAGGAACAGTACAGTTCAGAATGCTAGGTAACCTATCCTTGCAAGGCACAATCTGTCTCCCTATCAACAGTTGTTGACATGGCTTACTAGGTACATTCAGATGCCAACGACAACAACCTCTCACCTTTTCATTCCCGATGTAGGTTAGGCAGTTAGGTAGGAGGTAGGTAGGTACTTCTATTTACGTATTACCGTCCATATCTTCCTGTACCTACCTACCTAAACATTTCCCTGTGGGGTATTTACGGTAGGTAGGTTAGGTACGAGCAAGTTGTAACTTCGTCAGTCCTAGGTGATATTTGATCGAAGTGTTAATCATATACTTTACAGCTCCTAGAGCATTAGGTAGGTAGGTAGATGTTGGAGGTGAAGCTGTCAACATGCTGTTTGTTCAAACTCTCGAGACCTAATGGTTTACCAGGACTTTATGTCTCCCTACCTACCTACCTACTTTGCACGCATGTGTACCAAGCTGCGCCGGTACGTGCAGCTTATCTTCGAAGTAGTACCTATCTAAATCACACTACACCGGGTCAGGTAACATCTCAGATCATTTCAGAATCGAAGACGATGACGTCAAATGTGAAGATGAAGTGTATCGCCCGCAGACCTTGATGTACTACCTACCCATGTATCATACGTGGTTGGTCAGGAACGGCTTCGTTGGCGGCTCTGTTCATTGCCTCATGCCATTGACTACAACAAGCATACGAGACTCAATTTGAGACAGCGTTGCTGCCCCTGAAAAGCACCCGATGAAATGCATCCGAACGTATTCACATGTATTCATACCAAAAGCTGACCGAGCTACCTACCTAACGGTAGGACTTAATAGACATCCGCCTTGACGTGGACTTTCATTGAAGACTTAAGCACCTGCACTTTAGCTGAAAAACCATTTGACTCTCTTCTTGAGCGCATACTGAGCAAGAGTTGGGGAGTACCGGAATCTATGTGAGCAAGTCTTCTCCTAGTTGCTATGGTACACTAGAACGGAACGCCACTCTGCCATACCACACGTACGCGGCTACTAACGCGCCTCACATCCACAAAACAAGACGTCAACCGGCCCGAGTAGCATTGCCGAATGCTCCGTCATGGTAAGAATGAGCTACTGTGCGACGTATGTGTGAGACTGGCGAGCGCGAGTTGCCGATCAGCACTTGGCGTTATCAACAACGGATTCTGCCTAAGAAACCTTCTTGGGTCCGCCTCTGCCGCCCTGGCATTCTGCGCTGGTTGGTGGAGCAAGCTGTGAATGTGCCCCGTGGGGCGTCGATGTAGTCTTCTCTTCTTCGTACGATGGATGGCCATCGTAATTGTCCTCGGATTCGAATTCTTCCCCACGTTCTTCGCCGCCCACATCATGACCATGCCGATGAACATTACCAGGTTGTTGCTGCAAGTCGCTGGCGGTCACAGATGCACGATCGCTCACTGTATTACTTTTGGCGTTGGCAGGCATCTTTCCGGTGGTGTTGCCGGTGTTGTTGCTGGTGTTGCTGCCGGTGTTGTTACCACCGATGTTACCAGCACCTGTGCCGTTACCGACGGGTTTCTTGCTCTTGCGCGACTTCATCTTGGCCTTCTCCAGGAGGCGGCGTCGCTCTGCTTCGTCTCGGCGTCGGCGGCGGTCCTTGATTTCATACTGTCGAATCAAGGCCTCGGGAGGCTCGCCAAATATGAGCTCGTACTCGCAGAACTCACAGAGATAGTAGTCTTCTGGAGCCGGTGGGTGCTGCGTGTTCTGGTACTGGGTCTCTCTGCGGCGCTGCTTAGCAGCTTGTAGGAGTGAATAGCCCCGACGCTTTGGCTTCTCCGGGCTGGTGGCATTTGAGGCTCCTTTCGCTGGGCTGTCACTGGCAGGGTGTGCGCTAGTCTGGGAAGAACCCGGACCAGGCACATTCGGGGACAGTCCAGGTGCGACTTGGGTACCCCTACCAGTGACACCATGGTATTCGGCCGAATTGGCGGATTGCTGAGCACGGTGAGGGCTGGACATGATGTGGGACGATGGGTCGGAGCCTGGCCAGGAGACCGAGCTCTGGGAACCGAAGGTAAACGTGAACTGCGGGGATGATCGGGACGTGGTCTTCGCGTGCGCTTGTTGCTGCAGAAGGCTGACGTTTTCTTGGCCGGTTAAGACCGGGTGCTTCTCAGCGCTGGCAATAGCAGTGGAGATAATACCGGAATTTTCTGGTACATCAGAAGTCGTAAGTACTTGGCGTCACTGAGGTTGTGAACGCGGCAATGTCGTGTTCGAAGGTACGGGGAGTTCTTGGGAAAGACTTGGGTTGCACAAACACGGGAGAAGGAAGAATTGGTTGAGGTGCATTGAAAGATGGAGGGGCGAGGACGGAGTCGGATGATGTTGGTTTTGGGAGGAAAGAATTGAAAGATTATGGAAGGTAGCAGGCACTAATGTCTGTGCAAACTTTGACAATAAATGAAATGGACTGTGCACTTACCAGCGGGGGGCGACGGGTATTGAGTTGCCGTGCGCAGCTTCATGTTGCGGCCAGTCCAATTGCCGCTAGAATCAGACAACGAACGCAAAGGGCTCCTGCCGTTTCGCACCCGACCGTACCTTCCCCTTCCCGGACCAGAAATTCCCTGGCCGTTGCCGAGGGGACCCCCAGATTGGTAATATGGGGTGCTTATCGGGACATGATCACCACCTTCATCATCCCCATTTCCTGGAGGTGATGGTATCCCAAACGCTGCTGGCTCGTTAAGCACATGTGTACCATTCAGAATTATTTCCCCTGCAATGGGTATTTTCCTCTTTTTCTTATTATTGGTATTTTCAAAGGAATCGTACCCATCCGCAGAAGATGCCGTTGAAGGGGGCGGTTGTGGCTTCGGTTGTCTCGACTGTATTGACCTGGGCACTCGAAATCCATGCTCTGCCGGCTCTTGAAATCCTCGAGAACCTAATGCCCTTCGGGCCTGGCTCATTAATGAATCATCGTCACGGCCCGCCGTCGTGAGAACATTCCTTCGAAATCCAGACTCCGCACCGGGTTTGATACCGTTCACCTGACCAATGGCACTCACTGGATCTGGACTCGCCGACGGGACATCATCTCGGGGATTGTACGGATAAACGAACAAGGGCGTGTTAGCTTGTGGTACTGGTGGGTATTTAATACTCTCAGCGACGTCAGGAGAGAGTCGTTCTCTAAGTCGACGTTTAGGTAAAGGTCGGATCGGCCGATCGGGGAACAGCGAAGATGTAGATTCGGGTGACATATTCTCATAGGTGCCTATAGTGCCGTATCGAGATAATATTAGCCATAGAGACTTGACTGTAAACATGCGTAGGCGGCTATAAACGGCGCGGCGTGTTGTCAAAAGAGACCGCACAATGGTGGAAGTGAAGGAGCTGATGGCGTTTTGTCCCTCAATGTTGGGTCGCGAAGGGGACAAGTCGCGGAAATATCTGCGAATGTCCGAGGAAGAAAAACACAGAAACGAACAGGGCTCTGACTGTCTACACCTTGACCGTGCCCCCTCGGAATAACGACGAGTGGAAAGATCACCTTACCCATGACACATCGCTCATTGAGTACTACTGACACACGCACACACGCACTTTGTCCCCAACGGCAAGCCCAACTGCAACCTGAGGTGCTTTCCGAACCGTCAATGACTGTAAGGAAAGACACCTGGGGAGGGCGGGAAGCTAGTACCTATGAAATTCGAAAATAATTGTATTGAGGGAGAAGTCGGCGGCTCGTGATGTTGAGTCTGCTGGGACGTGCTTTCTCCTGTTTACATAGAGTTGCCAAATTAACGCTCTGATTCTGATTCTGATTCTAGCAGGCGGGATGTGGGAGGATTGTGGGGTTGTTATGTGGCATCCACAAGGAGGTAGCATTTAGGAGTCACCACTCGACACGTGGAGAGAGATATTCAAGTGGGAAAACGACATGTGCGTCTAGACATACAGGCAGTGATGATTTAGAGGGGCGGCGACGGGGAGCGAGAGAGAGAACTCAGGCCAGCGCCGGACAAGAGGTGGTAGAACGGCTCTGACGAGGGGAGGGGCGAAAGGTCAATGGCTCCGAAGTCGTCAAGCAGACGGAATGGATAATGCAAGGCAGGACGGGATCCGTATGCGTTAATCAGGCTAGAACACCACGGAACTAGGGTGATGCGGCAGTTGAGGCGTTCGAAGCCGAACTACGCCAGAAGACGAGGCAGAAGGGGAGTCAAACCGATGATGTTCTGGGTAAGTACGGA
Source organism: Xylariaceae sp. X170 (assembly GCA_028637755.1). Classification (NCBI taxonomy): domain Eukaryota; kingdom Fungi; phylum Ascomycota; class Sordariomycetes; order Xylariales; family Xylariaceae; species Xylariaceae sp. X170. The sequence continues at coordinate 6,069 of JAJFDJ010000050.1, read as the reverse complement.
ATACAATCAATAACCGACTTGTGCTGGTGCTGGCTGGCTGGTGAGAATGGCTGATGAATGCCGTATGGTTATGGCAAAAGCACATGTGCTCTGTGCGCATTGGACCCGAATGGTGGCGGGCAGAAGGGGGCAGGACACGAGACTTGGCCCTTGGGGGGGTACGAGCGGTGGGGTCAGGGGCTATTAACCTGGTGTAGCAAGCGGGCGGGCTTGCTGATTATCAAGCCACACATGCTGCGCGATGATTGGCGTAGATGCAATCGGTGGGGTGTTTGGCGGGTTCTGTTCGATAAGATTGTGCCTGGCTGCCCACCGGGTAGGTACCTAGAAGTACCGGCTGGTTTACCCACCACGTCCGATTCACCCATCGACTCTTCCGCTAGCGAGTAAAACCCCCAGGGAAGACGCGGCGTACAACAAGGTATGACTTCAATGTACATAACGTCTTGTTTCAGCAAAACTCACAGCCATCCATACGAGTACCTACGTATGATGTTTTCATTTGAGTTGAGCAAGAGATCACACCTCTATATAGCCACTGTGCCAGGAGTGAGGCATTATACGGATTTACAGGCTGCAATCTGTCCAAGGTCGACAACAAGTATGGGCGCTCCTACGGAATACCTCTTTGTAGGTAAGACAGGTTTCCCTACGCAGGTATATTCAAGTATCTTGCCCCGCGCTGGTTGCTAGCAGCAGGTAGGGAACCGGTAGGCACAGAGCGCGCATTTACCAACCCAGGGAAAGCGGAGAGGGGTGGGCTACCTACAGCTTGCCTTGCAAAGTACGACTTACGAAGTAGTCCGTAAGTCATGTACTTATTCCGCACGGTATCCGACATGATCACCCCCGGATCCGGATTAACATGAGCTGCACAACAGCTGGTTGACACTGCCAAAGACAACGTGCCGAAATGACTAGCCAGACCCCTGTCACGTCCATCAAGTATCGCTACCCGTACGTGCCCACGCGCTAAGTACGAGCGTGCCTACCTGCACAGGTCGGTACGATACAGGCTGGTTAGGCCAGTACTTCCAGCGCATCAAACGGTTCAAGGTGCCTATGGGCCACCACTATCCATGCTAACGGGTGCTGTAGTATCCCGCTGCAGCATTGCTGAGTTCTCTGTCTCTCTCCAACCTTACCTACAGACCCGGGACCTGCAACGAACCGACCCTCTCTCTAATAGTTCTCTCACACACGGTCGACTCGCCAACACAGGAACCTTTCCCTTTTTCTCTTCCCACGACTTTACATGGTATTTTCGATCTAGCCATGATATGCCCGGTCAGCGCTAGGCGATTGTTGAATATTGTTTCGCACGGTCTCTTCCAACTAAGTGCAAGCTCCCCTCAAGTCGCATTTCCTTGATCAGAGAGCTCTCTCGAGACTGGCGCTCATCTTCCCGCCTCTACGTGACGGAATATCCAAGCCAGACCAAACCAAACCACCTTGACTCGAGCAGTTCGCTCCCGCAACAACACCACTCTCTACTCTTCCTCCAGACCGTCGACCATTCCTAAAAGAGCAGCAAATACAATACACTACCCAGGTATTCTGACTCGACGGGCTCGTCCAAATCGAATCACCCTCGTTGGTCCCCATACCTAGTCTTTTCGCACCCCTCCTTGTCCCTCCTCCCACTCGACTGGTCGCTTGGCCCAAGCCATGGCCGGCATATCTCCTACTAGACGCTCGTCCCGCGCGCGGATAACCCAATCCCAATCGCAAATCTCCTCCGCCGCATCTAGTTCTTCTGGACGTGTCGAACGGACTACTAGGGCCTTCACCAAGACCGGCTCGCCCCAGAAATCGACAGCTAGCGGGTCACTCTCGTCTGAGCCTCCCGAGGACTCAACGACGACGGAGGAAACAGTACTCCGCCGCCGCAGCACCCGCGGCAAAGACGACGATCGCGACAAGCAGCTCAAAGCAGAAGTTGTCGACATGCCTGCCACGACAGACGAGATACAAGAGGACGACGAGTCTGTCCGCTGCATTTGCGGTCACGACGAGTATCCGGGGCCACCGCCCTTCGACGAAGACCCGAAGCACGGTGTGAAGGATGCAATTGACCATGAACGCATCTTCGCGATCAAGATTACCGACGATTTGGCTGGTTTTTTCGTACAATGCGAGATTTGCAACACATGGCAGCACGGTGCTTGCGTGGGCTTCACCACTGAAGAGTCCAATCCCGAGGATGTTGAGTACTACTGTGAGCAGTGCCGTAAAGATCTACACAAGATATACACAGCCAGCAATGGGTAAGTCACACAAATTCCACCATCACGATCTTAATTCTTCATTCTCTGCGACCCCTGGCCGCTTCTTCGGTGGTGTCGGAACATATCAGCGAGTCGACGATCTCTGAACATCGTGCGCTAAACTCTTATCGCCCAGGCAAAAATACTCCATTTTTATGCCCATACATCGACCCTCCCGAACCACGTCGCGTGCCACGTCTGCTACGAAAGAAGATGCGCGATCGCCCAAAGGTGGAAACAGCAAAGGATCCCGTGCCCTAGCTGCCGCGCAGCATGCTTCCAAACGACGTTCCACAATGAACAGCAGAGATGCCGCGTATGATGAGGAAGAACAAATCCGACGTGCCATTGAAGCTAGTAAAGAAGAGACAATACCAGAAGACACAGATCCGGTGAGTAGGCGTTCAAAACGTGGCAGAGAAGATAGCGAAGAGTAAGTGAGAGCTACGACAACAAGTCACTTGATCCTTCCGCTGACTGTCGCTGCAGGAAGGCGGAAAATGCAAAGCGACAGCGGACAAATTCGAAATCCCCAGCCCCACCTCCGGAGAAGCCCAACACCAACACCCTAGATGAATCGGATGACGAAGTGACCCTACGGAATGGCTCGTCCAAGAAGTCACGAAATGCCGTACGAAACCAGCGTGAGCGAGCTGAACGTGAAGAGCGCCGTGAAGAACAAGAACGAAAGCGAGCTGAGGCTGCAAGCAAGCGTAAAGGCCGTGCCGAGCGCCGGCGGGCTGATGGTATATTTTCCTTTCAGAGCGCTCCTATTCAGAGCACGGCTAAATTTTCGAAATCAGATTCAGATCCCTCCGAGGAGGTGCCTCTCGCAACGCGTAATGCCACGAGTCGAACAACGGAATCTGCCCAACCTTCGGATCCACCGGCTCTCCCCTCACAACCACCCCTCGAGACTACCCCCGTTCCCCAGGCGCCGGCCACCTCGAGCAAGAAGAAGTCTGCCCAATCAAAGAAGAAAGGGCGAAATCAGTACACAAAAGACCGTGATAACGATCACGAAGATTCGCCAGCCAGATCCGTACCACGTGATATTTCCAGGAATGTCGACGAGGGTGGAACAACCAACAGCAAAGGAACATCACATGAAACAACAGGGAAGCAGGGTAAAGGAAGAGGTGGAATACATTCTAAGATAACAATGAGCGACATGAAAAGACGCGTCAATGGTATTCTAGAGTACATCACTCGCAAACAGGTGGAGCTGGCGAATGATCCTTTGTCAGATTCAACCCCTAGCCCGAGCCAAGCCGGGACGGAAGACGTTTCTAATCCTGCTTCGAAAATCAATACCGAGAGCTCTAGTGCAAAACCTATCGGGGAGATGTCAAGCACAGATGGGGCCGTACAAAGTGGACAGGCGGACCCAATTGCCATGTTCAAGACAATGAGCTGCGTTGAGATGATGGATTCGTTGACGCGCGACTTGATGAAGTGGCAACAGGAATTCGTCCAATAGACGGGATCCTGACTTGATTTTTCTGTGGTTTTAGCGGCAAGGCATAAAGGCGTCTGTCTAGCTCCTGGTACCATGCCAGCCTGGCTTGGTTTTTCAATCGGCGTTGGGTTCGAATGCTCGAGGTTGCTCATATTGGCGTTTGATATGGGGATTTGAGATTCTCAAGCAGACGAGAATATTCTCACTCGGGTGTTCCAAAAATCAAAAGTTGCACGATCTCTTCTTTTACCTACCGGCCTACGTATCTAACGCTATCATGATGATGTCTAAGCTTGGCGCCTCTCACGTGGGACGGGTTTCGCTGCAAAGGGATCCTTGGGGACTGGAGGGAATACGCAGGAAAATGACGCTGTGTTTGTCCGACAAACTTACGATATATGCTTACGTCCTAGGGGTTCCGGTCACAGCTGGGGAATGTGGAATCATGTGTATCTCTATGTTCGACGTGGGAAAGACCACACACCTCTCTCACATAGGTAGCTTCAAAATACGGAATATTATAAGACTTCAAGAAAACTGTAGCTTTCTCTCTCTCTCTGGGTATCATGCTGATCTAGATATGATATGATAATGGACCACCCGGTTCTAAATGTATCCTACAATGCCAACCAACCCCTGTCGAACTCTGGTTCGTTCTGGCTACGCTATGCCTGACTCACACAGAATTCAGATTCATAGCAGCTGCCCTCTTCGCCGCCGCCCTGTCTTTTCGCGCCTCCTTTTCACGCTTCCGGGCCTGGTTCATACTCAGCGACGTGTCCCCGCCTTGCTCGAGCAGTCGCCTCGCGCGTTCCTTCAGGCCCTCCTCGCTGACATCGTCTAAGCCGAAGCGACCGAGGGCTCCCTTGCGGAATTGCTGCACGACCCAGTCGGCGGCCTGTTCGCTCGAGGGTTGGCCGCCCTTCAGCAGCTTGCCCGTCCGTCGGCCCACGGCGTGGAGGAACTCGTGGATATCGTTCGTCGGCGTGGCGCAGATGTGCGAGTAAAGAGAGGGGTCCCGTTGATTGATCAGGAAAAGCATGTAATCGGCTACAGTCTCGGCGGGGACGAGTCCGTCCTTGACACAACCGACGAGCGCAAGCTTGAGCATAGCTTCGATACTGCTGACGTAGGGTACGAAAACACCAGGCGTGTCGACGACGAAGACGCCCTCGCCGACGTCCAGCTCTGAACTCTCCGGGTCCGTAGACGCCGCTACGATGCGCACGGGCGTGCTCAGCTTCCGCGTCACGCCCGGCTGCGCGCCCGTCTTCGCCGCCTTGCCCAATTGCATGCCGACGCGACGCAGCGCGTTCAGCAGGGTCGATTTGCCCGCGTTCGGCATGCCGACGACGAGGGCGCGGAGACCGAGGATCGAGTCCTGGGCCGCGGCGCGCTCCTTGACGGCCTCAAGGAGCTTATTGATGCTGCGCTGGTTGCGCTCGTCTGTGAAGACGACCTCCGTCTTGCCGTAGGTGCCGTCCTCGCCGATGGGGGAGTGCGGCGTGTTCCATTTCGTCAGCAGACTTGTTTGTTTCTCGATCCAGCGGTTCGAGGCCACGGGGGCGCATAGGTCGGCTTTGGTGTAGACGATGATGCGATCGCGGCCGGCGAGCGAGGATTCGAGGAGCGGGTTGGCGGAGGTCAGGGGTACGCGGCTGTCTCTGCATTCGATGATGAGGCCAATGTTTGAGAGCACTTTTCGCATCGCCGTTAATGCTGCCGTGTGGTGGCCTAAAAAGTAGGATCGCGTCACGGAGGAGGAGACTTCGAAGACGGTGCGCGGGACGAATGCGCTCGCGGTGGAGGCGGCGGTTTTGAGGGGTGCCGCCATTGTGGTGATGTTTGGATATCCAACTCGGGAGAGAGGGCCCTGTGGGCTATGGTGGGTTTCGATTGATGTCCTTGATTATCAAGCTGGTCATTGTGTCCACGGAGAACTTCGATTGATCGAGGTCAACACCTCTTGCCGAAATCCATCTCGGCAGAACTGTTCTTGTTTGGATTGCGCCCGGCCGTCTATGGATAGGTAGTACCTACGGCGTGCACTTACACTCGCAAGTACGCGGCAAAAAAATAGATCGATAAGTCTATCGGCCTAAACGGATGAGCGATTGACAGTGAGATCTGGTGACGTCATGTTCTTATCGAGAAGTTCTCATTGGGCAGTGTGTGGGCGTGAGACTATCCATTCCGTACCGGTACTCTTTGTCGTCCTCCGGGCCGAAAGCACCTGTTCCAACACTGGCAGTCCGCCGTCTACTCGTACAGTAAAACCCCTTAGTAAGCATGGTTTTTTTAAGCATAAACCCCGCATTAGGCATGAAAATCCCTGAAACCGGC